>SJYO01013871.1:53533272-53945618 GCA_006410555.1 Capra ibex | reverse complement strand
AAAAAAAAAAAAATTAAGGAGGTCCCTAGTACAAGTCCCTAACCGAAAGTAAAGGGGAACCCGACCTTTCGTACATAGTGTATAGGGACGTGGCATCGTGATGGTCCGGGCTCATTTCTCCTACAAAGAATAGAATCTTTGGATCCCTATCCGAAGGGACCACCGAGTCACTTTTCTTAAGTGGGCGACTACGTCCTCTGTTCCCCAGATAGGGACCAGACCCTCCTAGGGTGTCCGGGTCCTCGTTGATTCGGGTAACCGGTGTCGATGACTCGGACACGACCTCGGACCCTCGGTGTCGATGACTACGGGTCCCCGGGATCTCGGACACGAGGTGCTCTCCTCGGCGGCGTCACTCTTCGGGCACATAGCGTCGATCTCTCGTCGGACCGAGGGCCGTTGATCTCTTTTCGATCATTGTTTCTGGTCGTTGTTTCTGCGTCGTTGTTTCTGATTCATGCGTTGATCTCTTTTCGATCATTGTTTCTGGTCGTTTTTTTTGCGTCGTTGTTTCTGATTCATGTCGGTTCTATTTTAGCAAAATTCAAATTTTTCTAATAAATTTTTTTTTTGGTCTCCTACGAGGAAATAAAGTGACATTTTAGGTGGGGGGGGTCAAAATAACTCTATATTAACAGAATATTGTAACACTTTCAATTTCCACATGTCTACTGCTACCCTATATGTATACGAAACGTTTCACTAATGACGTACTTCCGATCAATTGTGTAGGTAGTGGAATGTGCCAATGATGAAACACACACATCTTATTCAAAAGTTTAGATGAGAGAATCGTTGAAAGTTCATGTGTTATGTCATAAATTTTTTATATAGATAAATAAACCGACGTAGCCCAGAATCGACGTCACGTACCGGAGAAGTGACACCGCTCGTCCGAAGAGAGATCAACACCGTGCCCGAATCTACGGGTCACCGTACACCCTAAACTCAAGGGTCTGACCTCTAGCTTGAGCTCAGGGGACGTAGTGTCCCGCCTAAGAGTGGGCGACCTGGTGGTTCCTTCAGGGATGTTAGGTCATAACAATTGATATCAGTAATACCACATTAATCTATGGGGGTTTGAATAAGTAACATACCAAGGAAGATTCTTGACACGTCGCCACTCCTAGTCAAGGTCTGGAAAGAGGACCCGAGTGACTGTCGACAGAGGAGAGACACAGAAGTATACCAGAAGGGAGACACACACACACAGGTTTAAAGGAGAATTAGTGACGTCTACCACTAACGTCGGTACTTTAATTTTCTACGAATGAGGAACCTTCCTTTCAATACTGGTTGGATCTGTCGTAAAACTTTTCGTCTCTGTAATGAAACGGTTGTTTCCAGATAGATCAGTTCCGATACCAAAAAGGTCACCAGTACATACCTACGCTCTCAACCTGACGCTTCTTTCGACTCGTGGTTTCTTAACTACGAAGACTTAACACCACAACCTCTTCTGAGAACTCTCAGGGAACCTGACGTTTCTCTAGGTTGGTCAGGTAAGATTTCCTCTAGTCGGGACCCACAAGAAACCTCCCTTACTACGATTTCGACTTTGAGGTCATGAAACCGGTGGAATACACTTCTCTATTGAGTAACCTTTTCTGAGACTACGACCCTCCCTAACCCCCGTCCTCCTTTTCCCCTGTTGTCTCCTACTCTACCAACCTACCGTAGTGGCTGAACTACCTGCACTCAAACTGACTTGAGGCCCACAACCACTACCTGTTCCTCCGGACCGCACGACACTAAGTACCCCAGCGTTTCTCAGCCTGTACTGACTCATTGACTTAACTTGACTTGACTATTCCTGTGATCAGTATAACCTAACATACACACACAATCAACGAGTCAATACAGGTTTAGAAACGGCATCGGGTGGTCGGAGGAGGTAGGAACCCTAAAATTGTCGTTTTTATGACCTCACCCATCGGGAAGGGAAGAGGTCCCCTAGAAGGGTTAGGTGCCTAGCTTGGGATCAGAGGACTCAAATCCGTCTAAGAAATGACAGACTCGGTGGTCAAGTCAAGTCAACGAGTCAACACAGACTGAGAAACGCTGGGGTACTTAGCGTCGTACGGTCCGGAGGGACAGATAGTGGTAGAGGACCTCAAGTACGTTTCAGTGCAGGTAGCTCAGTCACTACGGTAGGTCGGTAGAGTAGGAGCCAGCAGGGGAAGAGAAGGACGGGGGTTAGGGAGGGTCGTAGTCTCAGAAAAGGTTACTCAGTTGAGAAGTGTATTCCACCGGTTTCATGACCTCAAAGTCGAAATCGTAGTAAGGAAGGTTTCTTGTGGGTCCCGACTAGAGGAAATCTTACCTGACCAATCTAGAGGAACGTCAGGTTCCGCATGACCTGATCCCGGGTAGATTACTGGAATAACCTGAAGGGTCCACCGTGATCACCATTTCTTAGACGGACGGTTACGCCCTCTACACTCTGCGCGCAAGTCAGTGACCCAACCCTACTAAGGGGCNGGAAATCTTACCTGACCAACCTAGAGGAACGTCAGGTTCCGCATGACCTGATCCCGGGTAGATTACTGGAATAACCTGAAGGGTCCACCGTGATCACCATTTCTTAGACGGACGGTTACGCCCTCTACACTCTGCGCGCAAGTCAGTGACCCAACCCTACTAAGGGGCCTCCTCCCGTGTCGTTAGGTGAAGTCGTAAGACCGGACCTCTTAAGGTACCTGTCTCCCCGGACCGTCCGATGTCAGGTATCCCACCGTTTCTCAGTCTGTGCTGACTTCACTGAACCGTCGTATTACTAGAATAGACTGGAATCAGTGGACAGACTTCCGGAACAGAAGCTTGTACGACTGTGAGACTCCACGACCCTCAATCCGGTAAGTATACCTAAAGAACTCCCCTCCCCCGAACCTTGTGTTAAGTCGGGTACTGTTCTCGAATTTTGAAAGATGTGATATTCAATCTTATGAAGATAAGACTAGTGACCAGGACTACGAAGATGTTCGTTTTCGTAGGGAGACAGTGACAGTGATTAGGGGCAGGAGGGTGGGAGACAAGTAAATAAGGATTTAACACGACCGGATCTAATAAAGTCTTTACTCACTCCACTACTGTTTGTCTCGAACTGAGACTCTGTGTCTTAAGATCCTTGCCCTGTACCTCTCCGTCTACTTTCCCATGTCTAAAGTCTACGTGGCACACTTTACACACTTCCGAGTCGACCACCGGTCCTCACCCTTTGTTTTCGAGAGGTACCGTAAAGACCATCCCCCTGTACGGGACTTTACACCCACCTATCTCTTCCTTCTCGGCCAGTCCTATTTGGTCTCCTTCTTCAAGACCTTTCAAGTCGTATTTGCATTGTGTTTCCGACCTTAAACCTGGTACGTCGAGAAGGATACATTCCTGCTTCCCTCTTTCTTACTCACTCGTCCCTCTCTCGACCCTCATGCACACCTAAACACTCTTGACTCGGTACTCCCCACCCACCTCCCGTGGAACGACTTTCCGAATCTGGTCCCCTAGACCTCGGTCCCGCTCCGGACTTCCCCGGGCCGAAACCCCTCTCCGGAGGCGGCGGAAGAGGGAGGTACGAGACTCCACCTCCGCAGAAGACGTAAGGCGGGAAGGGCTTTTGGAGGAGAAGGAACCAGAAAAGAGAGGGGTAGAAGGGACGAAGTGAAAAGGCCACAGAGTCGACTGTGTCCCTCTTTACCCTCGTCTCTCTGTAAAAGGAGAGAGAGCCCTCGTGTACTTAAAATAATACTTTGAGGGTCTCCGGCTTTACGAAGGTCTCCATTTCCTTATTCACTACCCGTGACTTCCAATATAAGCAGGTGCCTAAGGAAGGGTCGTAGGAGACTGTAGTATAGTGACTAGCTTGGTAAGGTTCTCGTAACTCCACCCTCCGACGGAGACCTGAGAGGAGAGGTCGTTGTAAAGAGTTTGAGATTTATATGCACGACTAGTGACACGGACACCCGACAGAGCGAAGTCGACACAGACCGAGAAACTCTAGGAAACCTAACATTGGGCGGTCCGAGGAGACAGGTGCCCGTAGAGGTCCGTTCGTATGACCCTACCCACCGGTTAGGGAAGAGGTCTCCTAGAGGAGGTGGGTTCCTGACTTGTGCGCAAGGAATACAGCGGACGTAACTGTGCACCCAAGAAATGGTGTTCGAGGTGGACCTTTCGGGTGATTAGTGACCCTAGATCAAACTCACATATAAGGGTCAGTCCTTCGGACCACACTCAGGTCCGACCAGGTGCCTGGTGTAAAGTTCATCGTTCTCGGACATCGTAATACCACGGGTTCTTTCGAGGTAGACAGAAAGGTTCGAGTTCACCCTAAGGGTCCAATTCTTCATTTCTATGAGAAGAACCGAGGACGGTAGTGGAATTGAAAGAGATCGAGGACCTAAGTAATCATTCCCAATCTCTCTTTTCTTTTTATTGTTATCGTAAGAATTAACCTAGGGACTTTCTCTATGACGTAAAGGTGACTAATTCCGTTAATTTCCACGTCTGCGACGACGAGTTTTCGACTGTAGAAGTCCACAGAGTATTGTTTTTAATTATGGTGACGATCGAGACGGTGGATCAGTACGACATTTCATTTAATTAATGACGTTGGTTTGATTATTATTGTCACGTCCGTCTCAACATCGTTAGAACACCGAGTGGTAACCTCTGACCCGTCCCCGAAAACGGAGAGACGATGGGTACTCGCGTTGGGCCGTTAACGACTGACATTGTAAAGATAACATACCAAATACGATTTATACGTATAGAATTAACGTAATCAGTTTTATTAATCGATTATATAAAAACGTATTACTGCTCCATTCGTTTATAGTGGTATCGAGTCACCAAAAACGTACTCATTTAAACCTTTTAATTATCTGAGGGTTAAAGGATTAATAGATAGAAAATAAGGTGCGAGTTTGTTTCTTTACGATGACGTGTGAGGACCCGTAGCACATTAAATCAAACGTGGAACTTTTTAAATTTCGTGGACACAAACAAAAGAGGAGGAAACCGTCCCTTCACTAAATTCCTTTTTAGGTCTAGGGTGGAAGATAGTCGGAATTTAGTTTTACATTTCCTTCGGTACCTAGTTATGTAACATTAAAGACACACACTTACCCTGGAACCTACTGTTCTGTAAAAATCGCGTAGTCTTTCAATGATATTTCGACTTTACCACTTTTAAGAAGGGACGTCACTGCCGCACATCGACCACGGGCTCACGACTTACCTAGTCACAAAGGAGGGCGACAGGACAAACGTCTACTGAAGGGTCAAACCGAATCGACAAAGGGTGAAGAAACGTCGATACACCGTTACCACTATAAGAACGACGACTTGCATTAGCAAAAATGACTCCTACCACACCAATGACCCTTCGTTCCGAGCGACAAACTAATTTTCCGGCCCACCTGGTGTCGACCCAAGGAAACCCAAGATAGTTTGGAGAGACCCGAATACTGCTGCTTGGGCTGGGCATGAGACGCGATGGGATGTCGCGTAGGACTAACCTGTCTCGGACCGGAAAGACCGGTTTCCCGAACCGAGAAGAAGTGAGAAATACTCTTGTGAATAGGAACTGGGCGATTAGATTACGTATTTCCCCTGTCTTTAGATGGGTTCTTCTGCGAACTTGTTATCCGATCGTCGGAGATTTCTTGAATTTTGTAAGAACGGATAAAGAAGACTACCGTCTAGAGTCCGGTTGTGAATTTTCCTTCTCACAAGGCCTCGGATTTCGGGGGGTGTAGACCTACTTTGTGAGTGCGGTTCGGGATTTGGTGGTTAGATTGTTGTCGGCTCAGTGACTTCCTTCTTTCGTCGACCCCCTCCTGAAGGGACTTCAAAGACTACTGAGAAATCGTAAAACCTCCGAATACCCTTTTTGTCAGACATCGGACTCTTTGGTCCTCTGCAAGTGACGACTGTGAAACGGAGATTTGTTCGAGACTAACCTAGTTAAGGGTACCGTCCACGTCATAAACAGTCCTAAGGTCAGGACTCTGGTGAACCCGACGGACAGTCACTTGGAGTACATCCATAGACCTCATCCTTCGTCGACACCTGACGTCGTAGGAGTCCCTAACCTAAGTGGAGGTGCGAGTGTACGTTTAGAGATCCTTGATAAGTCCCTGACACACATCTTAAACAAAATTAAACATATACCCTCACATTGTCCGAAATTAATGCTACTCCTTTCTCTACTCCTGTACGAGTAACTACACTTCCTCCGGTGTTTCTACCTTGTAGGTTAAAGGATCCGCCTATCGACCATTTCTCCTTATACGAACTTTCGAGTTGAACTACATATCTGGAGACGGTTACTCTTTCCTTTTCGACAAGTAACGAGTAGTCCGTGGTTAAATGGTATTCGTGTCAACTTGTGTCCTCCGTTTTCCTTTCTCTTACGTTTCCTACTTCCGAATCTTATTTTTGGTTGCATCCTTCTCTTTGTTTCCAGTATACAGAGTCTACCTGTAAGACTCTTTACGGTGGGGGGGGTGGTGTTAATAGTTCTATCTTTATATTTCTCTTTTTATTACTCTTCAATCTGACCTCCTACCTTCCTGTAGTGGTTTCAACTTTAATGTAAACCAAATTTCAAATTTAATTTAATTTTAAATTTCGGTCCCGTCGTCTCCTACTCTTCAAACCTGTCGTAGCGGTTTAGTTATCTTCACTTGAACCGGTTTGAGGTCCTCTATCACTTCCCGTCTCTCCGGACCGTATGACGTCAGGTACCTTGACGTAACGTCAGGTACCTCAACGTTTGACAACCTGTACTGAATCGTTGACTTGTTCTCTACTTTTATTACCCCTTCTCTCCTGTCTCCTGGGCTACCTACTTCCTTCTCCGACAGAACAGGGGTGCGGGTCACCTAGTCGAAGAACAACAGAGACTATACTACTCTCCGGTACGGACACAGACTCAATACGTCTTGGAAAATTGGTCTAATTTTCGGTTCTCGTTTTCTTTATCCTGTATGAAGGGCAGGAAAGGAATTGAGGGGTCTTAGTAATCCCCTCCGTTGATTGGCGTATTGTCAATCTGTTGGGGTTCACAGAGTCACCATTTCTTAGGCAGACGGTCACGTCTCCTGCAACCTTTGTGTCCAAGCTAGGGACCCAGCCCTTCTAGGGAACCTCCTCCTTTACCGTTGGGTGAGGTCATAAGAACGGTCCTTTAGGGTACCTGTGTCCTCGGACCTCCCGATGTCTGGTACCCCAACGTTTCTCAGTCTGTGTGGACTCGTACGTACGTTCGTGTCTGAGGGGGGTTTGGGAGTATCCTTATTCTTTCTTAGGGTATTCACGACCCTCACCGAGTCTCTTCCTCCCCACACCGTCTGTGCCGACCTCTTCCTTGTCCTCGGTCCAGCGTACACTGTAAAAGATGTGTTAGCCTCCTCAAACTTAACTTAGGACTTCTATCGACTGTTGGTCATTTCGTATACCAGTCGTTTAGTTAACCTTCTTCGGTAGTCTTAATCTTCTAAAGGGTCCTCTCATCGATTGGAAATGCACCTTTTACACCTTCCGTATAAAAAAAACGGAAGTTTCTCTATTATAAGAACTCAATCCATCGACTTAAAAAAAAAATTAGGGTTTATTGTCTTGTTTTTATCTCTTCGGTGCAGAGACCTCTTCGTCTTGTACTAATTGTATGTCTAAGGGACAATGAGTTCCACACCAGGTACCTGGGCGTCGTAGTTGTAGTGGACCCTAGAACCAATCTTGCGTCTTCGAGTCCGGTGTCCTGAACTTAGTCTTAAGCTTTTTATTGTTTTAGAGGTTCACTAGGAGGGTTTTATGCTTGGTGCTTCTCTTGAACGTTTTTTTGTGAGTCGTGTTTCGACAGTCACCTCTCGTTTCTAAAATCCTTCCTTCTCATTGTAAAACAAGTCATCCCTGACCGAAACATTAGATACGACTCAGACCACGAAACCACGTAAAACTTTCTGCGTCCTGTCCAGAGGACGTCTTTGTGCCTCGTCTATTTCCCTTGTCGACAGTCTAGGAGGTCTATTAGTGAGCCATCCTTGAATCTTGGAATCCTTTTCCCCTCTTCTTGGAACCCCAGGAACTCTTTTGTCCTGAAAATAATTTTAAATCTATCCAAACAAAGAACGCGTAGACCCAACCTCTTTGTCAAGGACGAGTGACGTAATCAACTTGACTCTCTCGAAGTCCTTTCCGTACTACCATCCTTTCTCCCCTCTACCCTAAGGACTCATGTCGAAGGAACTGGGTGTGAGACGAGTTCACTGAAACGTTTTCAGGTTTAGGAGATCTTGGAAGGAGCTAATCGATGTAGATATTAGAGGTAATCTTAAAAGTCACAGTAGGTTTGGTAAGTTCTCAAGTTTTACACACACCGGGCTGACAACGGTTTGAAGGATAAGATCGGGTAGAGATCGGGGTGGGGGACGAAATTGGGTAGTGCCACCACGGTATAACTTGACAAGTCAAGAGAGAGGGACAAGTGGAGAAAGAAGACGTGAATCGCTACGATAAATGGGACGAGGGAGAAGAACGTTGTCGGGTATAGGGGAGTAGAACTTGTCGGAAACCACTTAAGGACGAGTCCGAGACTTGAAGTCGAGTGTGGAGAGAAGAGGAGGTACGTCGTAATCCGTGTGTCACAACCGAGGAGGGTCCCACGGAGTAGGTAACGAGATAGGATTGGGAATAAGTTAAGTCAAGTCAAGTCATCGAGTCAGTACAGGCTGAGAAACTCTGTGGTACTTAGCGTCGTGTGGTCCGGAGGGACAGACAGTGGTTGAGGGCCTCACGTGGGTTTGAGTACAGGTAGCTCAGCCACTACGGTAGGTCGGTAGAGTAGGAGACAGTAGGGGAATAGGAGGACGGGGGTTAGGGAGGGTCGTAGTCTCAGAAAAGGTTACTAAGTTGAAAAGTGTACTCCAACGGTTTCATAACCTCAAAGTCGAAGTTGTAGTCAGGAAAGTTACTTGTGGGTCCTGACTAGAGGAAATCCTACCTGACCAACCGAGAGGAACACCAGGTTCCCTGAGAGTTCTCAGAAGAGGTTGTGGTGTCAAGTCTTCGCAGTAAAGAAGCCACGAGTCGAAAGAAGTGTCAGCTTCAGAGTGTAGGCATGTACTGGCGTCCTTTTTGGTATCGGAACTGATCTACCTGTAAACAACCGTTTCATTACAGAGACGAAAAGTTATACGATAGATCCAACCAGTAGTGAAAAGAAGGTTCCTCATTCGTAGAAAATTAAAGTACCGACGTCAGTGGTAGACGTCACTAAAACCTCGGGTTTTTTTATTTCAGCCTGAGATAAAGGTGACAAAGGGGTAGATAAACGGTACTTCACTACCCTGGTCTACGGTACTAGAAACAAAAGACTTACAACTCGAAATTCGGTTGAAAAAGTAAGAGGAGAAAGGGAAAGTAGTTCTCTGAAAAATCAAGGAGAAGTGAAAGACGGTATTCCCACCACAGTAGACGTATNGACTGTGACAAAGCGGCAGATAAACGGTACTTCACTACCCTGATCTACGGTACTAGAAACAAAAGACTTACAACTCGAAATTCGGTTGAAAAAGTAAGAGGAGAAAGGGAAAGTAGTTCTCTGAAAAATCAAGGAGAAGTGAAAGACGGTATTCCCACCACAGTAGACGTATAGACTTCAATAACTATAAAAAGGGTCGTTAGAACTAAGGTCGAACACGCAGAAGGTCGGGTCGTAAAGAGTACTACCTGAGACGTATCTTCAATTTATTCGTCCCACTGTTCTATGTCGGAACTTCGGGAGGAAAAGGATAAACCTTAGTCAGACAACAAGGTACAGGTCAAGATTGGCAACGAAGAACTGGACGTATGTACAACGGAACAACATTAATTATCAGTAGCACACACGAAGGACGACTTGAGATCGAAGGAACTACGTCACTCGTATAGAATAAGTACATAAAGATTAGGGACAGTAATATAGAACCTGTATTAGCTAGGAATTATTTATACTTAAATTACTTTTGCGTACTTATGTGGTCGTATGCTTATCTACTTATTTCCTACCTACTTTAGTCTAACAACTCCCGGAGTTCACGGTCCGTTCCCATTAACCTCAAATGACACGTCGACAACGTCCTGTTACGTCATCATCCCACACCCACTCTACGAGACTAAGTTGAGTGTACAATTTTTCGTTTTAGTCCTTTTTTTCTTTTTGTACACGTATCTCCCTTTTTTTTCAGTCACTCTTTTTTTTTTTTGTCGTTGTTTTTAGGCGTGTGAGTAAAACATTCTTTTTACAGAGTAAAGACGTAGACCTCTAGACCCGTCAAGATCCACTGTCCTGACACTGCACGACAAAGTATCCATGTAAGGAACGAGGAACAGCCCAAGAGTCATTGGAGTCAGTTTCCGTTCGTCGAGATTCCGTACCACCGGAGTGTTCCAATAGACGAGACCACACAAGACTGCCACCCACCCTAGAGCCTACCGAAACGGGAAAGGGACAACAAAGGTTCTAATAAGACTACACCCAATAGCCTGTGTGCCTGCGTCGGTCTCTCCCACGGGACAAGCCTCACGATTGAGGTCTGTACGTACCCGAGGGCACGGTCGTGGGTGCGCCGTGAACCAGGGTCTTGTCCGGAAAGGAAAGCGCCCGTTCACCTGTCTCGGAAACTCACTGAAGACGAAGATTACAGCCATCTCAACATCCCTAGAACCCTGGCACTTACGTAAATCGTCTGAACACTAGAGGAACCAAGATACAACGTGATCGGAACTTACATAAATAATGTCCCACTGATAATCTCGTTCCTTATTTCAGCTCCCAGAAAGTTCTAGCTAAGGTTTGAACCCCTTCGTGCGACACTTAAACCGTTTACCCAAGACAGACCCCCTTTGAACCTTTCGAGAGTTGTGTCGCAAGAATTACATCCCGGAGTCAAGGGCGCCGTCGAAAACTGCCCGACACCCTAAGAATTAAGTCCAGAACCCAAAAAAAGTCTTACAAGATGACCCGACAATTTGTCGACGACACAAAATGGTGTCTACACCCACGTAAAATACCTACCCTAAGGAGACACATACACACACACACGGTTATTTGTTTGTACATATATAAATTTTGGTTATAACTGTGTCACAATTCTGACTTTAGAAACGTCAGTTTAGTCCTTTAAGGTTTCAATGTAAAGGATATTGTCATAGGAAAACCAGGGAACGTCTAGGACAGACAACGTGGTGTAAATAAATTGAGGTTTTTGCGTCCTCCTAACTGGCGAGGTCCGGGATTTGAGTGACTTCAGTAACATGTTTAAGAAACTAAAAAACTCCCCAAAACTAAACTGTAGAATCGAAGTACAATCGTTTAGTTTGAAACTAAACCTTTCCACCCTCTCTTTGTTTCCTTAGTCCTTTCTACAAAAGTAGCTACTCAGCCTCTTCTTTTTGCAGACCAAAATAAGAGACCAATTCTTAGAAATAGGTTTACCTTCAATTTTGGCGTCTCCTTTACAAGGAACAGAGTCCGAGTTGTGAGTAACAAAGTTGGAAGATATGAGTTTTTATCCTTTGGCAAAGAGAAGTTTTAACCGAAAGTAAGGGAAGGAATTACTCCTGATGTTAGAACGGTTTAAACTTCAAGTGTCGAAGTCAGTAAAAACTTAACGTCTTCGTGTCTATTTTGTAAAACTATAAAAAAATACTACCCTTTATACGGTAAAGGGGGTAGATCCACATACCATTATTAGAGACTACATAGTGTAGTTTCAAATCTGAACTCACTCAAGAGACCCAGATTTCACGGTATTCGTCGTCGCCACCGAAAACGACACACGAGCGCACAACAGATCGCCGACGGGTAGGTAAACCAAGGGAAAGTACCGACAATAGACCAACCCCAGTAAACCGTTGTCCACGACTACCCACCGTCTGGTCTGGACCCTCAATGAGTAGACTGAGAATTGACCCACGGGAGGTGTAAGAGTGAAAACTTAGAGTGACAAATAATACAAAGACGGAAGAAAAAGGGCCGAAGGTTTTAGAAGACTCTCAACGGTCTCTTATTCTCTGTTTAACACGTTTAATTTACAGTCCTTCACCACGTAATCATTCCCTCGAAAAACGGTAGGTACCATGTCGGCTCAGGGGAGAGAACTTCGGTTTGTGAAGAGGTTTAACCTCATCCGAACTACTTAAAGAAAAAAAAAAAAAAATTCAATTTCATACTGTCGACGAATAAAAGTAAAAACAAGTAGACCACTTTGGTCTTCCCCGGGTCTCTTCAGTAATGACAGGTGACACACTCCCCGAGATCCTTTACGCAACTCCCATTTTACGTACTTGTCATAACAAGTGGTATACATCTGATCTTTGTAGGAATACAAGTCCCAGGCACCCATTCTCCCCCTCACACAATATTAATTGACATATCCTGTATACCCCCTGATCTTTCAAATGAGGAACCTCTGATCAAATCAATATTTTAGTTTGTTTGTTACTTTTGTCTCAGTTAATTGTTACCGAGATAGTGTACAACAGTGCCTTGCGGACACCAAGGACACCTTCGGGGGATATCAACCCCCGGGTCCGCACAGGACTGGGACGCTGGGGAGAAAAGACCTTTTCCGTCCTGTCCCACACAGTCTCCTTCGTTCGGTCCAGTAGTCTCCCACCTTAGCCATCTCTTCCCGCTCCCTCTCTCTCGTTCCCTCTACCTAAATAGACGGTGACGTGCGGGAGAGAGACAGAAGTGGTTCCCGGCGACCTTTCAGATGTTCACTGAAAAGGGGGGTCGCGGGCACAACGTCACCGGTTGACTCCTAGTAGACAGTTGTACCGCAAGACAGGTTGACATCCGAGTGGCTCTTGACCCAATCGTGCGGTGCTAGGCGAAGGACAGTGAGGTAGAGACCCCTGGTCCGTCAGAGTGACTGACTTAGAAACTGTCTTTTTCGGACCAGACTGACCCTCGAACACAAGAGTCCTGTCGTTTACAAAATTTGGACTACTTAGGCTGGAAGGAGTTTAGGTCTGTTCGGAGATGCGAAGGCTCTGTACGGGGCACGGTTCTGTCTTCCGTCTGTCCCGGTCTGGGACTCTGACGTCTGCTCTTCCCCCAAACACCTCACAAAATCGTTCTGACGGAAAGTAGGTCAACCGACGTAGACTACGGAAGGTCTGTAAAGAACTTTTTTACGAGTGTTGGAACTCCCGGAGTAAATTACAATTATCCGTGTAAACGTTTTACATCTGAATGGAAACATTACTGACATAATGTTAAGTATCTTTGAAACCTAGGGTAGGCAAACAACAACAACAATTCAGCCCAGACTGAGACACACTAGAGTCCGTGCGGTCCGTAGGAACAGAAAGTGACAGAGGGTCTCCAACGAGTCTGAGTACAGGCAACTCGACCACTACGGTAGGTTGGTAGAGTAGGAGACAGTTGTGGAAAAAGAGGACGGGAGTTAGAAAGGGTCGTAGGGTCCCAGAAAAGATTACTCAGTCGAGAAGCGTAGTCCTTTGGTTTCATAATCTCGAAGTCGAAGTCCCAGTCAGGAAGGTTATTTATAAGTCCCAACTAAAAAAAAATCCTAACTGACAAAACTAGAGGAACCACAGGTTCCCTGAGAGTTCCCAGAAGAAATCGTGGTGTAAAACTTTCGTAGTCAAAAAGTCGTGAGTCGGAAGAAATACCAGATTGAAAGTTTAGGTATGTACTAATGACCTTTTTGGTATCGAAACTGATATGTCTGGAAACAGTCATTTCACTACAGGGACGATAAATTATGAGACAGATCTAAACAGTACTGTAAGGAAGATTCCTCGTTCGTAGAAAATTAAAGTACCGACGTCAGTGGACGTCCGAGTCACTAAAACCTCGGGTTCCCTTTTTTTTTTAGACAGTGACGAAGGTAATAAAGGGGAAGATAAAAGGTACTTCACTACCGTAACCTACGGTACTAGAATCAAAAACCTTACAACTCAAAATTCGGTCGAAAAAGTGAGGGTGGTCATCGAACGAGTTTTTGGAAAGTACCGAGGGACACCAGGAATCCTATTTCAATTTTGACAATCGTCTCGAACCTCGAAGAAAGAGACTAGGAAAACACGAATGTAGGAGTAGAAAGAAATAGGTGGTGTGAGATCTGGGATGACGACAAAAATCAAGGGTCTCTGAGAGTTTTCGGAAGGAACTGGGAGGAGTAGGAGGAGGAGGGAAAGGTGTAGAAAACTTAAACCAAGTCACAGAACGGTACAACAGTATGTCAGAACTCATCAAAATTGTGAAGTCAACAAGTATAAATGGAATAAAGGACATAAAGAAACCAACAAACGGAAAGATTGATGTGTTATTGTCATAGACACTCTAAACCCTGGTGGGACAGACAGACCGAGGGGGCACCTCGGGACTCGTATCGTGTCACGAACCGTGTATGACTCACAAGTTACTTATAGACAATTCACGTACTTACTTAATAAAAATAATCTCTATTCTAAGTTACTGGTGAATAACCAGATTTAGTGACGCTGAGGTTTTAGTGACGTCTGTCACTAACACCGGTACTAAAGAAAATATTTTAATTAAGATTTTTACATACAGGAACGATTAAATGGAATTGAAACAAGAGAAAACTTGAGAGAAAGAAGACCTTCAAAGTTTTACCAGAAACCCGGGTGTCACAATTTCGACACTGGACTTTCTATACTTTATTTTCAGGCAACCTCAGATATCTTGTGACAGATTTAAGGTCTCAGGATCCCGACGAAATATCCAGTTTTAGAGAATATATATATATTTTTTTTTGTGGTAACCTCGTAAACTTAAGATATAAAATAAAAAATTTTAACTAATTAATTAATGAGACGGGACCGAAAAACAACGAAACACTCCCTAAATAGATCAACTCCTCTCATCCCCGATAAGAGTTCACCACCACACTTTCGTAAAAAAAAATTGAATTTAAATAAATAAAAATTAACCTTCTATTAACGAAATGTTATAATACGACCAAAAACGACATGTAAATGTACTTAGTCGGAATCCATCTCCATACAGGCGAGGGAGAACTTATAAAATTTAACCATGATTTTACGTCGCTGAAGTACACTTTAAAACAACAGAGTACTTACAGACATACCGAGACAAAACTAAGGGTCTCTAAACACAGAGATTGCCTCTACCCGTCGGTCCCCGTGCACGAGACTCTAAGACGTAGAGTCAGCTCCACACTCCTTCAGCTCTATGAGCTGTCCGTCCCGGATCGTAGGACTCCGAATAGGCTTCGACAGGGGAACCTCTTCCTTGTCCGTCCCTGAGACGGATGTTTTCCAAAAGAGAGCCGGTTGTGACTCCGGATTTTGTGGAGGGAGACCTCACGAGAACACACTCACACTTCAGTGAAGTCATCACAGGCTAAGAAGCACTGGGGTAACTGACATCGGACGGTCCGAGGAAACAGGTATCCTAAGAGGTCTGTCCTTGTGACCTTACTCAACGGTACGGGAGTAGGTTCCTTGTAAGGGATGGGTCCCTGACTTGGGTACAGAAGACACCGAGGACGTAACGTCCACTTAAGAAATTGACGACTTGGTGGTCCCGTCGGGTCCTCAGGAGAATCTTAAGCAATAAAGTAATAACGGAACTTGTTTACGGCACAAAATCTCCCCTTTGTGTAATTGAGTAATTTGGGTAAGAACACCTGATCCAAGTCCGATCTAGACGACCAAGTCGCCAGGGGTTTGGAAAACCGTGGTCCCTGGTCGAAACACCTTCTGTTAAAAAGGTACCCTGTTCCCAACCCCCGGACCTCCAACCCCTGGGGGACTCCATCCGGTGGAGAATCTTCTCTCTCTTGTCTTGGGGCCTCCCGACTTTAAGGCTGGCATCTGTCGGTAACCGTCCTTAGTTCCTTCACACTTCGGACATCCCCTAACACACCTCTGGTCGGCGACCTTCCTCCCCACGGCTCTCCACGCCTCAGACCCGTCGGCACCGATGACGTGCACACACACACACACAGGTGCGCACACACATATTCTGGACCCTAGGGTTTCGGAAACACACGCCGTCGTGACCATCGAAAGTCGAGAACCTAAACGGGTCCTTGTACACGCGCGCTTCAGTGAAATCAGCGAACTTCAGTGAAATCATCGAAACGCTGGGGTACCTGGTATCGGGTAGTCCGAGGAAACAGGAACCCTAAGAGGTCCGTTCTTATGACCTCACTCGACGTAAAAGAAGAGGTCCCCTAAAGGGGTGGGTCCGTAGTTTGTACGCAAAAAACGTAGAGGACGTAACCGTCCGCCCAAGAAATAGTAATCAGACCCGTGCACGGGCACCAGTCGAGGTACGTAGAGACTCTGTCCTCCACCCTCCCTGTTCAGTGTGTCGACACGGAGTCAAAGAGATCGACGGTTCTAACGATAACTCATCTTTAGTCCGACTATTTTTGAGAGCCCTATCTAATTCACAATTAGACCAAGTGAAGTGTAAGAAACTATAGAAACGGTTTTTTATGGCGTATGTATAAACAGACATAAACACCTCGTGTGTAACTGAGTCAAAGTTACCCTGACTCGGATCATTACAGGAAGACTAGGGAAACACGCACGTACGGGACAACGAATTCACCACAGGTTGAGAAACGCTGGGACACCTGTCATCGGTGGACCAAGGAGACAGGTACCCTAAGAGGTCCGTTCTTTCGACTTCACCCAACGGTACGGGAGGAGGTCCCGTAGAAGGACTGGGTCCCTGGCTTGGGCACAGAGGACACAGAGGACGTGACGTCCGCCTAAGAAATAACGACTCGGTGACCCCTTTGGGAGACTAAGGAAACCAACGAACTTTTTTTTTTTTTTAGACACAAAGAACCGGGTGCAAACAGATCAAGGAGGAAAGGAGTAGGGTCAAAGCCCCCGTGAAAGAGAGGAGACTACCTACATATGTCATGTTTCCAAAAGGGTCCACTTCTTTTAGGTCCCCTTCTTAACCTGTCTTTCGGACCGCACCCTGGTCTCACCTAAATTGGGTATAAACTTCAGAGTGAAAGTCATTGACCACTCCCACTATGAAGACCTCACATCCTTGGTCGACCATAATCACTTTCACACTTCTAGACGACTACCTCTTGCCCCGTCCCTTCCAAACACCCACACAAAGCTTCAGACAACCTACGTTGACCGAATTAAAGGAAACAAGTAGACGAACTCACAAACGTCACTAAACTCTCCTGCCAAACGAGGGGGGAGGTTGTGAAAGTCACTTCACACGACTATGACGGTGAGTAATCCAACAGTCGTCCTATGTTACGACACGTAAGGCAAATGTAGTCCTTTAGGAGACAATCTCCTGGTACGTTCTGTGACGCAGACCAGGATAGATCTCGAGCACGTACTCTCTCTGTCTCCATCTCTGTTTCTCTCGGTCTTAGTCTCTCGTTCCCCGTCCCCTGTCTTGGTCGCCCCTTTTTTGCCCGTCTCTATTTGCCTCAATGATTCTGTCCTGTTTCTACGTGGTTCTCTCGACGTCTCGGTCTCTGCCTACTTTTGTCTCTCTGTCTCCCTTCGTGTCTCGTTGACTTGTTCTGCGTGTCTCTTGACGTCTCTTACTCTTACCCCTTTCCTTTCCTCTCTCTCTTCTCCCGCCTCTCCTCCTCCCATCGTTCCCCTCTCTTCCTGTCCACTCCCCGACGTCCTCTCCCTCCGTTCCGCCCCTTTCCCCCGCCGTTCCCGTCCCTCCGTCTCCTAGAAGGTGGTTCGGAGACAGAATATAAAAATTCGGTGGTGTTATAGCCCCCCGGTGAGTAAACATACAGTCTAAAATAGTCGTTAGTCTTGGGTCCCTAGTACCTCTCCCTTCTCCGACGACGGGACTGAGTGACTGAGGAGTCTCGTCAATCTCCGTAACTCCGTTCTTTTGCTCCCCCTCTCACCAATTTTGTTTTATGAAATTCTTTAAGGTCTTTCAAATACGTGTTCAGATAGAACAAAAACCGTCGTTAAAGAATTTTCACTAGACACCTCACTTAAAGTGCAGGACTTAGGTCTAAAGGGTTTCGGCACACCACCTCTACCAAGGGGACCTTCTATGAACCCAAGAGGAACCTTCTAAGACAGACACAAGTAGAACAACGGGTAACAAGGGACGTGTAGCTCCACGGGTTCAATTCCCACATACAAGATCAGCCCCGTCAAAACCAGAGTCTCATCTCTTTAGGTGAGTTCAATTTTTCCTTGGTTCATAACCCTCCAACCCTAACTACATATACGGGACGGTACATATCTTGTCTATCGATCAACCTTGGACGACATATCGTGTCTCTCGAGTCGAGCCACACGTCACTACTGAATCGTCCACCCTACCCCTTACCCTCTTCCCTCCAGGTTCTCTCTCCCCTATATACATAGGTCTCTCGACTAAGTGAAATAAAATACCGTCTTTGGTTGGGTCGTAACATTTCGATAAGACCGAGTTGAATTGTTTTTCTCCCTGGTTCATTACTCTTACCGAAGGATCCACCGTGTTACCATTTCTTAGGAGGATTACTTTCTCTGTACCCAAACTGAGGACCCAACCCTTTCACGGGACCTCAGTCTTTACCGTTGGGTGAGGTCATAAGAACGGACTGTTTGAAGTGCCTATCTCGTTTGAAAGTGAAAGTGGGAACTACAAGATGTCTTTTTGAGTCTATAGAACCTTCGAGTCAGATGGACGGACCAGGAATTTTACCGAATTTCATTCCTAATGAAGTGGAGACGTAACCGGTCACCCTGACCTCCACCTGGTTGGGACCCAATTTGACAACTTCCGTAACCTAAAATTGGAACCTTCGACCTTGAACTGAAGGTTCTGTCGTTTACGGTTTTACACGAGAAAACTTGTAGTCAAAATACTCTACAATGGATTTCCTTTCAGAAGTCCTAGTCCTTACCAATCCTTTATGGCCCAAGTAGTACAAAACCTTCCAAAGAGAAGACGTCTTAAAGAAGAATCTTTGTTACACATAGTCGTAAACCCAGTAAGGTTGTCCTAACAGAAAGAGGAGGGAAGAGTAGATGGGTTTACGGACGTAAAGGATGAAAGGGGACCTATCGAGTAAAACATGAGTAGTGTATGACGGAACCAAAGTAATAAATTATAGACTACTTAGGGACAAATGAACGGGTGGACTTAACACTTAGAGGACGTAAATCCCTGGATGTGAAAGAATATCAAATTCGGATTGAGACTCAATAAATCTAGCATTCAAGCTCAAATTTTTTTCAAGTAAATCTAGTACGTCCGTACGTATGAGAGTGAAATCAGGACAAGTTGAAAAACGTTCGGGCACTTGACATCTGGTGGTTCGAGAAGAACGGTACCCTAAGAGGTCCGTTTTAAGGACCTCACTCAACGGTACAGGAGGAGGTCCCCTTAGAAGGACTGCGTCCCTAGCTTTGACAGAGGACACAGAGGACGTGACTATCCACCCTAGAAATAGCGATCACGGTGGACCCTTCGGGACTTAGACCTAATGAAAGATGATTTGAGACGGGGACTATCTCTTAATCAGGACTCTATAATTATGGAACCATGAAGGTCGGATACCCTGTCATACTGACCTTTTGGGGAGTCCGTCTCTCTGTTACCCCTCGGGAGTCTCCTGAAACCTTGTGGTACCCTGGGGACCTTTCTCCCCGTCCCGTGATCACTACGGGACAGTACAATAGCTTCTTGTCGCAATAAATTGACTGGAGGGAATAAGGATCGTCAATTTTTTATGTGTGAAGAAGTCAGAACATGGTTGTGAATTTACTCGTCAAAAGAACAGACCCGATCGTGTAAACGAATCTAAAGAGGGACGAAGACCTTAGTTGACGACGTTTAGAGGGTGACGGAGTCACCCTTTGACAACTCAGTCGTTCTAGCGCTACACTGAAGAAGTAGTTTCCAGTAATGGCTAATAGAGTATTTCTCGACTACGAAGTCAGTACGGGACTAAAAATACAAAAAAAAAAAAAAATTCCAGTTAGAAAAAACAAAGTAATGACAGTACAAGACCGGATAGACTTCTCCGTCTATAATTTTGGTCGCTGAAACGGAGTCGGAGAACAATACGGGGTTTAAAGTAAACAGTAAAATAAAGGACAAGATCTCTTGTAGTACCGAAGGGTCCACCGCGATCACCATTTCTTGGGTGGACGGTTACCTCCTCTGAATTCTCTGTGCCCAAGGTAGGGACCCAGCCCTTCTAGGGGTCCTCTTCCCTTACCGTTGGGTGAGCCATAAGAACGGACCTCTTAGGGTACCTGTCTCCTCGGATCTCCCGATGTCGGGTATCCCAACGGTTCTCAGTCTGTAATGACTCCGATAAATCGTACGTCGTGTCTCTACTCTCGACCGGTCAATTTCGCGACGGATTTACGCGTGTCCCTATGTGTCCGTTTGTAGACGGTCCCTAGCAGGGGTCGAGACCGACCGGACCTAAGGAGTGGGATGGTCGTCCTCTGCTACCGGAGGTGGCCTCCGCAGTAGTGGCGAGAGTCGTAGTGATCGAGGATCTTCCTCCCTCCGGGCGAACCGAGAAGTGTGACTAACAAAGGACGGACTTCGGGACCGGAGCCTCAAGGTGGAGGACTCTAAGAATATTAGTGGTCCCGGCGACGAAGACGAGGCTCAGTGGAACTGACCTAGGAGGCGCATCCTCAAGTGGGGGAAGATGGGGTCGAGACCTGTGTAAAACGCCGCCAAGAGAATATGGAGAACCGTGAATCCTCAAACGGAAGCATAGGTTTAATTCCTAAAGACCTGAGGGGTACAAAGGAAAAGAGTGCGTGAGTCATACCGCAGACGGTAAAAATCTATAAGCCACTTATATTACTCAAATTGACTTAACCTTAAACCTCCTTCTTTTAGGAGGAACCAGGAAAAGGGAAACAACGTCCTACCCTTACACAGTGACTACCTACAGGTCACCGGAAAGACCCTCACAGTGTCGTGGTGACGGGGTCCGTGCCCAGTCGGTCGGACCTTAAATGTGATCCTCTCTGAAAGTACAGGTTCTTCAAAAAACAATTTTTTTGTTTCTTTCGTCTTTAGCGTATCACAGAATTAACGATGGGTAATCATAATTCAACGTGACATCCTTTAGTGGTAACAATTCCAGTGGTCACCACCAAGGGTGGATTCCCGAATCGGACCAATCGTCTGCACACCCGTCCACTTCTACACCCTTTACCGTAAAGGTGTTAACAACCTCTATCCGACGGTACCCAAACATCCTTCCCCGGGGTCTTTTATTTCAATTGACCCCCTTTCTCCCATTATTTCTGTTCTACCCATATCACGTTTCAAAGAGGTATGGGATACTTGAACCGAGTATGGTGAAGACAGTGTTACCCGGTCCTGTTGGACTCCCGACGACGCGATTCAATACACTCCAGGTGGAACGAAAGAAGGACGAAGACAAAGAATCGCACCCGTCGAGTTCCCACACATCGGTTCTCTCTCTCACCGAGAAGAGCTTGTCTGTGGACATCGACGTTTAGGGATGAGTTACGTCCATTGAAAACCGGGGTCAATTTACGACCGGTAGGTGTTTATAAGCGACCAACCGTAGTATTCAGTTTTGGTCTTAGTCCAATTATGGTGGTCGTGGATGTGGGAGATAAGTGAGTACCCCCATGGATTCAGGAGAAGTTCTCTTTTCTACGGTTTGAGACAACAGTCAAACGTTTTTACATTCACGTTGGTTTTGGTGTCTAGGTTAACGGGGTCACTCAGTTTTGGGTTGACCGGTTCCGAAATTGGATTAGACTTAGTCGTCCTACGAACCCCTGGAACTATACTGGTAACCAAATACACTGAGAGTCTATAAGTCTACAATATTACTCTAGGTGACTCACTCTTTCCTCTGCAGTCGTAAATACAAGCCATGGTTGTTTCCCACGTAGGTAAATTACTCCTCTCCCCCCTTTCCTTCTGCACCCTTTGTGGGACTATATCCCGTCCCCTCTTTATCGTGAAGACACATAAAACCCTTCCACGGAGCAGGGGTCTACCTTAGATATTTCGGTCATATTAAATTACAAAAGAGACTCTTGAACGACAAAGTCCTCAGGTAGTGTGCTAAAAGTATCTAAATAGACAAGAGGGACCTTGGTTGTAACTGTACACCTTGAGAAGATAAAGTGTCATTGGTTCTTTGTCTTTTTACTCCACAATTCCCGGAAGTCCATTAAGTCATTGTTCATCTACACACAATGTAAATTACTGTATCATACCATCTCTTCGTTTTTTGTTTGTTTGTTTTTACCAAAGATCTAAGTCGAGATTATGATTGATCACCACTCTTGAGTCTTAAGGAATTGACGACCCGGAACTTAAAGGATAGACATTTTAGTGCTGTTCCCCAACCTGCTAAAGGACAGGTCAACATGATAAGACAGTAAGCTCTAACACAACGATAGTAACAAATTGTACGACAGCACTTCCCTTCGCCCGTAAGCATTTCTTTGGCACGTGTTCGTTATTCGTTTAGCAACGAGAAGAACCAGAGGTCCACAGGAAAACAGGGTGGCAACGAGAAGTTTTACGCACCTTCAGTTAGTCGTCCTTGCATCCTTGGGAGTAGGAATTTTCGGTGAAAACAAAAATAAAATACTTTTGTCCCCGTCCTTTCTCGTTCCCCGTTATAAATCCGTGACCTATTGTCTTATTTTCCTGTTTCAGTAAGTCGACTTCCTTTCCTCGGTCTCAACGGGTTCGAAATTATTTCTGCACCTCTTCTTATATAGGGCATTCATTCAAAAAGAAAGGGAATCTTGTGGATCCTCTCACTATTGAAAAGGACAGAGACATAAGGAGGGGACGTGAGATGCCCTTAACTGAGTCTCTTTCCTGACGTGGAGCTCATGTATTATTTGTAGAGGTCCTCTCCACCCCTCGTGCCCGTCTTCGTCCTTCTCCTACTTCCTTTTAGTTAACGAACCACGACTGTTGAAGAAGAACATTATTGTCATAAGACAGTGTAACGTAATCGTCGTGAAACGTTAACATACACAAAAACGATTGTCCGACATTTTCACATTAGTATACTCGTGACTTACGTAACATAATCACCCTTACTAAGCTCCCCTACACGCGAAATAATATGGTCATACCACATATTACACAACGAATGACTTCACTCTGAATAGTAAAATCACTTTCTTATAAATAATAAACAAACAACACCACGACCACGGAAGGTCCCTTTCGACGAACAAAGAGAACTCCAGCCCCCTCCCTTCTAACAGAGGTGAGTAGGAAGAACGGGGTGAGACATCTCGGTTCGTCTCACTAGGACTTTAACCCTAATTTTTTTTTTTTTTTCCTTAGTGAACCTCATGGTTCAAGGGTTCGTAGACTCTTTCGTCACCGAGACGAACCTAAAGGTTTATCGTAAACATTTTGGTTAGCCTACCAACGACGTTTCGTAGAAGACGTGTCTTTCAACTTCCTTGTTTTCCCTCCCTTAAAGTGTACACCCTCACTCACACCTGACATGTTTAGGAAACCCCTTCCCTGCAAGTCTCTTTCTACCCGATCTTGATCTCTGTCGTGCCTTCCTCCCGTCCGTCCTGGAAACTCGGACCTAAAGAACCGAACTTTCTTAATACGTCCTCAAATTGCGAAGGGTCGGTCACGACCTCACTTAAGAACCGGATTTCCTCCCTAGAGGACTGACGTAATGCGTTTAGCAGGTCGGTGAGTTCCCTGTAACTAGTGTGTAACTTACTCACACGTGCATCCACAGACGAGAACGAACTGACTGGAGTTGATTTTAACTGTGGGCCTGGACCGGAACATTAAACAGACATAAACAGTGTCCTGACGACATTGTCTCATGGCATTTGACTACTGAAGTTGTTGTCTGTACATAACAGAGGGTCCAGACCTCCGACCTTCAGATTTTAGCTCCGTAACCGTCCCAACCAGGGATGGCTCCTGAGAAGGCGCGGAGAGAGGATCGACGCCTCCAGCAAACTTTAGGGACCTGTGCGACCAAAAATTTACACAGTGAGACGGGAGATGAAACTACAAACGTACTGCACACACAAAGGGACAACATAATCACCTCTACGAAGGTCCCTCACACACGAGACACTACGGGCATCCCACGCATTACACGACGAAGGGTTTCGTTCTGGAAAAGTAAAATCACTGCCCTGGTATACACACACCGACATAGGTTTAAAGGGGAAAGGTATTACTATAACGAAGTAGTATTTTTCAGCATAACCTAATCCCCGGGTCACGCTGGAATGGAATTGATGAATGTAGACACTGCTGGGATAAAGGTTCGTGTAAGTGTAAGACTCCACGACCCCCAATCCTGAGGTTGTATGTTTACCACTCCCAACACATTGTTGGAGTCAACATTAACCTGTTAACTTGAGTACTGTCATGAGGTGGAGACTCTTGCCAAATATTACGTGTAAAACTTTGACCTTACTTAAAGGGTAGATATAGGGCGTTTCAGGTAGTCGACTGTCATCAGAGGTGGTAGTCCTAATGGGCCTGGGACGGTGAGTGGCGCACCGTCCGTGCAGCAAATCCGCGGGACCTACGTAATCAAATCCTTTGTCTAAGTATCCGGATCTCTTGCTTGGGTACCGACGGTCTTCCCTTCCTAGTCCCTTCTCTATCCATCCCTCACACCCACTCGTACTTGTGTGACGATATAAATTTTACCCAATGATCGTTCCCGGATAACATACGGTGTCCCTTGAGACGAGAAACAATGGACGGACGGACCCATCCTCCCCTCAAATCCCCCTCTTACTTGTGTCATAGATACCGACTCAGGGAAGTGACAAGTGGACTTTGTTAGTGTTGTAACAATTAGTCGATATGAGGTTAGATTTTCTTTTTCAATTCTTTTTCTTTCAGAGAACATCTGCGGTATTTTTTAAGTAAGTAACTAAATTATGAGTTTTAGCGATACTCGATCAAAGATAAGTATGGGAGTAAAATGTCTATTTCTCTGACTCCTTATCCCCCTAATTTATTTAATAGGGTCCACTGTGTTACTTAAGTCCAAAGTTTGGACCTGATGACCCGAGTACTTAAAGACGTAAATTGGTGACGAAAAAATTGGAGAGGATTAGTCTGTCCTAGACCTATATTAGGAATATATTTACAAAGGAGAGAAATGTATTATAAACATAGATTAAAAAAAGACTACCCCGAAATGTTATATTGTTTTCTTGTAATATTTCGTGAAAATCTGAAATCCAGTCTACTACGTTCACCCTTAGTATAACTAAAAACACCCGGAGTCAAACGTGAAGGGTCCCCGGTCGTCTGTCACAGAAGGAAATTTCATCTATAAAGTGAGACCCTGAACTCGAGTCCGACCTCTGTCTCCTTCACTTCTACCGGTGCCCGTCCCTATCCCACCACAACCGACCCTGAGGTTCAATGTGAAGGAGTTTCAGTACACCACTGAAACTGGACATAGACCCGAGGCTAGGTTCTGACTTCACCTAGGTTAGACCGTCCGTCTCTTACGGTCGTCCACAGACGTCCGTCCCACCGTAAACGTCCGTCTTATTACCTCCTAGAACAAAGGATGTCAATGACTGAATCTCATTCTCAGGTCGATCACTACCTCCGCTACCTGTATCTCAGGTCGAGGGTCGTCTCTGAGACCGGTCCCACTGACTCCCCTTTATTGAATATAACTCTTGGACAACCTGGACGGTTTTTAGTGACACCTACAACAACAAGTCAGTAATTCAGTACAGGCTGAGAAACACTGGGGTACCTGACGTCGTACGGTCCGAAGGGACAGGAAGTGATAGAGGACCTCAGACGAGTTTGAGTACAGGTGATTCAGTCACTACGGTAGGTTGGTAGAGTAGGAGACAGAGGGGGGAAGAGGAGAACGGGAGTCAGAAAGGGTCGTAGTCCCAGAAAAGATTATTCAGTCGAGAAACGTAGTCCACCGGTTTCATAACCTCGAAGTCGAAGTCGTAGTGACACTCCTATATAATAATAAGTGTGAAGTTTTTATCCGGTATCTGTGAAGAATTAGATGGGAACAGAAGCAACTATCGTTTCCTCATCTTAAACCGGGGCACGACGGATCTTGTTTTCGGACAGAGAAAACGACGTGATGTGCTAGGTCGTCCAAATGTGTCCTCCTTAATGCTCCTCGACTCCCAAGTCCGACGTCTAGTCCGACGACACAAATTACTACTCACGCCAACTCCCTTCTTTCTTAGGTATGTCGTTTACATCTGTACCCTGTCTTAGGGGTTTGTATACACGTCAGTGACTACGAGACTGGTGAACCCACACAAACGGTCCATTGGTTTCATTGTCTATTCAGTACGGATTCACCCTTGGTTCAGTCATAACGACGTTTCCCTCCAAAGAAAAGACTTGAACTTCCGTAAATGTTCGAGGGTGAAAACAAAGATAATGTTGAATAATGTCTGTACATAATTCAACTTATGGAATCCATAAGTACACTCAAAACGTAGGCGTCAAATTTGATTGACTTAGACTCAAGAAGTCCAGGACTCTTGTATTATTAAAGGAATTTCATTAATTTTCATCCGATTTGAACAAAAAGATTACACTTTGTAAAAATCAGAAATAACTTAGACAATGTTATAACGAGGGCAAAATACAATGAAAAAAAAACCAGTACTCCGTACACCCTAGAATCGTGGGACTGGTCTCTAACTTGAAGACCTAGTGGTTCCTCCAGGGATATTAAAAGAAACTAAGTACGAAAGTCATAACGGAGTATAACTTAACATGACTTGAAGTACATACACAAGTGTGACTTAATAATACATAAACGATGTATTTCAAAGGGAACTAAAACACTAAAAAAGGTTATGGTAGAAAAAGATTGGTTTGTCGTCCAAAAAAAAAAAAAAAAAAAAACATATGGATGAAATAGCATACTGTCCATAACTACTTTTAAGTTAAGTCGTTAGCTCAATTCTTCTTTTCTTTTCTGTTAAATAAGTTCGGTTTCGCTCTTAATATTGGGTTCTTTGTCTGAGAGTCTTCGAGACTCCTGAGAAGGTGGACAATCTTCAACTTCCGTGTCAGTATACGTAAAAACTCTGTCTCCTAGCATGTACTTTAACTGTACGACTATGAATTGTATCTCAAGGGTTCCTGGCGTCTATTCGTACATGTTTCACTTGTCACTCAGTGGTGCTGGAACATGTCTCGACCCCTTCTTGTGATAAGAGAATGCTTCAATGTAACAACCCCATCCTTCTTTCCTTTTGTTTGACTAGAAATACCCCCTTAGTCCGTAGGGGTAGAAACTCCTCGCGACCAATCACACACTACATTTACACGAGACGTATTGTCCCCTCCTCCTCCGGGTTTGTTTGTCTCTCTCTTAAAATAAAATTTCAAAACTAATTTGTGAAATAAAAATTTTATACAAAGTGACACCATTTTCAGCGTATTATATTTTCTGATAAAATTGGTATCGATAGACGTGCCTAGTCGCCGTGTAACGACACACTGAGAGTGATAGTAGGTAGAGGGCTTAAAAAGTGGAAGGATTTGTCTCTGAGACAGGGATATACAAATTAACAAGACCAGGACGGAATTTTATGTTTAAAGTAAAGAAGTATCCAAGATACCCACTTGGTCTGCCCGTTTTTTGTTCCAGGACTAGAGGGTACTAAATACGGAAAGGGGGTGGTCTTAAATAAAAAATTTTAAAAATAACGTCACATCAACTAAGTGTTGCAACACAATCAAAGTCCACAACTCGTTTCACTTAGTCAATATGGATATGTATGGATGAGAAAAATTCTAGGAAAGAGGTATAACCAGTAATCTCTCATAGCTTAAGTCAAAGGACACGATAAGTCATCCAGGAATGCTCAATACATAAAATGTATAGATACAGTCGGGATAGAAGATCAAATATGGAAGGGAGGAGAATGAACCGTTGGTATTCAAACAAAGGATGTAGATACTGATATAACATTTACTCAAGTAAACATAAGAGAAAGAACTCAGGTGTATATTCATTATAGGACACTATAGACAGAAAGAGACCGTACTGCATATGAAAATGTGTCTCATCTTTACCAACTGTACACTTTCCATTTATAATCACCTTCTCTGTCTGTTTTCCTGACCTGACGTACCACCAAGATCTCTCCAGATGTTTCCCCATTCCTCACCACACTTGTGGTATACGAAGTCCTAGAGTCCCCTCCCCCAGGACGCCACTCGACCCGAGAAGACCCTTCTCTAGTGGGACCTTTTCCCTTGTCTCTCTTCCGATTTGAACTCATGCCACTTCTGAAGTGAGGGGCACGAGTCTAAAAGGGACCCTCTAAAACTTGACTGGGACTTTACCTCTTTGTGAAATCCTACCACTAAAAATGGTAGGGAACTTGAAAAACACTCAAAGAAAGGGGGACGTCATTTCAGGGAACCTCCTCGATCTCCAAAGTACCGACTCCTCAGGCAAGAATACACCCAAGAGAAGTCCGAGGCACCACGGGGTCCCTAATTGTCCTCTAGAGACGAGACTCTAGAGATAGGGTGCTCGGACACTTCGGACGCTCCGAGAGAGGTCACGGACCCGACCCCGACAATCGTCTCGTGCCCACCTCCTACTCGACACTCCAGTCCGTCCAGACCGTTCCTGAGGTGAAGTACTGTTTGACTGTCGTAGATCTTTATTGGATAAAAACATTAGTCGGACAAAACTTCGGTAATAAATACAAAGGGATAGTGTCTTGTTGCCACAAAATTACTAGATGTATTGTAAATTAATATTAAGTCAATAGACTACATTCATTAAAGTCATGGAGAATTATATTGTTTAGAGGTCGCACCTTATAGACCGATTATTCTCTACTGTCCACCAGCAATAAGACACTTGGAGTGGTAGAAAGTGATCGCGAACGACACTATTCAATTTATTTGGTAGGAAGTTACACCCTTTGAGGGATCCACCGGGAGGTCCCTTTACGTCCGTGACTCGAGGGAGCCTGGTCTGTTTACCACTGTAGAACCCGTATTGCTACTCCGACGGCCTCTGTCGACTCACGACACAGAATAAACTCCGAGAACTCAGAATCATGAAGTAATAATTCCGGTCTTTCAAGTCCAATCCTGTCTCGGTATTACTCCAATTCCAGTGTCTAAAACAGGACACGTCCAAATCAGGATGAAACGACTGTTTCCAGACATATCAGTTTCCAAAAAAAAAAAAAATCATCAGTACATGTCTACATTCTCACCCTGGTATTTCTTCTAACCCGTGACTTCTTAACTACGAAAACTTGACACCACAACCTCTTCTGAGGACTCTCAAGGAACCTGACGTTTCTCTAGTCTGGTCAGTTAGAATTTCCTTTAGTTGGGACTTATAAGTGACCTTCCTGACTACGATTTCGACTTGACTACAAGTTATGAAACCGGTGGACTACACTTCTCAGTTGAGTAGCCTTTTCTGGGGCTACGACGCTTTCTAACTCTCGTCCTCCTCTTCCCCTGCTGTCTTCTCCTCTACCAACCTACCGTAGTAGGCGAGTCACCGGTACTCAAACTCGTTTGAGGCCCTCTACCACTACCTGTCTCTTCGGAGCACACGACGTCACGCACTCCAGTGACAGTCTATGCTGACTCGTTGACTTGTTGTCGTTCAAGAACTAGGACTTCTCAGCAAAAACTTTCATCATTTAACGAGTCTTCTTTATCTGTGATTGTCAACAACGACGACGACGACGACGCAGCGAAGTCAGCACAGGCTGAGACACACTGGGGCATCTGCCGTCGGGTGGTCCGAGGGGGCAGGGACCCTAAAAGGTCCGTTCTTGTGACCTCACCCAACGGTAAAGGAAGAGGTTACGTACTTTTACTTTTCTCTTTCACTTCAACGAGTCAGCACAGACTGAGTATCGCTGGGATACGTGACGTCGGATGATCCGCGGAGGCAGGTACCCTAAAAGGTCCGTTCTCATGACCTCACCCTACGGTAACGCAAGAGGCTCTGTGATTGTCAACCCGTTTTTTGTAGTACCAAAAATTTCTTTTCTTCAACATAATACCCTCTTACAGAAAGTTTTTTTAATAGACCCCTAAAGACCTGTTTTCCTATACCTAGTCGAGAAAACCGTCCTCCTCGTTACAGAAGACGACTAAAAGAGACATACATTGGTAACTAGGGCGTAAAGGAACAGAGGTAAACCCGTATTTTAGGGGCCTCGGTCGAGATGAGTCGGTGTGGAACCTTCATACGTCGGATCTAACCCTGACTATCCTTTTTTCTACTCCTTTGAGTCCTCGCGGAGTTCACTGATATGGGGTTCATTTACGGGTACCTACCCGAGTGAACCGTAGGACCTCGGGATAGTTCCCTCGGTAAAGTTCCTTTTAGCCACCTCATAGACCTACCGGAGTTTCGAATTAATGTTTCTCTGTTATGGTGAGGTTCAACCTTTCCTTTAATTTCACCTTTATCCCAGATTACTAGTCTTCGGACCTACAATTCTAGTGACCTCAGGATCCAGGATCGAGTCTACAGGTGCGGTATCGTTCCGATACTACTTTTGGTTACCCTAACTTCTCAACCGTGTAATTCTATGGTAGGGAAATATACTGACCTACCTAGATACTACGTAGTCCATACAAACCCCTCTTTGAATAATGATAAAATGAACAGTACAAAAGTAGTTAAGTTACAAAACGACTGCAAAAGACCAATAATGACGTGTGTAATTAGAAGGATGACCCGGTCGGACACAAGGACTACAAGAACGATGAAACTCGAGTGCGACAATTACCAAGATCTTACGGACGGATAGAAAAGACTTACGGGGTGGGAACGGTAGAAAGTTTCGTGTCGTGTTTGTTCTGAAAGTGAGAAACGGACCTAGTACGCCAAACATGAATAGTATCTCCGGGATTCAATCCTGTGTAAGACACAAGGACAATGAAAACAAGGTCGAAAAATGGACTAAGTAGAAACGTTGGGTGTGTCGAGGAACGTATAAAATTTACAATTTCTTTCTAAAAACTTACTTATTCACTAACACCCCATTTCTGAGTAAACCTAGACACTCTTCGAACTTGAAGTCTGTAAATAAAGTTTAATATCTCTAGGACACTCAGATGAATTCACTACCGTAAACGGATTCCGGAATTTTTATAAATAAGAGACTTCATCCAATTTACAAGGAAAGGCCTAAGGAAGGGAAGTCTAAACAAGGTAACTGAGTCACTCTGAAAAGAAATGTCTATGATTGACATTTTGTAAAACGTAGTCCAAAAGAGGTCTATTACTGTTTTATAGTCTCACACTTAACCACTTCGACACTGAATGAACAGGTTATATAGGATTTCGGTAAATCTAAAGACGAGGTTTCATATAGAATTTATCTTCCCAAAAAGAGACAAACGTAACGGTGGTGGGACCAAATTGGGTAATGACTATAGAAAAGGAAGTAGACGAGGTTGTGAATTAACCGTAGGGTTAATAAGTTGATAAGCCGGTTAATGAGTGATCCGAAGTCGTTGTAACAAAAAGTCAAGGAAACTTGAGAATTTGGTTTGTTTTAATATGTTTTGTTTTTAACTTAGTTTTATTTAGAAAGGGATTTTGGAGGGTCTTAAGACTAGTGTGACAGAAGAACAGGAAGTGTTGAGAAATATATGTATATATAGCGCTAACAAATGAAGTACAGTCAAAGGGGAGATCTAATATTCAAATTACTTCCGTCTTTGACAGACGAAACGAGTCGTGTCATGTCCTTCTATGACGGACGGACCTCCATCCTACGAGTTACTTAAAAAACAACTATCTTGTATCTAAGGCAGACACTCAGAATCAAAAAGGGGAGGACCCTCTCCGGAGTCTCAGATTAAGAGGAAACAGTACTACTGTCTCCTGACCTCAGACGGAAATAAGTGGCGGTATGGACCGGGGTCAAACGTCGTGGGGTCCAATAAATGGACTAGAAAGACCTCGTGAAAACCAGTGAAACGGCAGAAGATTTTAATGAGATCAACCACGAAACGAGAGATTTCGACCATGGGTCTCTACTTACGCTAAAAGGTGGATACCAGACTGGTCATATGAGGACTCGCCCTGATCGTAGAAGAAGTCTACAGTATAGAGGCAATTGTGTCAGATTCCGACGTAGCTAAGGGTACGTTTAAGTAGTCGAACGACGACTAAGAACTCAGGTGCCAATTCACTTTGAGAAGTCAAAGAAGTAAGTTATACGAAAATCCTACGGAACAACCACAAAACCTGGGTCGAGGCATTGAAACGTAAAAAAGAATATTTCTTATTAGTAAAATATGACGATTAAGGATTAAAAGAGTAGGTAGTTTTAGTAATAGAAAGAACCTAAGTACAATAGACGTTTTGGATATATAAGTAAGTGAATTAAAAAATAACTTGTGGATGATAGGAGATTTGACACATAATTTATACCGAGAAATATTCCACATGTACCACCGATGGAAGTGTCCGTACGGCAGACCAGTGACTGTTCTTTAAACTTACAAAGTCACTTTTGTATTAGAATACCGTCAGTAAACTTTAGGGAGGATCCATGGCTAGTTAATTAATCCGTCTTAAAAGGTCCATAAAACAGTTGGTTAATTATTGGGTCGATTACATAATAACAAACCGAGTAATGGTCGTTAGACCTACATCTGAGAAAGGTCCGTGGTAAGGTGCATATCAATTCACGGGATGTGTGGTTACTCAAGGTAGGACTTTCACGCAAACATGTAGGTTAAACAAGTATTCAGGTTTGTCCATCGAATGTATGGGCTGATTGTATTGACCGATATATCATGACATGCCATTATCTAAATATTACGAAAAGTCTGTTTTTCATGTATTTTAGTTTGTGTATTTTTTTCTTTTGAAAAAATTTGAATGTCAAGTCATGGGATTTTTCATGTCATCATCTCACGTTGTCGACCGCATGTCCCCGACCGTGGAGACTTTCGAACAGTGGACGTCAAAGATTTCATCCCCTGAGAGACATGGTATGAAGAAACACAGGAGTAATGTGAGTGTGGGTTCAGATAAAAGGACCTCTGGCAGAAACAAATGAGTATTTTGCCATGACGCACGGAGGGTTGGTGGCAGTCCGGACAAGGTAAACGGACCATAAAGAAAAGAAGTAACATGAATGCTGAACGACGGTACAGTGCATCAAAGGTATGAATAAAAAATTTAGCAATCAAAAGGTAGTAATCTTGTATTAGAGATACGTCCGTCCCTGAAAAAGACAAAACAAGTAACGGTATTGGGATAACTCTTCTAACCTCTTCCTTTACCGTTGGGTGAGGTCACAAGAACGGACCTCTTAGGGTCCCTGCCCCGTCGGACCACCCGACGGCAGATACCCCGACGTGTCTCAACCTGTGCTAACTTCGCTGAATCGTCGTCATCGTCGTAACTCTTCTTGTCCTGGACTGTGTGTCATCCGTGAGTCAGTTATCGACAAGTCACTCCAACTTTATTTAATTGTTTTTAGAAAGCAGTACCTCATCACTCTCAGAGGATGTAGTCAGTCCCAAGACCGTCCTTTATCTCCCACCTCAATTTGAACCATAAACACCCCTCAAAGTAGTTCCTTTAGAAATGTTTCCAAACCCCTTCGGTTTCTCCCCGTAACGTCATAAGGCTCCGACCATTATCGCACCTCAGTGACGGAGGGGTCCGGACTTCCCTTCCCTCCTCGACGATACCTCTGGGGTCTCTCCCGTCGATGTTCCTCTCCCGGGGGTTGTCCTTACTACTGGGCCTCTCCCTCCGTCGGTGGTACGGACGGACCGTCCCTACCCTGACCCGGTATGCTTGAGGCAAGAGTGAAAGAAGGGTCGGAGACAGAGGACGACCCTCGACGGTGACCGGTTTGAGGGTAACACCAGTCCGGTCCCTCGGGGTATTGAGTCAGGAGTTCTCAGTCGGAGGATTCCGTTTCCCGTCCTACCCTTTTCCACCTATCTGATCGTCCTTTATAGGTCTTCCACAGAATCTCGTTTATTCGACAAAGGTAAACCAATGTTTCAACGGGTTTCCGGTACCCCTTTAGACCAATGTACCCCATGTTCCCCTTCGACGACCCACACTGGCCCTTTCTCTTTCTAATACTCCCACAATGCATCTACAACTCGTCAGAACCCCCGTCTCCCCTCCCTAGAAGGATAGAGTCCTTTCCTTTTCCACTTAAAGACTCTCGCCGTAGATCTCGACCTCTCTCCAAATGAGTACTCATTTCGAATCGTAGTTCACTGAGGCTACGGTTACACAAGATGGTACTTTTAAGTAGCCCGGAGACACTACAACCTCTCTCGTACGATGGGGACGTTCTCCTCAGAAATCTTTCGACGTGTTCGTCATTCTGGGATGTGGGGTTATATAATCTTTATTGCTACCTCTTCGTCCCTCCATAGTTCTACGTCTCATAACAAAGACCATGTACAGATCGTTAGCGAGAGAGGAGGTAGAAACCCCTCTAATTCTAACCAAACCCCCCCCACTTAGACATGTAACGTACCTAAATCTTTTCATACTCTGTGAAAATCGGGAGGTTAAGGATCTTACTCACACCGAAGACTCTTGGAGAGAAACGTAATCATAAGTTTGACGAGACTCTTGTAAGGTTCTAACGCCCCCTTACTGTCCTCTCAAGCCGTAGGTCCTCAGACCGACAACAACTGTCGAAATTCGACACTGACACCCACGGTTAGACCATGGGGCTAGGAGACGGACGACCCTCACGGGACGTCCTAGTAGTGGGAGGGAAGTGGGGTCGGTGGACAGTCAACCGTAAGCGGTCATTTAACCCCAGTCTCACCAGACGAAAGGAAGACCCACTTTCTTCTCCCAACGTTTTACGGGACCCTCGGTGGGGATCACGGTCTGTGCGTTCGTTTTGACCGTCTCACCTTTGTTCCGCTCCTGAGTACGTTTACACCCACACACTCTGTCCTGTTGGGGTCCGACCCCGTTTCCGTCGAGAGGTAAAGACGAACCAGCTCCTCAACGACACGAAAGACTTGGGCCCCGTCTCACCGTCCCGAACCACGAGTCTTTACGGTGGCAGTTGGGGTCGTACCCCGCCCCTCCTGAACCGACCTCAGTCCCTCATGAAGACATCACCTCTTTACGTGTCGTCGGTAGTTGTCAGACGTCTCCGGTATCTCTCGAATACGAAGTTTGTTATTTCTACTCTTCGCCTCCTTGTCCTGAGACTCCCTCTTGTCTCGAACAAATTCCGTGCCTCCGGTAGTGGTTCTGCCACCGACTCGTTCCTCTCTCGGCCCCTTCTGTCCTGCGGTCCTACCGTCCCCTTCGTCGTCACTCCAGAGGATCCACTCTCCTTCGACGTTTAGGTTGCTCTTCCCGAGGAATGGGTACTCTACTTCAAGTTTATCCCATCGGAACCACCAGTGCACTTAGAAGGTTCCAAGGGAGTTCTGAAGGTCCAGTCGACTACTGAAGGTTCAGTCTCACTATCTTCGACTACTAAAGATAGGGTCTAAAGTTAGGACTTTAAAGTCTGGATTTATATAAAAAAGACGTAGACCTACGGGTCACTCACGGACGAGTCAGAGGCAGCACAGGTCGAGATGTACGTTGCAGACGTCTGAGATCTGGCGGTCCGGGGAGACAGGTACCTTAAAAGGTCCGTTCTTAAGACCTTACCCAACGGGAAAAAAGGAGGAACCCTAGAATGACTGGGTCCCTAGTTTGGACGTAGAGGAAGTACTTCATAAAACGAAGTTTAAATCGTAGTAGGTTTTATCTTTATTTGTAGGAGAAGGGGTGTTCGTGGTAGAAGGAAGTAAAGAAAAATTAACGTAATGTAAGGGAGCTCAACCTGTTTGGTCTGGGACCTGGTGACAACGACCGAAGGGAAGGGATAGAGACAGGTTAAATAGTGAGTCAGGTCACCTGAGTTCATGAAAGAGAGTAGAAGAAGCTGTGTCAATGATGGAGAAATCAAATCTAGAAGTAGTAAAGAATACTCAGTACTGTGGAGAAGGTTCTCGGGACAAGAGACACTCAGGTTACAGATACTACCTCAGTTTCACTACAAAGACTTTAAGTATCGTCTAGCGCAACGAGTTGCGTTAAACGGAAGTGACGACATTCTATTTGAAGTCGGACGAGTCGTGCCGACTAGTCGTACTCCATTCTGTAGTGAAGGAGTTTCTTCGAAGGGGGGAGAAGTCACAACAAATCTGAGGGGGGTGGATATGTCAGAGTGTGTAAGGACACTGTCTTCGCGTAGACTGAGTGTTCGCTGCAAAAAGGAAGATAACTTGTCTCGAATCCGACTATTCACCGACAGTTAAGTCCTTGAAGTAAAGGGTGGGGGAACGTAGGTCCACCTCGTAATGCCGAGTAAGGGTATCGACTTTACTCTCGAGCTTACCACACACATTGTTAGTCCTGACCAATTCCCAGTCCACGTAATAGAAGGTCCGACAAAGAGAGGAGAGGGACTGATCGACCTATCGCTCTTAAATCCTTTTTTATGAAACCCCTCCAGGACCTCCCATTTACTTCGGTCTTCTCTCCTAGACTTAGGAACTCAGTGGGAACCCTCCTCTCGACGGGCAGACGTCGATATTAACATTCTTTATTTGTGAACGACACTGTTCGGTAACTTTACACTCCAAACCAATAATGTAGTCGATTGAATTTAATGTGACTGATTATGTAGATAAAGGAATAGTCAATACTGTCTTAGAATCTCAAGGACGAAAAAACTTATAGACAGAATAGGGGATCTAATTTAAAACTATTTTGTCCCCGTTACAGAAAGAACGACTGTTGGTATAAGTATTATTCGGTGTGTTAGCAGAGTAGAAATCCGTCATTATCGAGTGTATACATTGAGAATGATATAAGGGAAGAAAAGAATCGTAGGTCTATGAAAGTCTTCCTCAGTTTACTTCCAGTACTACGATACCCAACACTTCCTTTTCGGTATAGTGGTTCGCGACGAATTGACTGAATTCAGTCCGGTAAGTAAACTACCGATAAATAACTCACGGGAAATCTCGACAATACTCGTACTTTGTATTACATACACTATACGAATCTTTTAATGTATTTTGACGAATTATACTAGTCAATCATCGTCTCATCGTTGATTAACAAATGAGAATTTTACGTTGACATCTACGTCACCTCCGACACCTTCACATGGGTGTCTCGTGAGTATGCGGGTATTCCTAAAACTTTAAGACTCTGAAAGGTCGGAACTGAGAATGGGACCGGGTATACTGCTGACCAAACCAAATAAACTTCTATAAGTGTCCAGTCCACACTTCGACCAAGATACGAGGTCTCTTCATTTAAGACGGACAAGAAGAGTTTTCCTTTTATACTGTTAGTCTACTCTGTCACAGATAATTTGACCGAACCGTTGATTCACTTCACTTCAGTGAAGTCAGTACAGGTTGAGAAACACTGGGGTACCTGACATCGGACGGTCCGAGGAGACAGGTACCCTAAGAAGTCCGTTCTTATACCTCACCCAACGGTAAAGGAAGAGGTCCCCTAGAAAGACCGGGTCCCTATTGACATCCCGTGACGTATTGTGACGACCCACCTACGTCAGTGACAGGGTCGATGCACCGAACTCACCTTCCACGACAGTAACGATCATTGAGAAGTCGACCGGTCTTACGCACAAAGTTCCTGACGGAAGGGAAAGTTCGAAACGGTAATTAGCGATAAAGGACTCATAGACTACAACGTACATCTTTACTTACCACTTCAGAAGGTCAGAATTACGTGGACAAAAGGGAGGTCCAGTCCAACAGAGGGTACTGCGTATTAGTGGAAGTGGTAGAAAGGATTTCAGGAAATTAATTTAAGAATGTTATACAAAAGTTTAATGCTTTTTGTGTGTCATGGATTAAGGGGAGGGGAGTAGAGGGGCGGTTTTCTCTTCTCGATTTAAATAATGTTTACTTCCAAAAGATAAATTTATGGTTTCCGAAGACATTAGTCTATTTAGACTAAGACCTTTCAGGTCAGGTGCGAACCATTAGAACATACGTCACAGAAGTTTACGTCACTAGCCGTTGGGGTATGTACTCTCGTTTAGTCTAAACCGGATACAATAAATCTTTTAACTTCTTGTTCCCCGAACCTCGAACCTAATAAGTCTATTAATGGAGAAGGGACTGTAGTGAATTACGAAAGATCTAGACTCGAAGTTGAGAAGACACTAAAAAAAGTCGAGATTTTGAACTCGTTTAAGTAGGTGAATCTAAAAAAAAAGATAAATAAACGAGAGTCGGACTCTTTAACGTACGGTCGAACGACGATCCTTATGGAAAGGTGTCGACAATATTTATAGACGTTTTTTTTTTTTTTTATCCCCTCCTAATTTAGTCTCTACCATTATGGTAAGGAGGGTCACGGTTCCGTCAGGACCTCCGAGTCTATTATTATAGAGTGTAAATGGTAAATCTAGAACTCAGGTGACTCGATCCTCACATAGGTTGAAGAATCTGGAAAGTGTGCCGAACACCGCAAATTTCTGAACTTACTGATGACCATTGTAGATAATAATTAGATTAATAAAAAGTACCCTTTCGTAACACTAAACAAAAAATTTTCGAAAAAAGACCCTAGTGTGTACCCACTGACCATTTACACAGAATATTGACAGATCGGACAAAAACAGTAGAGTCGAAATATTCAGTGATCCACGGTTACTAAGACGGGTCCCTAAGGACAAAACGTCTGACTTCTTTTTAGCAACACTAAACTACTCGTTCGTCCATCTCGTCCTGTCAGACACACGCTAAAAAACCTATGACGAGACTTCCACCCAAAGATACTCTCCGTACCCGAAGGGACACCGAGTCGACCATTTCTTAGGCGGACGTTACGCCCTCTGGACCCCAAGTTAGGGACCCAACCCTTCTAGGGGACTTCTTCCCTTTCCGATAGGTGAGGTGATAAGACCGGACCTCTTAAGGAATCTGACATACCAGGTTCCTCAGTGTTTCTCATCCTGTGCTGACTCACTGAAAGTAAGTCCCTCTATACACTTCCTTAATTGGTTAATAACCCCGAAGAGATCATCGAGTCTACCATTTCATAGACGGACGTTACGTCCTCTGGGCCCAAGTTAGGGACCAGCCCTTCCAGGGACAAGTCCTCCTAGGGGGCCTCTTCCTTTACCGTCGGGGTGAAGTCATAAGAACGGACCTCTTAAGGTACCTGCCTCCTCGGACCACCCGATATCAGGTACCCCAGTGTTTCTCAACCTGTACTGACTTGCTGATTGTGTGTTCTCCGTTCACTACTCCTAGTATTTACCCTCCTACGCTCAGTCACAAGACCTCCACACGTCCCGTGTGGACTCCCGGTGAGTTCGTCGGAAACACAGGTAGTTCACCCTCTCCTACCCCCGTACGTCCTCTCTTACACTGGGGACGACTTCTCCACTTTGTCGTGTCCCCACCTTGTTCCTCTCGCCGAACCATAGACCGGGGAGACGTCGAAAGCCGTCTCGGTCAGAACGCATCGTTCCTGTCGTTTTAACTGTACAATTGTTCGAGTAAACACGAGTCTAGTTCTTGACGTAGAGTCGAGGTGACTGGAGATCTGAACTCACTACAGATGGTTTGTGGTAACGGACCATCTAGTCGTAGTCACAAACTATCTCCTTTAATCGTCCACATTAAGTCCTTCAAAGGTCCTTCGTCTCTTATAAACGGATTAGTATGTTTCATTCCCCGAAGGGTCCACCGCGATCACTATTTCTTAGACGGACGGTTACGTCCTCAGTGTCCTCTACAGCCAAGTTGGGGACTCAGTCCTTCTAGGGGACCTCGTCCTTACCTTTGGATGAGGTCATAAGAACACACCTTTTTAGGTAACTGTCTCTTCGAACCGTCCGATGTCAGGTACCCCGACCTTTCTCAACCTGCAACGGCTCGCTGACTCGTGCGTGTGTGTGTGCGCGTGCGTGTGTGTGCGCGTGCGTGTGTGTGCGCGCGTACGTGTGTGTGTACACGTGTGTGTGTGTGTGTGTTATTTAGTTGAGAAGGTATTGGTTGAGTAACCAAACAAGTAAGTAAGTTGTACATAAATAACTTGTAGATGGTATACGGTCAGACCCTTTATGGAGACTTGTACTTGTTAAGTTTAGGGACGGGGACACCTCCAATGTGATACTACCTCTTTGTACTTATTATTTCTTCATCCGTTTGTACAGTTATTTTATTAAAGTGTACCTTGTAATGTTTCTTTTGATTTTTTATTTTATCCCTTTACCTCACTTTCCCAACCTCCATCATCTACTTATAGCACCATCTTCTACCTCTTATTAAATCTCCAAAGGTGTCTCATCATTGGTCTACGATAGTAGATCTTTTACGGAGATCCAATATTTCCAGATCACTTTTGTACGGTAAGTTTCATTTTGTCATTCGAGTCCTCTATCTTTGTAGTCTAAAGAAAGGTTTTATAATTCACGGTGAAAAGAAGACAAAATTTTTTAATGATGAAAACAATATATTCATAGTGTAAATAACTTTTATAAATCTGGTATATCGTCTGACACTTCTTCTTTTTTTAGGGGTACTTTTGTGGTACTTTTACAATTATAAATGGAAGGTAAAATAGTCATCCGTATATTTCTATACTAAAAATGTATCATGACTAAACTTTGGTTGAAAAGATTCGATCGTCACCTAGTATTTGTAGAACTGCAATGAATTACGTATTAACGCAGTGACGAATAGGACCGGCCCTCCATAAGGTAGTTTCTTCACATGGGTTTAAATACTTTGGTTCAGGGACAAAAACTCGTGCACAAAAATCAAAAAGATCGACAAATGAGAATATTGTCACGAACTACTTATAGGAACATAAATGTAGACACGTGTAAACAAATCATTAAAGGAATCCCCTTTTAAGGATTGTCACCCTAACGATCCAGTCTTTCAGACGTCAAAATATATATCTAAAAATTAATGGAACGTGTTTAAAGATACTCTCTCTGAAATACTTAAGTACAGTCGTCAACTGTTTATAAGAAAGATGTAAACCGGTCAAGTCTTATTGTTTTTTACCGTCATTATCTACTTTTCCCCACTTGACAATTAAAAAGAAATAGAATAACGACTACTCTAATCATTACAAACTTCCCGAAAGGACGGAAAAGTGTAAAGAAAGAAAACTGAGTACGGAGAACGATTAACAATCGTAACGATTTTCACAGGAACAAAAGGAATGACTGTCCGTTCCGGAGAAATACATCGGTAAAAAAGTTGACGGATCATAGACGGTCCATACCAACGTCCTAGATCCTTGTCTAGCTACTCATTTCCTTATAACTACAACAAAACAATTTGTTAGAAGGAATCAAATAAAACGAGAAATGAAAAACAGTCATCTTAAAAAACCTCCAATTTTCAGAAGACTAAAAGGATGTACTAAAGAAGAGTATCACAGTACAGTTTTTCGGTGCACGTTGAAGTTCCAGTATTTTTATTAGTCGATAATTAACTTATTAAATAGAAAAGGGGTGTCTAAACTTTACGGTAGAAATAGTATGTGATTTAAGATTTTATATGTAACTCGACGAAACCCTAAAAGATGAACTAAAGTGACGACACAGACACAACCGTGGTCACAGTTTAATAAGATTCATAACACCGAAATATTGTGTAAGTTTATAGACGATTCCTTTTAGGGTTGAATAGTGAGAAGTAAAAGTTTTATAAAAATGTACAAATAAGATGGTCTTAAAATAGTTCGAGGTTTTTCTTTAAAGTGACCTAAAAGTCTTCCTAACTCAGTGATAAATTTCTAATTAAACGTCTCTTGGACGGGGTAGTCCATAAGAATGATGTCCTTATTTTTAAAAGACAGAAGTTCAGACGAATATACTAGGAGTCATTTTGAATTATGAAAAGTAAGTTCCCAAGGACGTATAAAAACCAGGTCAAGTAAGGATCTGTAAAATACAGAAACCAATGATAACATACATTCTAGTGCCATAGTATAAAAAAATGACTAGCGTTGACCAGACATTCCTTTCTACGACTAAAATGGACGACCAAGTAACGATCGGAAGAATTACTACATAGAATGATCGTCGGTGTTAATGTTTATGAAATTAGTGACCACCTCGGACTCTTGGTTGGTCAGTCGTGTCTAGGACCCACACTTAACAAACACGTCGGAAGGATACCGTGTCGTCGACTTATGATTGGGTCTACAGTCAAGATTAGGAAAAAGTCTATTTAGAGGAAGGAGGTTATAAAAAGTATCCATTCGTTGGTATTGTAGGTATTAAAGACCGGTAAAAAGAAAGAGGAAATGGTATAAAACAAAAACACAAATCAACATAATTGATCTTGACGTCTTATTAGAATTTGTCTTTACCACTATTACCTTTAGAAACATGGTCAGAACTATAATAATCTTTTGAAACAGTTCTCATCTATGAAGACATTTATTATAATTCCTTTTAGATGAAATAACTATTATAAAAATTTTTTGTCCCCAACTACCACTTAAAGTAGTGTAGGAGATTGAAATGGGAGAGAGTTCTACCAGTGTACCTAACATAGGAAACAGGATAATTACACTATTGTATAATTAGGTGAAGGTTCGACTTGGTAGTATAAGTAGTTGAGATAAACCAGTACTACTTATTAATTGAAAACACGAAAAATGAACTTAAAATAAATAACTACGAAATAAAACATACCAACATTGATTAACCGTATTGACATTTACTAATTTGTTAACATAAAAGAAAGAACACAAAATTATCCAAAACCATTTTTCCAGCAAAGAGAAAACATTTTATTTAACTATACGTAAAACTACTCACACTAAACCACGTATGTTATACAAATATGGAAATAAAATGAAACGTCAGAGTTTATGTTTAAACTCTATGTTTATGTTTATGTTTTTATGAAACACAAATAAATATTTTTATTTTACCGGGGGAAACAGGGTAAATTATAAAGTGAAACTTGATAAAGGTACTACAACTATAACGTTGGAGACTGAATCCAAAAGGAACATTATGGACTTCATAGAAATAGGCTGGAAAACAAAAATTGTAAACACTCAAGAAGAAAATAAATTTAAAGTAAAAAAATGAAATGTTATGACATAACCAGCTCATAATGAGTCGGTAATTTTTCTTATGTAAACTTAGTCAAGATTACACTCAAGAAAATCTACCGTACCTCTTTCTAAAATAAAAACTGTGTGAAATGAGAGATTCTCTAAATTGAGAGAACCTTCTAGTAAAAAAAGTAAAACGTTTTATACGATACAATTCAAGTCAACGATCTGACCATCTATGTTATCAACGACTCTAAAAAGGTTCACTACCGACGGGACATCTTGTCCGTATTTATTTCGCCGTTCAATGTACTTAATACGACCACTCGGCTACGCTACTCCTTCATACACTATGTGTCCAGATCCGGTCATACCGTTTGTCGGAAGTCACATGGTTATGGTCGCCGGGGTGGAGGATATAAGTGTGGAACGTATTAGGAGAAGGGGTGTCACACCGACCTGGTTCACTACCGTAGATTAGTTGTCGTATTACGTTTCTACTACCCCACAATGAGGACTCTAAATCAATATGTCTTTGACCGAAGGTAGAACGTACGAGAAAGTACAAGAGAACGACTGAATGAAACTTCTTCCGGTCGAAGGTGCAGCACTCGACACAAGACGTCTTTAGGCACACTATGTCGCAGACTCCTTGAAATAGGACTGTCGTCGGTGAACTTACTCGAACTTTTGTCTTCGAGGGGATCTGCTCCGAAGTCTACCCTGGTGCGTAAGTTAGTCGTAGAACTGAAGTCAGAAGACTCTCTGAAACCTGGTCTCTGTGGGACAATTTGACACGGGTTTACGGACTCGGTGACTCTGTCACTCTATTATGTACAAAAGACAAAATTCGACGGCTCAAAACCCTATTAGACAATAAGTCGTTGTCTATTGTTTATAATATGCACTGATCTCAAGAACCTGTAAGTAGTGGGAAAAGATAAACTAAATACATCTATTCCGTACTTCCAGGGACTCACAATAACAATATCTTTTTAGTTAGTTGTGACTGATGTATTTATTTTACACGTCTCGTCTCCAATCCCAGAGAACCACTAGATAGATAGATATATTTACACTTTTTACATGTGTCAGTGCACCCAACAGAGACAACAGGATAATTACCCTATTGTATACTTCGGTAAAGGTTCGACTTTTATTAATCTGCTAGGAGACCTCCTCTCATACCGTTGGTGAGGTCATAAGAACGGAAATCTTAGGGGTGACTGTTTCCTCGGACCGCCCGATATCAGGTACCCCAACGTTTCTCAACCTTTGCTGAATCACTGATTTGCGTGCGGACGTGTGTGTGTGTTTCATCTAACACTTCATTTATTCTAAGAGTGATTTTGGTGGGAATTTTAAAATTATCAATGCAAGATTAAATAACTATCTGTGTATTCCTATACTAAAAATGTATTGTGACTAAACTTTGGTCGAAAATACTTGATCGTCGTATAGTACTTGTAGAGAACTACAATTAATTACGTATTGACGTGGCAACGAATACCTTAATATAGGACTGTCGGTAGCGAATTCACTCGAACTAAATATATTACAGGATTACCACCGAGACTACCATTTCTTAGACGGACGTTACGTCCTCGGGGTCCAAGTTAGGGACCCAACCTGACCCTTCTAGGGGACCTCTTTCCTTACCGTTGGGTGAGGTTATAAGAACAGACCTCTTAAGGTACCTGTCTCCTCGGACCGCCCGATGTCAGGTACCTGTACTAACTCACTGCTTGTGAAAAAGTGAAAACTGGAAAATACTCGACAAGTTATTCTCTGTTTTATATTAAAATAGTTACGTTCTTATTAACACACTATGTACCTTTACATTTCACAAGTACCGTCTCTACTTATAATCCTGAGCTCTCCCCCGTCGTCGACCGTGGATCATCTCTCTTCCAGAAAGACAAGTCCGGGTCCACCAGAGACAATGGCACACTTAAAAGTAACGTAACAGAACGTACTTAAGTCAAACAAAATAAAAGGAGAAACGAAATAAAATATGTCTTGATTTTGCATTGTTTCAATGTCGTTCTGGTCACGCATTCTCATTCTTCTTAAACATTAACTTCTACTTTTGTAGTTTATACTTTTAAGGATCTCGACAATAACAGGTATTTAGAAAAACCGAATGCATAGTCCCTTTTCCCAAAACTTACTACTACAGATTTTTCGTACTTTTTACAGAAAGTGGAAATTTGGGTATCCCCATTGTTTTTATCCCAAGTCTTCCTTTTCAATAAATACCTCTACCTTCTAAATGGATGTTACTCTACCCGCTAAGTAAACTTTTACGTACAGTCAATCGGATTATTCGTAACGTCAGAATTACAACCTTCTACCTTTCGTTTCCGTGTAAAAGTCTTATCCCGCTGAACACCCACCAGTGCATCCTTGAATTTACTACTTTTCTTTTTTTTATCCACCACCCTGATACTCTATGTTTTTGTTGTCTTTACATGCACTTTCATCATTATTTATACACTTCTAATGTATCGTATCTTTCGGAATATTCTTACTTTGATCTAACTGAAACCTGTTTTGTATAGTTATCCGCATCTGTAAAAGTTCTCAATTTTAGTCGAGGTCCTAACTTTCGACGACTTCTATGTGGACCTGTCACCCTTTGACGTTTATCTTGACAATAGACAAATAGTTCCTCTTCTAGGTGCCATTAAATTTCTGGAATCAATCCGCGTATATAAAAGTTACATGTGGTTGAAGTACGAAACGTTCCAGAAGAACGTTTCCTGTCACTATAATAAACTCCTCGCAGACATATCAACGTCAAGAAAAGAACCTCCTTAAGTATGAACCGGTACTTCCTGCCACAAGTTTACTCCTTGAATCTTCTAATCTCGGTCGACTCGACACTTCTGGTAGAAGGTCGGGACCCCGGCTTCTTACTACCCCCTTTTTGTTGGGTCCAAATTATACATGAAATTTTTAATAACGAAGTCGAAAATTCTTTAACCTCATATTAACGAAATGTTTACAACGAAATCAAAGAGGACATGTTGCTTTACTTAGTCGATATACATACGTGTATACGGGAGGGAGGACCCGGTGGGGGAAGGGGTCAGGGTAGGTAGATTCAGTAGTGTCTGATGACTCGACTCGAAGGACCCGACATGTCCAAGGGTGATCAATAGATAAAATGTGTGCCATCACATATATGCCCGAAGGGATCACCGAGTCTACCATTTCTTAGACGGACGTTACTCCCTCTGGACCCAAGTTAGGGACCCAACCCTCCGATGGGTAAGGTCATAAGAACGGATCTCTTAGGACACCTGTCTCCTCGGACCGCCCGATGTATGTCAGATACCCCAGTGTTTCTAAGTCTGTTCTGACGCACTGATTCGTGTCGTGTCGTATCTACAATCAGGATTAGAGGGTCAGGGAGGGTGGGAGGGGAAGGGGGGTGCAGGTATCCAGGTAAGAGACACAGACACAAAGATAAGGACGAGACTTTCATCAAAGTTGACATGATAATAGATCTAAGGTGTACATACGTAATTATATGCTATAAACAAAAAGAGAAAGATTGAATAAAGTGAGCCGCACTGTCAGAGATCCAGGTAGTTGTAGAGATGTTTACTGGGTTCGAGTCGAAATAGTCTATCTTTAAGAATAGGGGGGAAATGTCGACTCTTTTAACTCCGTGACTCTCCATTAGACAGGTTTTGATACATCGTTCACTTACTATCTCGACTTTAATCTTAGGGCGACCACACTTAAGTTTTGGGTACATGAATTAGAAAGACAGGATCGGAATAGAGGTGAGGACAGGTATAGGTAGAGGGACCACCCCTCTAAATCACCCGCGAGGAACCAACGCTGTTTTTTCATTTGACAAGTCCTACCTTGACCTTAGAAGACAACAAATTACACGAAACTAAGACAGAACGATTGTTCCAGTGTCGGGAGAACTTTAGTAACAGGAAACTTAAAAAAAGGGAGATCGTAAGAGACTTTATAAAATTACACCCATAACACGTAGATGAGTTAGTTAATAGACCGACGAGCTAATGTGTATGGAAGTTCACAAGAAAAAGTAGTAGTGGATAACTTGTACAGTACGTAAATAAACAGGACTTTAAATGATGACTCGATCAATCCAATATAAATGTTCTGACAAATGTTCTTGAAACCCGAAGGGTCCACCGTGGTCACCATTTCTTTGACAGACGGTTACGTCCTCTGCGTTCTCTGAACCCAAGCTAGGGACCCAACTCTTCTAGGGACCTCATCCTTTACCGTTGGGTGAGGTCATAAGAACGAACCCCTTAGAGTACCTGTCTCCTCGGACCCCCCGATGTCAGGCACCCCAGTGTTTCTCACCCAGTACTGACTCGTACGTACGTGAATGTTCTTGGAATCTTCTAAGTTTCCCAGAGACGGGATTGTGTCCCTCGATAAACAACCTTGTGACCAAGTGAGAAATCTTTAGACTCCCGTGTAGAAGCATCGGGACGGAACTCTTGACATATCTTGAACCATAATATGTGACTCTTAAAGACCTTATAATTTATTTTTATATTTAGTGACTTACACACTTACAAATCTTAGAGTTTTGGACCTTCCTTAGAAACACAAAGAAGGTCAGAATTAAGAACGTGTGTCCACTCTTCTCTCCGTCCTTTCTCTCTCCCTTCCTTTATGTTATAAATGTGGATTAAGAACAAATTATCGACAAATAACTTTACGTTGTTCTTAAAAAAAATTTTTTCTCCTAAAAAGTATAGTCAAGTCGATTGTTACTAGTTCCAGAATACTACACAATGTAAATATATGGACTGTATCGTGTAATTGGGTGACGAAGAGTTTAGACGGACGTACAACCTTAAGGGACCTTTTAAATTTTTTTTTAGAATACGAACCTCGGGTGGGGATCTCCAAGAGTAAATTAGTAAGACCCCACACTGTACCTGTTTCGTAAAAAATTTCGAGGGGTCCGTTAAGATTGTCCATTGTTTAAAACTCTTGAAGATACCATGTGGAAGACGGGTCACTAACAGTTGGCAAAAGACACTTTTCGGTCTCTCATTTATGGACTCAGAAACGGGAGGGATCCCAGAGACAGTGTTGGTGTGGTAGAACAGTAACTTCGTGAGTTCGTTGGTGTCTGTTAAACAACAGTAACAAGTCAGCGATTTAGTAAGGCTGAGAAACGCTGGGACACCTGGTGTCGAGTAGTCCGAGGAGACAGGAGGCGACAGAGGGTCTCAAACGAGTATAAGTACAGGTAACTCACCCACTACGATAGATTGGTAGAGTAGGAGACGACATCTGTCTTAAATTCACCTATTCACATCGACCCAAGGATATTTTGAAACAAATACCTGTGACTTTAAACACAGTATTTTAAAAGTATACAGTGTTTCTCAGTTAAATTTTTTTTTACAAAAGAGTTGGTAAATTTTTTTATATCTCCAACTCCGGTATGTTTTGGTCCGTCGACCGACTTAAACTGGTACGAAACGTCCGAGGTCGAAGTCAGGTAAATTGAGGTGTCTCCGTGTACGTTGATAAAAAGAGTAATTTTTTTTTTTTAATAAAGTACATGAACCGACACAGTGTATGATCAACACCGTGCACCCCAGAAATAGCGGAGTATGCCCCGGAAAGTAACGCCACGTCTGAGAGGGTAACACCACTCGTCCAAATCAATGAGACACCGGACACCCTAGGACCAAGGGACTGGTCCGCAGCTTGGGCTCAGGGTACGTAACGTTCCCTCTAAGAGTTGAGGACCCGGTGGTTTCTTCAGAGATAGTAAGAGTAAAAGTCATCGACTCCTTTCTCTCTGTTCTAGACTCCAGACGACCACCAACTCAGTCTTAAACTGGTATTACAATTCAATGAGAACCCTTCACAGTTCCAAATGCGGGGTTTAGTATGAAAGCCGACAAAAAACTCTAACACGCACGTACGATTCATCGAAGTCGGTACAGACGGAGAAAAGCTGAGACACCTGACATCGACCGGTCCGAGGAGACGGGTACTCTAAGAGGTCTGTTCTTATGACCTCACCCAACGGTAAAGGAAGAGGCCCCCTAGAAGGGGGTGGGTCCCTAGCCTGAGTGTTGAGAACAGAGGACGTAACCGTCCGCCCAAGAAATAGGGATCTCGGAATACTCCTATTCGTTACATCCCCTACGAAAGGAAGGTTGAGGTTAACGGTTACTTAAATTTAATTTTATTATGGACGAAGTAATTTTTTTTTAAAAAAAATTTGGTATCGAGTTGGGAGTCGAAAGGTGTCAAGACTCCTCTGGACCGGAAATTACACAAGTTACTCCCTAAATGAGTTAAATTAACTTCAATGTCAAAAAGGAACAAGTAGTACATGCCGGTTTAGTTCGTTTATCACAATTTTATAATACCAGTTAATATGTATATTTAGAATGTCTCAATTACTTGTATAAGAAATCTAACACCTTGTCTGACCTGTGAATAGAATGAGAAATTCTGTTTTATGGCGTAGATATATTACGTAACGACGCGAAAGAAGATTGATGTGTGAAACGGATCTTAGGGTAAAAGGTAATTTATTATTAGTAACATTAATTATCTGACCAATGAAATAGAGGGAGTAGACCAATGTCATTAAATAGTTTCCGTACATTTACTTTCGATCTTTTCATCGTCTGGTAAGAAAAATATTCTTTCATTTCTTGTATTTTACATTATTAAGAGATCCCTTGTATTATTCTAGACATTGAAGAATGTTAAATGACTTCCTTTATGTAATTCACAAATGGTAACAAACCCCCGTGAACTTAGCCGAATTACGGGTGAAGAGTACGACCACTAATACCGATTCAACTACTCACTTGAACTTACAAAAGAAGTTTAGAAACTTTCATGGGACCCTACCGAGTCGTCCTAAGGAAGGATCAAGACGGTAGGTGGTAAGGAGTCATGACTGGTCGACTCGTACGTTACGGGGGTCCACCATGACTCCTGTTAAACTCCAACCCACAAAAGTCTTCTCAAAATTTTTGGGAATTTCGACCTCTCTTAAACAATAGTGGAGGTGACGAGGTCAGGAGCCCGTGGCTGTCAAATATGTCTGTTCTTTTTCTACCCCCTCCGTCCCCTGGTCGGTCCCTCCACTGACCTGTGAACGAGTCAAAGACGTCGAGTCGAAGTCACCCCGGTCAGGAGGACTGGGAACCGAAGAATAAAGATAAGAGTGACCACATATGAACTAATCGTTGCAATCCGGACACAGTCTACTTGTCGTTTAACCAAGTCAATGGGTACATGTCCTTAGATAACGAAAAGCTTAAGAAGAGGGAAAATCCAATAATGTCTTATGTCGTGTCTCAAGGGACACGATATGTCATCCAGGAACAACCAATAGATAAAATAATTATTTGCATCGGTACACGTGTACACCTAGTGCTTGAGGGTTAGATGGGGAGGGGGCAGAGGACGGACTGGTGAACTACGGTTCTGTAAGAAGAGACACAAGTATGGACAGGACGGATTAGGTGTCCTGCGAAGGTTCCGACCGGGTTCTTATACACACGATAATTTGTCGTGACTGACCCCGTCCTACCCCTGTGTCAAAATCACGTAACTCATTTATTTAAAACTTCTGTTAGTTCAGACCTAAGTTTAGAGTCGACATGAGGGAGACTCGACTACTAGTACATCTACAGTGATTTATCGACTTGCAGAACTAGGTGTGACAACTAATCCAATCCGATACTTTTTCAAACACTCTTAATTTAACTTTTACGTGGGGTTTGGAGTCTTAACAGAGATCTTGGCCCGCCGTTATTTAAAGGTGCCTTCGATGGGTCAGACGGCATGAAGTAATACCATCGGGATCGTTTGGTTACTGTTTGAGTGAGAACGACAACCGTCTTAGGTCCAAAAACGTTCACATCCTGGTTCCGGGGTGAAGGAGACCCCAGTGGTCGGAGGGGGCAGTATATCGGGGGAGGTAGAAGTTCGGTCTATACCACACACCTCAGGAGGAGCACGAAACTCAGAGACAAAAGGAGACTGTAGATCTGAACCTAAATTTTCCGAGTGCACTAAGTTAGTCTAGGTAAATCAGAAGGAAAGATCTTCAATCGACATAACATATTTTGTTAGATTAGTACAGGTAGTATGAATTCAGAGTCGCATATACACCTTAGATCTTTTTGCCATGTCTACTTGGATAAGCGTCCATTTTTATGTCTACTGTATACTTGTGTTCTACCCCTTCTTCCCCACCTTACTTAACCCTCTGAACCGAACCGTAGAAGTGTGATGGGACACATTTTGTCTATCGATCACCCTTGGACGACGTATTCCGTCCCTCGAGTCGAGCCACGAGACTTCACTGGATCTCCCCACCCCTCCAACCCTCTCGCCAGGTGCTTCCTCTCCTATATACACAGGTACACTACCTAAGTGAAACAACATGTCGTCTTTGATCGTGTTGTAACATTCCGTCTTTTCACTTTCGCACCCGGCGAGTCAGGACAGACTGAGAAACGCTGGGGTACCGGACATCGGGCGGTCCGAGGAGACAGGTACCCTATAAAGGTCCGTTCTTATGACCTCACCCAACGGTAAAGGAAGAGATCCCTTAGAGGGGTTAGATCCCTAACTTGACCCCAGAGGACGTAACGTCTGTCTAAGAAATGGCAGACTTGGTGGTCCCTTCGGTGATATTCCGTTGATATGGGGTTAAAAATTTTAATACGTCCCATGTACGGAAGGTCCGTACTCCGAGAGCCCGGGGTAGAATCTCGTGACCGGTGTCGTCCCCGGGGCCCAGACCCTAAGCGAAGCGAGAGAAGATAGGGTCCCAGGCACGGACGAGAAGGGAGACGTCCTCGGGAGAAGTAGTGAGGAGTCGGAGGGCACCGGTTGGAACGAAACATGAAGGCTAGTACAGACAAACGTACTAACAGACTTATAGATCGTACAAGAAGATCTCTTTTTTCATTAAAATGTGGAAAAAAAACAACAAAACTCACCGATAAACGAAGTAAAGATAGGGTAGGTGTGTCCTTTGAGAACTCTCGTTCCCGACACACCCAAAGGGTAGAGTAACGGAGGAGGTGAAGGTTGTGTCACGGAGGAGTGTCCGTCGTTCATAGACGGTTCACTTACCTACCTACTACTTTCGAGGGAGGGAGAAGTGAGAAAGTAACAGACCGTGTCCAACTCTGACAGTCTCTGGGTTGCACCCTGTCCGTCCCTGATCGAGTCAACCATTTCTTAGACGGACGTTGTGTCCTCTGGGGTCAAGTTAAGGACCCAGCCCTTCTAGACGACCTCTTCCCTATCCGATGGGTGAGGTCATATAAACCAGAAGGGAACCCTGAGTCGACCATTTCTTAGGTGGACGTTACACCCTCTGGACCCAAGTTAGGGACCAAACCCTTCTAGGGGACCTCTTCCCTTTCCGATGGGTGAGGTCATAAGACCGGACCTCTTAAGTCTGGTACCCAGTGTTTCTCAGCCTGTGCTGACTCGGTGAAAGTGAAGTGAATAAAAGTCTCATCCCCGAGGGACTTACTTTTAAACTATACCTGATTTACTTTAGACATACGTCCAATCCTTCGTTGTCAATCTTGACCTGTACCTTGTTGTCTGACCAAGGTTTATTCTTTTCCTCATGCAGTTCCGACATATAACAGTGGGACGAATAAATTGAAGATACGTCTCATGTAGTACTCTTTGCGACCCGACCTCCCTCGTGTTCGACCTTAGTTCTAACGGCCCTCTTTATAGTTATTGGAGTCTATACGTCTACTGTGGTGGGAATACCGTCTTTCACTTCTCCTCGATTTTTCGGAGAACTACTTTCACTTTCTCCCCTTACTTTTTCAACCGAATTTCGAGGTGTAAGTCTTTTGCTTCTAGTACCGTAGACCAGGGTAGTGAAGTACCCTTTATCTACCCCTTTGTCACCTTTGTCACAGTCTGAAATAAAAAAACCCGAGGTTTTAGTGACGTCCACCACTGACGTCGGTACTTTAATTTTCTGTGAATGAGGAACCTTCCTTTCAATACTGGTTGGATCTATCATATAAGTTTTCGCCTCTGTAATGAAACGGTTGCTTCCAGGCAGATCAGTTCCGATACCAAAAAGGTCACCAGTACATACCTACACTCTCAACCTGACACTTCTTCCGACTCACGACTTCTTAACTACGAAAACTTGACACCACAACTTCTTCTGAGAACTCTCAGGGAACCTGACGTTCCTTTAGGTTGGTCAGGTAAGACTTCCTCTAGTCGGGACCCTAAAGAAACCTGCCTTACTACGATTTCTACTTTGAGGTCATGAAACCGGTGGAGTACACTTCTCAACTGAGTAACCTTTTCTGAGACTACGACTCTCCCTAACCCCCGTCCTCCTCTTCCCCTGCTGTCTCCTACTCTACCGACCTACCGTAGTGACTGAGCTACCTGCACTCAGACTCACTTGAGGTCCTCTACCACTACCTGTCCTCCGGACCGCACGACGCTAAGTACCCCAGCGTTTCTCAGCCTGTGCTGACTCGCTGACTTGACTTGACTTGACTTTACGGGTGGGNGAGTACACTTCTCAACTGAGTAACCTTTTCTGAGACTACGACTCTCCCTAACCCCCGTCCTCCTCTTCCCCTGCTGTCTCCTACTCTACCGACCTACCGTAGTGACTGAGCTACCTGCACTCAGACTCACTTGAGGTCCTCTACCACTACCTGTCCTCCGGACTGCACGACGCTAAGTACCCCAGCGTTTCTCAGCCTGTGCTGACTCGCTGACTTGACTTGACTTTACGGGTGGGGGATTGGGGGTGGGGGTGGCCCGGACTTAATAGTTGTATTACGGACTTGTAAAGTGAAATTGAAAATCTCAATTCCACTACTTTCATATTTCGGATTATACAAATTTTCGATGAGAATAACAGGGACGTTGAATAGGACTTTGGTGAGTACGACGAAGGTTACCGGAACTCCCGTACCGCACTTCCTGTCTGTAAAAGTCACTTTCGTTTCTGAGTCCTCGTGTGGAGGATCTTAGGACTGACCCCACCTGTAGTGTGACGCCCAGACCTCACCAGCCCTTCCGTAAACCCACTGCATCCCCAAGCCCGTCTCTCTCTTCCACGGTGGCAAGGGTCCTAAGACGACGGAAGGTCGAGACAAATTCACGGCCTACGGGACATCACCCGAAGAACTTCAGGTAATCACCCAATTTGGTGCTACTCCACTGTCGAACACAACTGTACGAAAAAGAGAGGTGGTACCGATGAACCACCTCCGTTCCCCCTCCCCCGCCGTTACCACTACTACCCCCTTTTACAAAGGGAAGAGACTTCGTAGTTGTGTCGATGGAATTACCGGTGAATGCAACCCCAGGGTCCAAAAAGTAAGTTTTGCTGTTATTTTTCTGTGGAATTTGGGTTTCCCTTTGGACAAGTGTATCTCATCGAAATTCAGTTCGGAGACCTCAGTGGTTCGACTTTTCTTGGACTAATTACTGTCGGGGACTCTATTCACCGTGAAATTGGTTGGAATTGACAACTACATACTACTGTATTACAGGGGAGGTTAATTACTGTTCCTATATTTTGTGGACATAAATCGTCTGGTCTACGACGAAAATACCAATCTACGCGTCTACTTTAACTGAAGATTTCCTGGTAGATATTGACTGAAGGGATAATAAACAAAGATATAAACAAAGTAATACATACAATATTCACCTCTTCCTTTAAATTGGAGTCTAAAGTGTGGACACGTCGTTTTCCGAGATGTGATATGACATTAAATGGCTTTTTGACACGGAGGGTACTAACTCGTCCAACCGTCACCACTAGACAGAGTAAATGACTCCCGGAAAGTATGACATACTTGGGGTTCCCCAAAAAAAAAATTTATTTACTACTCGTTATGGGAATTACTTAGTCGGTTAGTTAGTTAGTTATATGTGTTCGGTGGACAAATTTAGAAGACATTCTATTTGTTCCATATACGTCAAAATTTTTACTTTTACCAATAACGCATGATTTATATACGTTCTCCGATATACTCCATAAAATTCGCGTGGTTCCTGAAGAAATACCTCAACATTAAAAAGTCCCTTCGTTCCGTACACGCGTTACTGGTATTTACGATTTACGATCCCTTTGATGGTACTATGATACTAAATATTATTCTTTACATATAAACCAGAAACAGTGGTACAGACTATGTCTCGAGGAATTTGGGAGCCTCAAAGGATTCACTACCCTCAGTAGTTCCACACAAAACGACAATCCTCCACTGAAACCTTTCGTGAACCTGAGTAGAACACCGAGTCTGCTATTTCTTAGGTGCCGTTACGTCCTTTGGGTCCAAATTAGGGACCCAGTCCTTCCAGGGGACCTCTTCCCTTACCGTTGGGTGAGGTTAGCCGTTACGTCCTTTGGGTCCAAATTAGGGACCCAGTCCTTCCATGGGACCTCTTCCCTTACCGTTGGGTGAGGTTATAAGAACGGACCTCGTAAGGTACCTGTCTCCTCGGACCGTCCGATGGCAGGTACCCCAGCGTTTCTCAGCTTGTGCTGACTCACTGATTGTGAAAGAGTGACCCACTAGATTTCTCTCCCGAGTCCCCTAACGGTCCCCTAGGCTGATACGGTAGTCTCCCGACCTTAAAATCACGGGTGAGAGGGAAGGGGTGAAGGGTGTGTGTATGGAGACCGCTCGCTCTTTCTGACCTCCAGTTTAGTCAGCGGGTGCCGACTGCTAAAGTAGGTAGTGAGCACGGATAAGTTACTTCGGGGTATTTTTGAGTCTTCCTACCCTAAACCTCTCGAAGACCCAACCACTTACGGACCCCTAAGCCCCCCTTCCCGGGCGGACCTCTCCGTTCCTACGTGTTCGGGCAAGGGGGATGGAAGGGGCCCGTAGAGAAGGTAGACCGACAGAGAGTCAATGTAGGAAAATATTATTTGGTTACTAAATTACTAATTTTACAAGGAGAGTAAAGACACTCGACGGGACCGATTAATTAGATAGATCCTGCTCCGGTACCTCGGAAGGTTAGGTGTCGGTCAGTTAGTCTCCGTGTCCATTAATGGACTTGAATATTGACCACCGACTACACCACCACCATCCCCTGTTCAGAGCGCCCTGACTCGGGAATGGGACGCCCTAGACTATGGTAGAGGTCCATCTGTCACAGTCTTAGTTCGGTTTCTCATCCCATGGGTCGACTATGACCTCTGAACGAACAACCTAACCCCAAGCCCCCACCTCCACCCCTTTTAGTGTATGGGTGGGAAACCTTAACCCAGGTCTTTCGAATATCGATACTCAAATCGGTACCTGACCTCACCCGACCCCTTTCGGTGTACCTTCTCCCTCCTAAATTCTTCCCCGACATATTTGTCCAACCCTTCTTCCGTCCGGTCTGGTCCACCCTCTGACGTGAAAACTTCGGTTCCATTTCCTTAGGTATCCACTTCGGTCCTCGACCTCGACTGTTCTTTTGACGTCCCGTGTTTCACATGCAACCTGTTTAATATCCAGTTCTAGTTTTTCTGGCTCAGTTCTAGTACTTGTCACAACTCTGGTTAAATTAAAGACAATGTACTACTACAGCCTTGGGTTCCTGTTCCATTTTTATTATCCCTGAGAAGATAAAAGTTAGGGTGAAACTTCGTAAAATACAATGACAATAAACGAACTTATGACTGAACCTCCAACCCAGTCTCTTAACTCTGAATTTTGTCCACAAATTTTCCGTGACACATCTGAAAGGACCACCAAGTCACCAATTCTGAGACACGAGGGTTTCGTCCCAGTCCCTAAGTCAGGGACCAACCTCTTCTAGGGAATACCGTGTACCGGTTTTTCCGACTACAACACCCGAGTCTGACTGGTAGAACAGTCGATCTTCTCTGTTCTATTCTTAGTACCATTCTCACTGCACGCCAAGAAACGTCCTCAGGAAGCTGTTCCTTGAAACACCCAGTAACCACACTGACAGTTTGTGTACCCAATTATCCTGTTTTTGTGTTTTACTCTGACTTAAAACTAAACCCCTCGATCTTCTAAGTACCGTGGAGAGAAGAAAGAAAGGTTGAAGAGAGATGCTGGGTTTCTCCTCAAAAGTTCCTAGCCAGGTCAAAATCCTGTAAATTCTACAGTGACGGACCTCCGAAGTCGAGGGAACGACACGACTCAATCTCGGGATCGAAACCTTTCCTGGGACTACGGCCTTTTCTGACTTCCGTCCTCTTCCCCCGTCGTTTCTTACTCTACCACTCTAGCGTAGTGACTGAGTTACCTGGACTTAAACTCGTTTGAGGTCCTCTATCACCGCCTGTCTCCTCGGACCACACACTGTCAGGAACCCCGGTGTTTCTCCGTCTACACTGAAGCACTACCCTGTCGTTATCGTAATTACCTACACCTGAACATGACCAGGGAGGTCCCAAGGGCTCCGACCGTTCCAGGGACCCCACGGACGGGTCCCCTACTCCGGGTCCTCGTAGGAGACGAGCCGGAGGGCTCCGGTAGCGGTCCGACACTCGTCGAAGGAGGGGCGGAGGGAACGACCCTGTCCACCGGAAGTGGTCAAGACGAAAGTGACACTCCCGTTTGCAAGCCGCAGAAAGTGAAAGAGAGCAAGCGGTAACTCTCGCCGTCCACATCGGTAAGAGTGCAGAGTCCCACCAGAGACCCTTTCACTCTCCGTCTCGTCCGGCGGACCCAACGATTAGACTCCAGTGTGAAAAGGGCTACTTAAACCTACATCTTACAACTCAGGGTACTCTCGTCCCTGACACAAGAACGGTGGACGCGGACTGTGTATCTCCCATAAATTATGTGTAAGGACCCTATTTCTTTACACGGAATGAAAAAAAAGACACGTGTATAAAAGGAATTCCTGGGTCTACCAACTAATTTTCCCATGGTAGGGTAAGAGGTCGGAAAGTACGAAGATAGGTACTTATAGATATTTTTCCCCGTTGGGAAAATTTATATGGGTTGGTACCGGTGCTTGTAAAACGTCGATCGAAAAGGATATATATATAAATAAATAAGAACCTTCTCAAAAAACACCCCGGTCACGTCGGGGTGGTTTCTATTAGTATGCAAAAGATTCGGGGATGGGACTCTAAGGTAAGGCTCCTCACTTAGTCGACTCCGGTGCACCCTCACAAAGAGTAAAGTAGAAACATGGTCCTAGTTCTACAGACTGAGAAACACTGGGGTACCTGACATCGGGTGGTCCAAGGAGACAGGTACCCTAAAGGGTCCGTTCTTATGACCTCACCCATCGGTAAGGGAAGATATCCCTAGAAGGGCTGGGTCCCCAACTTGGACCCAGAGGACGTAACGTCCGCCTAAGAAATGGTAGACTCGGTGGTGGTCTGTTCGGGTTGGTCCTGATCCGAGTGTAAAAAGTGTAGTGAGTGAGTTGTAGAGTCCTAAAAGGTGGAGAATGACAGTTGTCCAATGAAGAGACGTTTAATATTTGTACAAATATTTAGAAATGTCTTACTAAGAAGGAGAAACACAAGACAAACAACGGTAACTGGAAGAGAGGAAAAAAAAAAAAAAAAAATTATCAGACCGACGAAACCTCTTTGTGTTTGCAAATCTCGTAGATGGAGAGGAGAGAGTCTCGAGGGAAGGAAGGACCCGTCGCGTACCGACTTGAACGTAAAAGATCGGAGAGTTCCCAGAGATTGCCGGGAAGTACGATAGTAGCCAGAGGTCGATAGACACGACCAAATAGGAACCACTACACGTCGGTAACTTACCTTAAGAGCCTTAGGAAGACTATGGACACTGGATTAAAATACAACTTTGCTATGACTTTCGGAATCCTAGTACATGTCAAAAGAACAGACAAGATCAGCAAGGCAAAGATACCTTCGGAAGATGGGTGGCGTACGGACTCTGACAGAACTCTCGACCCCAATACTTTACTACTACAGTATCTTTGTCTCCGGTACCATGTTCCACGGAGAACGTCCCGGGGACCCCAGCGGAGTGACGACCGTAGGTCGACGTGTATTGGAACCATTGCTAGAGGACCCGGGACAAAGGGGTTCATGACGACCTCACCTTACGTAGACGAACAAGTCCGTTTATGTCACACGTCTGTAAAGACAAGTATGTAAATCCTGTTGTCTTCTACCTACTTCCATGGTCAGTCATCGTCTTTAAAATACTCTTTACCTTACACACACCGAACCGGTTGTCTTTAATACTAGAGAAACAGACTTTGGCATGTGAAGAAACAGGAAGGAGAAACAGTTCCTATGCAAAATCAAAAGTTTTGTCCTAAGACACTACTCGAATAATAAAGACTCTTTTCCTCATACAAGAATTGGTTATTCTCCACGGTAAAGGTGTACTTGGTTTGAAAATCAAACCAAATCTACCTTCACTCGACGAGGCCTAAAACAGACAACACAACCCAGACCCATAAATAAATAGCTGAATAAATAAAAATTACCGTCTCTACATATTCCCAACAGAGAAGTCGTCTTTTATTTGTTTATGGGTGAGAGTCTGTAAACACGAGTATTGTCTTAAAAACCAGACACTTAACCCAGGACCCTCTAATTTCTGTCGACCGCGGGTGGCGTCGTCGGCTCTTCCTCGCTCAAAGACCCATTCGCACAACTCGCTTTAGATTCGTCACGATTGACCAGTGTCTGTGATTAATTCCTCAGACGGTCATCGACACCCGATGAGGTTCACTTTGTAGCAGAAGAGAAGTGAGACAACTGTATCTCTATATTTATTCCGAGGTCTTTCTAACTCCTCACACCCGTGACCTTAGAACAGAAGGACCACTTAGACGGTTTTAGTCTATTACGGCTCCTCCTTGACCGAGTCTCGGTTGCTTCTCTGTAACAATTTACTCCCGACCTGACAAAAAAGGAATTCCTCTGTTTTACAGTACCTTAAGTTTAGGGAGATTCGGAGTTTAAGAGGTGGAAGTATTAAAATATAATATTATTAGTCCTCCTTTGAAACTGGTTCTTAACAAACGGTACAAAATGCCTATTGACGAACAATTTTTCCTGGGGACCCGGAGGAACGACCGAGTCACCATTTCTCAGACGGACGGTTACGTCCTCTGAGTCCAAGTCAGGGACCAGCCCCTTCTAGGGTGCTCGGCGCCTCTTTGATTCGTGCACGTGGTGTCGATGACTCGGGTGCAAGACCTCGGGCCGTCGGTGTCGATGACTCGGGTGCAGACATCGATGGCCTCGGGTTCGCGGACCTCGGCCACGAGACGTTGCTCTCTTCGGTCGTGTGACTCTTCGGGTCCGTGACGTCGATCTCTCTTCGGGGGTGAGCGACGTTGACCTCTTTTCGGGTGTGTCGCTGCTTCTGGGCCGTGTCAGTTATCCGTTATTTATTTTAACGTGTTTTTTTCCTGTGAATTATCGACTAAGTGAAACGACATATCATCTTTGATTGTGTTGTGAGATTTCGTTGATATGAGGTCATTTTTAATTAAAATTTTTATTATTTATTTATAAAAGACATATATGAATGTACGTTTCCTACGAATTTTTAGAGATGATTCTCTTTAGAGACTTCTAATCAAATATTCGACTATTTTATTAATTTCTTATTAAATTTTTTTTTTCTCTCTCTAAAGGGTTAGACGTTTTGTAACGTCCGTTTGAGAAAAGTCCTTCTGACCCCAACAGGAACTTCAGACTCTTCTCTCGTACAGAGAACCGGTCAATCCACTCCCGAAAAACTGGAGAAAAAACCGTGTAAACTAATCCGAACTCCTACTACCTCCGACCATCCACGTCCCTCTTCTTGGTCGGGGTTACCTCACCTCCGTTTCCTTTACTTATTCGGTAGGAGTCGAGAGTCCTCGAGAAGAAAGTCCTTCTACAATTACGACAGGAGATTCTTTTGACCTAGGTGATCTACCTTTTGATAAAAATTCAATTTTCCTACTCATTACCCCTACTACATATAGAAAAGTGGATTATCGCAAAGAAAGACAGTACCTTATCCTCGGACCAAAACACACATCCAAGCTTTTTGTTAGAGCCAGTCCGGGGACAGATGAACAGAGGAGGTTACTGTCTTAAAAGGAAACAATTCCAGAAATACGAAACTTTAAAAGAGAAAGCCTAGGACCGAACTGTAAAATTTGGTTTCGAGTTAAATGAAAGAGGTTTTGTTTGTTTGTTTTGTTGTTGTTGGTGTTGTTCGACTGATTTGTTTCCTCTCTAAGACCAATGACCTATTTAACGTTCTACCTAACGAAATAAGGATTGTACCCCAAATCATAATCTTTTTTTTGTGTGTACATCTCTTTTTATATGAGGTACAATTCGTTTTAGAGGTAGAATTACCACTCATCTCAGAATAAATCAATGTATCTATTCTCAGAAACTTTATGTTTTATAATTTCAGATTCATTTAATTCGACCAATAAGTTCTCAGTTCCAAAATAGTCCAAAAAAAACAGACGTGACGTGTCAAACGTTCTAGAATCAAGGGGGTTGGTCCCCAGCTTGGGCACGGAGGACGTCACACTCACGTCTCGGGATTGGAGACCTAGTGGTCCTTTAAAACAAATAAAATTAACGTTCATCGGTTGTGACTGAACACAATTGTATTCGTTCCCTTTAATTTTTATAAAACATTATAATATAAAAACATTATAATATCTCTCGAATGACTTTTTCACTTTTACCCTAGTAGTATAGACACCCTTTGAGGGGTTGGTGAGTACCGGAGTTCCTTTCTGTGTCTGGTACCTTATACAACTAGAGAAATCTCGAAGGTCCTACTTGGTCGAAGTTGGCAAAAGGTACGAACTAAGTACGAGTGATGTAAGTTTATGTCCTTCAGACTAACCGGCTCGAGCTTAGATCTCGGTCCTCTCCCACACTGTGGAACTAACTGTCTCGAGGGTTCTGACCTATGTGACCCAGACAGGGTACCTTTTTAATCCTGTGAAGATCGTTCTCTTTTCCTTACGACCGTCCATCTTTATTGTCTCCCAGACGATGGATGTATGTGTGTCTCTCTTCTGGTTGGATGTCTCTCTTCGAGTTTCCCATCCTTCTTCGTGTCTCCGAGTCCAAGTCCGGTCAATTTTTACGTCAGTCCAGTACTCGTTTAGGTCGATTTAACACATCTTCATAGAATAAATTAACGGGTTTTAGATATCGACCTTTCAGTCTTCGTAGGTAAACCGGGAGTCATCACCTTCTTTCCGTCCTCCACTCCCCTTTTGTCTCCTTCTGTCCTTCCCTTACTCTTACTCACTTCCAAATACGATACCACTCCGGACCGAGGTCAATTTAGGACTTTATTATTAAAAAAAATTTTATTTACGACGTTACAAAAACTGGTCGTGTCACTGTACTTGTTTACCCCGGCGGAATTGTTTGACAGTGCCCCCCAACCCCTGTATGTCTACAACAGTACCACAGTGATCCTCAGTCAGAAGTAGGAACGAAATAAGACTCAGTACACCGACCCAAATATTGCCGTTCCTGAAATTCTGTTTCTCCGGACCTCATTTTAGAGTGAACGGATTTGAACTCCTTCAATGAAGTAGAGAGTCAAAAGAGGAGACATTTGACCCCTAAAAACATAGAGGGGACGTCTCACGTGTAGACAGAGTCAACGGATCCTGTGGACCTTTCGGGACCGGGGGTAGTGGTGAGTCTCAGGTGGAGGGAGGTGACAGAAGAAAGAATGAGTCTTAGTAGGTGTGACCGGTACTACAAGAAGTTTGTCTGTTCTGTGTTAGACTTACCTCTCTCTCTACTGAGCTCTTTTCTTTGCCCAGTTCGACCAACCGGGCCGCACTAGGGTTCTTTAATTGGTTGAACGGTCACGGACACACAGGACTTCGGGTTCCCCCTACACGAAGAAGCCCTTCAAAAGTATCTATACGAACACAACTAAAGGATATCTGAAACTTGTTTAACGGTGTTTGAGACACTGTATTTCCCACGAAGGACCCACCGTGGTCCTTCTTTCTTGGACGGACGGGTACGTCCTCTGCGCCCTCTACACCCAAACTAGGAACCCAGTCCTTCTAACGGATCTCCGTTGAATCGTAAGTACGAAAACGACACTGTATTTTCTTATGTTTACATAATGGACTGTCAAGGCATACACTCTTGAGGTGGACCTGATTTGAGTTCCAAAGTCGACCCGACACAAGGAAAGACCTCCAAGATCCGCCCTTAAATAAAAGACCTGAAAAACAAAGATCTCCGGTGACATGAGTACCCGGCTACCGAGGAGAAAGGTACAGTCTAGGTACTTTCAACCCTGTTTAAGAGTGTGACGGTAGAGAAACCAAGAGAGAAAGGACGGAGGGAAAACATTAAAACTTTCACTTTGACTTTCAGCGAGTCAGCACAGGTTGAGAAACGTTGGGGGACCTGATATATCAGGTACCTTAAGAGGTCCGGTCTTATGACCTCACCCATCGGAAAGGGAAGAGGTCCCCTAGAAGGGTTGGGTCCCTAGTTTGGGTACAGAGGACGTAACGTCCACCTAAGAAATGGTTGATTCGATACCTATTCCTGGGACTTACTAATGTACCCGAGTGGACCTATTAGGTCCCATTAGAGATAAAAAATTATAGTCGACTAATCGTCCGAAGTAGGGTGTACGTTAAAAACCCTAATCTGTACCTGATGGGAGTCCCCCGGTAATAAGACGGTTAATATGTTTATTATAGATTAAAGTGAAATAGAGTCTAAGTTATGTGAGAAATTGTAAGAAAGTTTTTCAACAAAAAAGAAAAGATAAGGAACAACACAACTGGGTTTAGTCGTGACTAACGGAAACGGACATAGTAGGAAGGGGGTGCTATGTCGTACCCAGGGGGAGAATGAGAGGGACCCAAAGAAAAAAATTTTAATTAAGAAACCAGAAATAAAGCACCTGATGACAGATCGGTACCCCGTGCCCGAAGAGTAGCACCATCGAAGAGAACAACTCCTCGAGTCCGGGACCTCACGCACCCTAAGTCGACATTTTGTCCGAGTCATCAACACCGTGTTCTCGGGTCACCGAGGCACCGCACGCTCTAGGAGGGCCTGGTCCCTACCCTGGACACAGAGGACTTGTCCGTCAGTCTAAGAAGTGACGACTCTGTGGTCCCTTCGGGGGAGGGACACAAAGAATTTTTTCTCAGAAGAGTCACTCTAGACCCCTGGGGTAGGAACGGTGTGAGGTCCTAAGACCTTGGGGAAAGAAGATTAGTTAATAAAGGTATCGAGAAGGTGAAGGATGGAGTGAGGTACCTAATGGACAAGTAATATAAGTAATATACGGAGGTAGGTGATCTTGTCTCACAGACCCTGTATCGTCCGGGAAGTGTTTACATGTGAATTACTGACTTACTTTCCCGACAACGATCCTAATTTATTTTAATTGACTCTACTAAACATGTGTTGTCCCTTCGTTTAACGTACGTGAGTACCTCACCGCCGAGAATAAAACTTAGGGGGTCTCAGAAACCGAAGATCTTAAGAGGTGCTATGTGGGAAGTCGAGGTCAAACTTCGACAGTGTCTGCAACGATTGGTCGGGGTTCTTTGCAGAGAAACTGACCTTCTGTTTCGAACTTAAGGAGCTTTCGGTGTCTGTAGAAGCTTGTTCCGTGTCCTTGGTGCGACCGGACCCGAAAGACCTCGACAGACCGTGCCTCCCTGTTTAACCCTTAAATGGTGACTACCAAGTCAAGCGAAGGGAAAATCCTACTACCGGGACACGAGGACTTACGTTCTCTAGGGCAGCGGAGGGACCCTAAGGCCCATTGGTGAGGTCGACAACGTTTCGTTCCCACCGATGACTTCCTACACCAAGTCTTGGGTCGTTCACTTTTTGTCCGGCCTTCCTCCCCTGTCGGCACCCCGGTGCCCCGAAAACGACTAATCGGAGGCTTCCTGGGGAAGGGTCGAGACGGGGTCGGTACCGCGAAACTGGGGGTGGTTGGACTCTTCAAGTCCAAAACGTGACCTCCGTCGGCTCTACCGGCAGGTCTTGGTGTCCAGGGGAGGGACCAGGCCTTCCAAGACGTCGTCTTGGGTCTTCACTTTCTTCCTCTGTTATCGATGGGAACGACCCAGACACCGCGGTCCCGGAGTGTCCCCAGTCCCGGGGGTCTTGGTCCTGAACCACCGTCTCGACAGTCAGTAGGTCCTCTTGCGGGAACTGCCGTCGTCCTTCCGAGGGTAAGTAAAGGAGTCCCAACACGGCGTCGGCGGTTTCCGTCGCCAAGTTGCCTCCTCCGGAGGAACCGACGAAACGCGACCCTCCGCAGAGAGACGAAGACGCATAACATCCGACTCGGGAGTAGTGTCGGTCGGTCCGGAGAAGATCCAGGAGACTTGTGTGTCCCACGGAAGGGTAGGGACGAAAGAGAGAGACGGGGTGAACGATTCGTGGGGGAGCGGAAAAAAGGGTACATTTAAGGCGAGTGGAAAGTGCCAGGGCGGTTCAAAGTCAAGGCGGGGGTTGGTGAAGAGGACTAGAAACGAGCGGAGAAGTAGGGTGAACCACTTAACTTACTAGTACTTAATGTAAACGTGAGTCAATGAGTCAGTATAGACTGAGAAACGTTGGAGTACCTGACACCGGGTGGTCCGAGGAGACAGGGACCTTAAAGAGACTGCTCTTATGACCTTCCACGACGGTCAAGGAGGAGGTCCCCTAGAAGGACTGGGTTCCTAGCTTGGACGAAGAGAACCCAGGGGACGTAACCGTCCGGCTACTCAATGGTGACGCGGCGGACCCTTCGGGGATACAACGTGTAAGTAGAATAGGTTTTCTGGCTCTTCACGAAATGTAATATACCATTATTGCTTTTGAAGTAAAAAATTTACTGGGTAAAAGGGTAACTGGTGGACTTATTGGATCTCGTTCAGTGAACTGGAGAGTCTCCTCGGAGACGAGAGGACAGAGTATCCCTATTGTGACATTGATCTTCAAAGATACTCCTACCCTCCGCTATTGGACTCCTTCGTAGAGCATCCAGGGAACCGTATCTCATTATCGAGTCAATTATCGTTGCCTTGGGCTCTGAGGACAGGAGACCTACCAAGTCTGCGACTTGATCTCGGAGACTCCCAGTCGCAAGACAGTTAGACGGAAGACTCGATGTGTTCGGAGAAGGAGTCTGCCGTCACGTTATCTCCACGGGGCAGGACCCGTCACAACGACGAAATTTTTCAACAAGTAATGTCCCCCTGGAGAAGGCATCGGCCTCCACAGTACGGTAAGTGGGTCGAGACAGGAAAGAAACCACTCATCCAAGGTTATGAAACCGGTGGACTACTCTTCTTAACTGAACAAACTTTTCTGGAACTACGACCTTTTCTAACTTCCACCCTCCTCTTCCCCTACTGTATGCTACTCTACCAACCTACCGTAGTACCTGAGTTACCTGTACGACGACGACGACGACGATTCAGCGAAGTCAGTACAGACTGAGACACGCTGGGGTATCTGCCGTCGGGTGGTCCGAGGGGGTAGGGACCCTAAGAGATCCGTTCTTATGACCTCATCCAACGGTAAAGGAAGAGGTTACGTACTTTCACTTTTCAATTTCACTTCAGCGAGTCAACACAGGCTGAGTAGCACTGGGGTACCTGACGTCGGATGGTCCGAGGAGGCAGGTACCCTAAAAGGTCCGTTCTCATGACCTCACCCCACGGTAACGGTGTACTCCAACTCATTTGAGACTCTCAACCACAACCTGTCCCTCCGGACCGTACGACGACAGGTACCCCAGTGTTTCTCAGCCTGTACTGACTCACTGACTTGACTTAACTTGACTTACCGACTAAGTACAACTCCAAAATGTCTTTTGTTGTTTTAAGATATTTCGTTAATAGGAAGTTAATTTTATTTATTTGATTTTTTTGTTTTGATTTGTTTTCTTACTTTATTACGGTAAACGTCGTTGTGCCTCCTTGGATCTCTGACAGTAAGACTCACTTCATTCAGTCTGTCTCTTCCCCTTTATAGGATACTATCGTGAATATAAGTCTTAGATTTTTATTTACTACGTTTACTTGAAGACGTGTTTTGTCTTTGTCTGAGTATCTGAATATCTTGCTTGAATATCAACGGTCTCCCTTTGCACCCCTCTTCCCTATCAATCCCTCAAACCTACCTACACATGTGTGACGATATAAATTTCACCTTTGGTTGTTCCAGGATGACACATCGTGTCCCTTGAGACAAGTAACAATACACCGTCGGTCCTACCCTCCCACAGACCCCCTCTTACCCATGTACATATACACACCGACTCAGGGAAACGACAGGTGGACTTTGATAGTGTCGTAACAATTAGCCATTATGAGGCTATAATTCATTTTCATTTTGTTATTTCTATTTTGCAAAAAGAATCCAGAATAAGGTCTTGTTAATTTGACGTCAGAGGCCGTGTCCCTCCCTCGGTGATAGTACGACTACTAGTCGTGTCGCGACTTAAGAGTGTACCGGAGGGTCAAATGAAAAGGGTGGAAGGGAGCTGGGAAGAGTTAGATCGCAGTCTTACTCGAAAGATTCTATATCGAAGAAAGCACAATGAGGGGACAAATCTTGGACGAGGCCTAAAGGGTAGTAATAAACCTATTTTAAGTTTAAGATATTCCTTAAGAGAACATTCTCCTGGTATACCATAGGGGGGACGTCTCAAGTGTCTGTAGTAGGACTTGTTGAGAGACGGAGTGAGTAGGACACGATTCAGTTACCTGGAAAGTAAAGAAACACACACACAAAAAAGAAAATTTTAATAAATAAAACAACGGTCCAGAATCAACGTCGTACACCCGAGATCAAGGTACTGGTCCATAACTTGGACACGGGGGGACGTAACCCCCACACCTCAGAATCGGTAACCTGGTGGTCCCTTCAGAGGGTCTGGAAAGACGGGGAACGGGTGCGGTGTGTAGGAGTAGAGAGATGAACTTCGGTCGGTCAGAGAAGTAGGTCTTACAAAAGGGGAGGTCCACAAGTACAGTAATCCCAGAGTCAATTCATTTTGGAGAAATCTCTGACTGTAAGTACAGTGATCGAGTGTAAAATAAAGAGTGAAACAATAAACAGAATAATAAGATAGGAAGGTAATCTTCTCTAACCACTGGAAAAGATCGGTTTAACGAACTAAGTATTAGTAGAAAGTGTAGAGACTACCCTACCTCGAAGAAAGAGTAACGACCTGGGGGCTCCGACCCTTCTGTAAGTCCGACACAGATGTAGTCCTGGACGTTTGGCTTCACGGATACCCCGGGTCCACCCTCTATCCAATCACTCGTCTGACCCGTCCCTACTGCTACTTAACTTCCAGTTTCAAGGGGAATTTCGTCCGTGGACGGTGAGTCTAGGACGGACACCACCCTTACCTCCAGGTCCCAACAGTCTTTTACTAAAAAAAAGGGGGTTTCTTTAGTCCTCTACTCTTAAAATTTTTACTTTTAGTGAACTAAAAATTTTCAATCGTTGTTTATTCGAATTTGTTTTAATTTTAGGATGAGACGTCTTGTTCGGTTTACACTGACGTCTGGTCTCTACATGTGGGAAGTCAGATCTGCACGGTCAAACAAACATTTTAAAAGCCAAGTATTTAAATCACTCACAAAGAAAGTCTTTAGTAAGTAGTCTAAGTTAGTTCGTAGGTGTATTATTGACTCTTGATTCATTAAGTTTTCTTTGGTAAACTGAACAGAACCCGAAATTTTTATAGAAAGGATTTTACAGTACCTTTCTAGTTGTTTACTTTGTCGTGCAGGTCACTAAGGCTTTGGATTTGTGTCGAAGCTTTACCCGTTTCCACATTGACTCTACCCTAAGTACTCATTTATACATACAAAAAGGGGGTCCGAATACATGTTCGGATGTTGTAAAATACTATGCGTTTATTAAAGAGTAACGAAACGAAAAAACGTCAAAAGACCGAACTCTCTACACTTTTCTTATAATATAGGACGTTATCTTTTAAAAATTTCTAAAAAGACATAATAATAAATGATATATTTTACACTCAGAAGTCTTATTGTCTGTTTAATTGACGATGTTAATAAAGATTATCATTATTATCTTAATAAAGTTTACTATCATTGTGAATCGGCACCCGTGGTTTCTGAATCGACCTTTCTAAGACAATTTTTACAAATATTTAGACCGAAGTGGAACACAAAAGCATAAAAGGAATACGAGAGCTTCGACTTTCTAGATTGAATTACTTCCTCGTCACGTCTGTCCTTCTCTTTACGGGGGTTTAAATGTGAAAAGTAATCTACGGTTAAATTGAAACCGGGATTCTCGAGTACCCTCTTCGTCAGAAGTCAACAACACACAGCAAATTCAATGTATTCGAGAATGTAAAAATCGACGTAATTATTCTCCCTAACCAGTAGTAATATAGTCGAAACACCTGTGTTTAGTGTGGGTCCCAGTTTGGAAACCCCCTTTATTCCACTAATCAAGATAATTAGGAACCGGAGACTTCAGGACGGAGAGTGTGACTCTACGTTTAAGCTCGTGGGTCTCTACTGGGCGAAGATCGAAACAACTGAAACGATAACACTCGAGTATAAATCTTGAAATAAACCCGATGTAGCTTTCGACGGCACTGGTATACGGATCCTTTTGTTCTTTTGTGCGAGAACTACACGACTACTCGTTTTGTCTAATAACGTTTTACCGCACCAAGTTTTACGTTCCTAAACGTGTGGCGCTACTAGTCCGAGTGCAGACGAGACTGACGGAGACGGGAAGCGTCCGCGCAACTCGTCTCTCGTCTCGGGTGTCTTCGGCTTCCTACCAGGAGGGAGGGGTCGTCCGTCGTGCCTCGAGAACCCCCACCTCTCCGACGACACGGGTCGCCGGGACACACACGAAGTGGTCCTGAAAGTGGGTCGTCTGTCTAGACCCCACCTAAATGTCCGGGAAAATTTTTTTGTGATTGAATAAATATACGACGCAACCCAGAATCAACACCGGACGTGGTAGAAGCAACGGAGTAGACCCTAGAAAGCAGCACCGAGTGTCTGAGAGGTCAACACCGGGCGCCCGGATCAAGGGGTCGATCCCTACCTTGGTTACGGGGAACGTAACGGTTCACCTAAGAATTGGAGACCTGGTGGTCCCTCCAGGGATGTCCGAGGAAAGTTACGTCGACCACGTCATCCACTCTCTAGTCTTGAGTCAATACAGACTAACGGATCGACTTCGAAAAGGTCGAAGTAGAGAAAAATCCGATGGTTGGGTCGACTTAAAGTAGATCTTTTTGGTTCGGAGGACCCAGGGGTCCAGTGGGCCACGGTTCACAAAACACACCCGAGAAGGGACACCTTTCCCCGTGTGTCCTCCCGCGAAACCTCCTCCCTCCCACCACTGTCTTCCTTCGGAACCAGGGAAAAATGGAGTCTCTCAAGAATTGATCGTCCTCCCAGAAGCAGACGTGTACCACTTACGTACGGAATTAGCGTAAAAAGAGAAGTACGTTTTATTTTCGTACCACATCGTCCTCGCGAGTGACCTCAGTCCTTATAATTATTTGTGATGTCAGTTGTTACTCTACGGAGCAACACTCGACAAGTGAAGTACATAACTCCTGTCGTCGAGAACCCGGAAAAAGGTAAAGAGTCGACGTCGGAGTGTTCAGTCAGGAAATCTCAACCGGGACTAATTATTCTCTCAACTCCACTCTGATTCGACCCTGTACACACACAGATTCGAACACTTATAACTTCTTTACCTCTTAGGGTTCTAAACGAAAATCCCGTCTTCCACCATCGACTCTTACAAATTTCGTGTGAGAGCGATACAATCGACCGGCTCAAAGAATTGGAGGCATTCGAAACCAAAGGAAGGGACATTATGTCCTTGTTAGTATAACTGAAACTCCAAGACACTACTTATTCACTCTGTTATATAATATGCCCGAAAGGTGAACGGACCGTATATCATCCGTGAATCCTTTACCATCGACCATATTGACTTCAAACCAGTAATCCTTTTTCCGCAAGGTCAATTATGCGTACGGTAAGATGGTTGTAGGTAAAGTCGGACGACCATCTAACGTGATAAAATACAGAAAGAAGGAGTACAAAACAAACAAAATATACGTTGTTTGTCCTAGAGTCTAGAGATTGGTCTCTAGTCGGGTACAAGGGTCCTCACCTTCGAACCTCGGGATTGGTGGACCACCAAGGGACCCGGTGGTCCCTTAAGGATAAAGAGGGGGTGGAATATTCCACCAGAGAGTGGATGAAATAAACAGAATTATCAACCCATCCCGTCACGGTGAAATAACTATCAAGTGAAAAGAATAAATTTTTCAATAGTTATCCTGACCCAAAGTTTAGTTTCTGTTTTCTCTCGGAACAGGTGTTGTGTAAGGGTGATTTGAAGGTGTAAAATTATTCCGGTAAAGGGTTAAAAAGGAGGGTTAAAGTTCCCTTTCATTCCTACTTCACGGACAATTTCTTCGTCAGAACTCTGCCTACCAGATTTATCTCAAGGAGACAAGCATACGACTAACAAATTAAAATCGGTCTAGAAACTCACGGATCGTTTCTTTATATGATTCGGTTTACTTGACTCGTCACTAAACTTCATAACTGGTGAAAATAGTTCCCACATTTAGACGAAGTCAATATGTGTGCTACAACAAGGGTAAAAACACAGGACTAACTATATGTACAATCTAAGAAGTCTTCTTAGAGGGACGTAACTATTAAGCAAATAAGTAGGTCATTTATAAACGTTATTCGTAAATGATTTACACCTCACGAAAATCTGTGACACTATCTCACATCTACGTCGTCCCCTACAATACTACAAATGTTGTACACACCAAATATATGACATCTTTGGTTATATATTCACGTATTCAAATATGCACCCTTCTTCACGATTTCCGACAATCTCTTAGTCACTTACAACATCCCTTTCTGACATGAACGAACTCTACCTCTAAACTTTCCCGAAGGATCTGCACCATAGACTACCTTCAGAACTTACTCCTTCTCCTAAACCTTTAGGTCTCTGCTCGAGATACCTTTACCTCCGGTTCTCTCGTCCCAGTGATTCATGGACTCCGTCCGTGCACGTCCCGACCCACCCTCCGAGTCCGGGAACGGGACGAAATGAAGGACAAAGACACTACAGGAAAGAAACGTAAGTCATGTTTTTACAAAAATTTTCGTCTTTTCGTTATTCCTTTTGTCTTTGAATGTTACGTTTTGTGCAAGTATAGATAGTTCGTTTTTCGTCATGGAGACTTCAAAAGGTTTTGCTTACCGGACTGTCGGATATAACGTTGTTGAGCCATGACGTAGCTCGAGTTTTACGAGTCGATTCCACTAATTGTCAAGAAGAGGACTCCCTACCTACTTACCGTAGGTAGAAGAGGTTGTCCATAGACGTTAGAATTCAGATCACCTATAATCTCCGAAAGGAACTTCTCTGTCGGTTTGAAGTTTTGGGACGTTACTTGGTGTGTCTGTGCACCCTTTTGCCATGGAACAGACAAGGTTTCACGATTTTGACTAGATAGGTTACTACGAACCACAATAAAGGAACATGCTATAAAGGACACATTCAGGATCGAGGGGACCATCTATTCGTAGGAGCTCTATTTCTTGTGAGAGAGAGTAAGTCAGTTGCAGAATCTTATACCATAACTAGTCTTAGTCATGAGCAGTTATGGACAAGTACCTACTAAAAATTTTCTGTCGACACCGGTACGAAGTAAAAAACACACTATAGGACAAACAAACGAAGTAGGATCTTACCATCTACGGAATGACCTTACTCATAGGTTTCTTACACTCGACTGAGTCCGATTTAGGACAAAATTGGACCGACGAGATCCATTTTCTGTTTTGAGAGAAAAATAAAAAACACTTGGGGGAGGTCTTTATGGTTCGACAGTGGTCTTTGCTAATTTGTCAAACTAGTTTACGTACCGTGAACAACTTGACTCGTTTATAACACGTATTTGGTTACTCGGGGAAACCATACTTGTCTCGTCTACTCGGGATGGGTCTTCCAGTTGACTAGAATAATTAATAGTAATCATTATTAATCATAATAATTGTCGTGAACTAAGTTCCGAACCAGACCTTCTTCAATCCATATCACTACGGAGTGTGCTGACTCCGACCGGAACCCTTCTTCTCAGCTAAGGAGAATGTACCTACCCTGGTCGTAGAAGACACCGTCTACTGAGTGTGTCTGGGACCCAAAATTTTGAGATTTACTTCCAACCTGAACGAATCCCGGTTCCCGAGTACACGGGTTTCATTAACCCTGTAGGTAGATCACTAAGAGGTCCCTTTAGAACCGACTGAGGGAGTCGAGGGGTCTCCGGTAGACGACGAAAAGAGTCCCTTGAACCACGGTCGTCGGACAGGACCCTCACAACCGTCGGTCGTTTGAGGGGAAGTCAGATTTCTTAGAACGTAGTTCCCTTTTAGGGTCGGCACCCACTTCATCTGAAGAAAAAAAGGAAAAACTTAAAAGCCTAGTAAAATAGTTCGATGGGATTTCCTTTAGCACATACAGAAAAAAGCGGGAGCTTCCTTTTTAAAGTAAGTTTTATTAGGAAGGGCTTCTTCACCCGTAACCAACCCAGGGTATGTGAGTCATCTCGACCGTCCGAACCTCCCAGAATTCTGACGGACACATGAACCTCGGACGGTCAAGACACTGAGTACTGTACCGTCTCCGACTCAACCGTCTCGTTCGGACAGGGGTGGTTTACAGAGGACGGACGCGTCAGCTTCGGTGATGGGTGAAGACTCCCTCCCTCCAGAGACCTTCGTGTGCGTCAGAGAAGGGGCGAGTCAGAGAAGGGGCGAGTCAATGGAAACAAACGAACGTCTACGAATGCGAACACCTACATGTCCTACGTAAAATTCGTCGTATACGGTGCACACTCAAACTACTCTCTCGGAAGAAGAGTACGCACTAACATCACAACAAAGTGTGAACCTTTTAAGAAATGACTCGAAAGAGAAGTTGCGACCGAGACTACAACCTTATATTCGTCTCGATTTCAAACTAGACTTAAGATTCTATGAAGAGAACTTAGGTTGGTGAAAACCTGTGTTTACGAGACTAGTGCCGTCTCACTGGGGACTCGGAAGGACGGGTAAGAATCGGACCATGAATACGAGTGTGACAAGAGCGGGCCTCAGGGGACTTTCACTTTCACCCCCAGTGAGTCAGTGCAGACTGAGAACGCTGGGGTACCTGATATGTCAGGTACCTTAAGAGGTCCGGTCTTATGATCTAATCAATTGGAAAGGGAAGAGGTCCCCTAGAAGGGTTCGGTCCCTAGTTTGGGTCCAGAGGGAGTAACGACCGTATAAGAAGTGGTCGTTCCCTTCGGGTTCTTATGACCTCACCCATCCGGTAGTGAAGAGGTCGACTAGAAGGGCTGGGTCCTTAACTTGACCCCAGAGGACGTGACGTCAGTCTAAGGATGGAGGGGAGTTGTTTAGAAAGGGAAGGGTGGGAATCTCCGGAGGGACTTCATGGACTAAGATCGAGAGATGTCACGAAGGGAACACCTTAGTAATCGTTCAAGTGTCCAGACCCTCTGACGGTCAACCCAGTCCGGTAAGAACAATACCAATAGAATCAGGACTCTTATTTGCACTCAGGTATCAAGTCCTACAGGTCGGTTAGTCTCCTGTCAAACCCCAAGTCACAGATATATATGTACCTGACTCTTATTACAAAATATAATCAAACGACAGACCGGTGGGTCTCTCGTTTTCGTCGTTCTCAGACTGTACCCGTTTCCTGAGATCTTGTTCTTCATAAGTCTTTAGTCGAAGGTAGGAAAGGTCCTCTAAGACTCCGGTCTCTTCAACGTACCGCAAGACTTCTAAAGTATTCTATCTCGGTCCTGGTCTCGGGTTGTCACACCCGTAGGTCCTTAAAAGTAAATACAAAGTAAGTCGATGTGTCGTAGTCCTATGAATGTCTCAAAAACTGAGTTGGTCGAAGTTTTTAAACGTGAAAATTGTCTATAAGGTGTACACCAACTACGTGTTATTTAAAACTTTTGCCGACTATATCCAAAAGACCATTTAAGAGTAACAACCCAGTATACCCGATCTGACAAATTGAATTACAAATCACACCACACATATACTTATATCTGATTAAAAGTGAATTTATGGTTCTAGACCCACAAGTTTACCTACAATAGGAAAAGTTTCATCAATGAAACTCTCTCAGACGTTGATAAGGTGACCAAGAATACCTTGTTTAGAATTTTTTTAATGAGAGTCTCGGACCCTGTGAAAATAGTAGGTCCCTATGAATAGGAAAAGGGGAGGTAACCCCTAATAGGGGGTAGCTCCAAATCGGACTAACCTCACTAAATACAAGAAGGATTTTTGACACCCAATCCAGAGTCTACCACTTCTTAGAGGGACGTTACCTCCTCTGGGTCCAAGTTAGGGACCCAACCCTTCTAGGGGACCTCTTCCCGTTCCGTTGGGTGAGGTCATAAGAACGGACCTCTTAGGGATACCTGTCTCCTCGGGCCCGATGTTTCTCAGTCTGTACTGACTCGTTGATTGTGAAGGTGAAAGTTTGTAGCAGTTGTTCTTCTAGATCCACAACGACACGTGACGTATCATGTAGAGTCTTGCAGTAGCTCGTCCTAGGTGGTTATCACTGCGATTCTATTCTGCAGGCCTTGAAAGGTATTTTCGAAAGAAAGTAAGAAAACGTTAATCGTTGATTAGTGACCCCGCCGTGTTCTGTGGAACCCTGATCGTAAAGGAGGAGTGTCACAGAGTACGTTACCAAACCAGCGGGGTAACTACACGGAACAGACTTAGTTACGAAAGTACCCACCCCTAATCTCATTTTTTGCTACTAAATTTTGTAAAGATAGTAAGGAAAATTAAATTAATCAACAATAACTAAACATTTCTCTTGGAAAGGTTGTAGTTGACCCTTTTTTTAATTTTAAGGAGGAAATTCCTACAACTGTACCGCTTAAGAAGTACTCTTCATAAGGTTCACCTGCTTAGGTGTACGGAAATCGTATAACAAAACTCACCGCCAAGATTCCTCGACAAAGTGACCGCTAGACGTCAGTACGTAGACACGTCTGGTTAATACACGAAACCAGTTACTAGGCACTTAAAGTTTAAGATTAATTCAGAACTGTGGAACCCAATTTCACTACGTTTTCAAGGAATTTCTAATAACTCAGGTATTATGAACCAAATTTTTCTGGGAGTAATAGATAAATCAGTTAATGATAACTTCTACTGGTTCAGTTAAGACACGTAAAATTCTTCAAAGAATTGGGTTATAAATATATTCACCGGTCCTTATCCGTCTTATAGTTCATTGATTATACGTAAAAATTTACAGGTGTCATAGGTACAAATCTTTCAATTAATACACAAATACACGATACCTACCCAACCGTTGACTACCCGTAAACACTTCAAGCAGTAAAATTTAGAAGTGTCTCCTAGTGGTACCAAACAGTACTCGGTGTCACCATTTGTACACACAGAGTAGATCAAGACGTCTGTCTCGCTCTCTATCCAGAGAGAACAAGACTGATTGTAGGTCACTTAAAGAATAACCCCGAAGGGAAAGAAGTTTCTCGACTCCAGAACCTCCACTGACATCTTCAGTCGACGTACGATGTCCTTCACCATACAAAAGTTGAGGGGCCCCAACGGTAAAGGATGAGACCCCCAGAAGGTTTGGGTCCCTAGCTTGGGTACACAGGACGTACAGGATGTGACCGTCCGTCCAAGAAGTGGTGATCACAGTCGACCCTTCGGGACTTACGTGGTCCTTTGTTATCTTTGGGTCTCAGTTCCGATCGTCAGAGAGGAGGTCATTTCCTACAATCTTAGACATTCATTCCGTGTAAGTACCTTTAATTTTACTCTGACAGTCAAGTCTACCCTAATGATTTCTGTCTAAAAGAGTCAAAATCTTAAGAGTAGTAAATAACTTTGACCTGAAACCCCTTAAATAATAAATAAATCAAAGTCTATAGAGATAACGGAAAGTAGATCTCCGTATTATAAAAATTCTTCCAAATTTTATCTTCTAAACACTCATGATGTCCGAGAAATATTTTTTACCCTAGTTAATAGTAAACGACGATTTTTAGGGACTCACTTTATTCTCTTTTTTTAATAAAGAACCCACCTAATATACGAGACATCACACGACTATATAACTACTAGTTACTTACTTACATAACTATCTATTTCAATAAGTAGTCTTCTTTACAGTAGAAATCTTGTGTTGTCTGTTAATAAGAACCGTCCTCTCAACCAACTGACATCCCTATGTTATCTTGGGGTTTTGGTATCAAGGGAAGTCGTTGTCAAGAACGGTGTATTGAAAGTACGTATTACTGAGTTAGTTTTAATTAAATTGTTTAAACAACTTGATGTAGTCAATACTATCAGTCACTGATGTCTTTGTCTGTTGAGGTTTTAGTGTCACCGAATGGGGTCATTTTCAACTACAGAACGGATGTTACGGTCCTTGACAAGAGTCACAAAATGGACGCAACAGAAGAAATTAGAAATATTGTCAAAGACTTCGTGTACCATAGGAGTAATGAGGGTAAAATGTCTATTCCTTCGACTTCCCGCCTCCCTAATTCATTGAACGGGTTCTAACGCGTCGTACTGTCACCTTGACCCTTGACTCGAGTCGTGAGACTGGGCTGTCGGAAGAGAGAATTGGAGACGTGAGAAAAAAAAGGACCAAATCCGTACCCTCGGTCACTCGACGAGTTAAGTCCCCTTTCTTTGTCTGAGAGGCTCTTCATACTCGTCAAGACGTCCATCCTTATTGTGTCTAGACGTGTATCCATCCAATCTTCAAAGAGAGAGATCAATAACCGACACTGGAACTGTGCCGGACGGACCAAAATCAAAATAGTAGACCTTTTATTCTCACTTATTTTAGGTAAGGTCGCACACACATACACACACACACACACCCACACACACGTACGTTCACGGGTGAGTACACGTACGTGTGTGAGTCCTATACTTTCTCTACCTTCCCCCTCCTCCCCTTCTCGCGTTTTCGGGGTCTTCCCGACTGCGAATTATTTCAAAATAAGAAAACGTTACCAAAGGAAAGTTTAAAGTGCGTCTCGTAGAATTAACCGGAAAGGTCGAAAGTTTAATATCAAGAATTATGCACAGGCAGAGAGGAGTGAAAGACGAGTACAAGGGGCTTCGTTCAAGGCATTTAGTGACCCTCTGGGTTTAGTTCAGACGAGGGACTCTTGTACACGACAGGGCGAACGTAATGACCTCAGGAGTCCTCACTGCGACCGCACTTCTCATTCGAGACAGAATCCCTTGAATACTTTTACTAAGAAAGGATGACACTCCATTCCTGTCTGAGACAGATGTCCACAATTCTATGAACCGGTAAAGTCACTTTCTTTTTTAGAGGTTGCTCCTCTACTGCAGTCTTTGAGGGAAGACAATAAAGACAGAGGATACGGACAATGGCTCTACCACAACTGAAAATGTTCGGACCACAGACTTGGTCTCAGTGTCCGTCCGTCCCCGGGGAAGTACGGGGACACACACTCGGGGGGGTGGGGGTGGCGGGCCCCAGGAGGACTGTGCTCCAGACCGAGGAGAAGGAGACGAAGGAGGTCCTGCTCGACATTCCTACGGCTCACGGTCACTCCACCTGCACTGACGGAATCCTCGACTTGGACAAAAAAGTCGGTGCGTTAGGAGTAAATAATTCTCGGAATCTTATGTCCTGTCTTTGGTCCGAATCTACGGTGAGACACACTTCCACATATGGGTCACCTTACGTCGCCCTTCATGGGAAGGGGTCCCTACAGAGGTACGTCTTCCGTCTGTTAGACCCGGGATTGTGAAATCTTCCCTCCAAAATGACCCACCGTAGGGGCCTCCGAGTCTACCATTTCTTAGACGAACGTTACGTCCTCTGGACCCAAGCTAGGGACCCAGTCCTTCTAGGGGACCTCTTCCCTTACCGATGGGTGAGATCATAAGAACGGACCTCTTAAGGTGCCTGTCCCCTTGGACCTTCCGATGTTAGGTTTACCAGTGTTTCTCAGTCTGTCCTGACTTCACTGAATCGTACGTACGTGCGTGCGTTGTTATGTAACCTCCAGAAACTTAGCATACGTTTCATATATTAGTGAAGTGTGGAATGTGGGGTGTGGGTTTGGATCTACTCAACCTGATTTATTGGAACAGAAAAGGACAGTATTACCTGAGGAACTCGTCATTGAGGTTACTGTTATAAGAAACGGTTATTTGACTTTACGACTCTATCTGACCGTGGTTCTATTGTACAGAATCTTTGTCCAAATAAAAGACGAACCGAACTTTACCTTGACCCTCTCTCCAGACACCTTTCCTCCCTTTTACCCATCTACGGGGTCCCCCGGGATACACATTACCTTCTTCGTCCTTGTGAGGTCGGCAACAGAGTCACTGATCACAAACATCCTTCATCAACCTCCATAGTCACCTAAAGTTTTTCAACTACCCTCAGTCCAAACTGACTATACGGATCTCTATACCCGCTAGCGCACCCCAACGTACAATGTTAGGAGAACCCCTACTTGTTTCGATAGTAGTCGACCCAGGTCGAAGGTGTCTATGTTTCAGACACGTACTTGTTGGGTTCGTACACATAAAAAAATTCACGGAGTAGTACGATTACCGTCGGACGTAATTCTTGGTGATGGTGTTCGTTTCTCTTCGGTCACTTACACCCTAGTCCCAAATGTACACAGTATGAAATGCCACTTACACGTTTGTGTTGCAGTGGGTCACGATACCGGACACTCTTAACTACCTCGAACATCTGCGATCGCACCTGTCAAAAATTTTATATAAAATGAACGTATAAAAAATGTTGAACGTCCCTCCACTATTCTGTACCGAGTCAGAAACTCGAATACTTAAATAAAATTCTTTAATTTATGGTACATAAATGCGTGCGTTTCCGAAAAATAATACTCACCCAAACAAATGACTATCCGGTCTCAGAGTGTCGGCACCCTACTTTTTCACGAGAGTGGACAATTTGACCGAACGAGGAAGAGGAGACTACACAAAAATCATGGTGTGGATGTGTAGGTAGGAGCAAAAGGAAATCCTTAAACCATAACACGGTACACAGGTCCTTTCCAAGTCATTTACAATTAATTGAAACTAAAGGTTCCTCCTCTTAAGATGTCTCTTACCACAAGTCAAGGAGAAAAAAAAAAAAAAGAAAAAAAAAGAAAAAAAAAGACGACCTCCACCTTGTTCTTTTTAACGTCACCACCTTTCATAGACAGCTTAGATTTCACACACACACACACACACACACACACACACACATTGGACGAGCGTAGTTATTCTTCTCTCCCAACCCGGTATTAAACCCTCCAATTACTTCCTAGAGGACCTAGAATCGTACGGTAGTCACCGACGTTACCCGCGGTCTCGTCACACGTCACTTTCACTTCAGCGAGTCAGTACAGACTGAGAAACGTTGGGGTACCTGATATCGGATGGTCCAAGGAGACAGGTACCCTAAAAGGTCCGTTCTCATGACTTCACCCGACGGTAAAGGTCGAGGTCCCCTAGAAGGGTTAGGTCCCCAGCTTGGGTCCAGAGGGTGAAACGTCCGTCTACGAAATGGTAGTCGCGGTGGTCCCTCCAGGACCACCTCCGGTCACACGTCATCCAACATACAATGTGGAGAGTGGAAGAGAAGTACAGAACTGAAAACTTGTCCATTAAGTTTGGAGATAAAGGAAGTTAATGTAAGTAGGTAGAAGGATTGTGTTAGACCGAAACAACGGTCTTAAGGTTTAACAAAAGAAGGAAGGAGTCAACAAAGACTGAAACCTTGTACTACAGCGTCGGATAACGGTGGGTTCGATTTCCGACTTTCAGTAAGATTGGGTGGGAAAGAAGAGGGTGTGGAAGGCGTCACAGAGTCCGGGAGTTGAACGCCGTAGATTGTCCACGAGAGGTACGAATACCCGTAGAGGACAAGTTCTAAGAGAAGGAACGTGACGAAACGTAGGTCGGAGAAGAAGGATGTTAGATGGGGGACGAAGGAGATAAGTGCTGAGTAAAAAAGAGCTTGTGTACATCCTTCTTGAAGAAACTTTATAGATGTACGAAAGATTGGAGTAGTTGGAGACAGACAGGAAGGAAACAACCAGAACGTCGTCAATTCTGGGGTGTAGTCTCTATGTCCGAAAGGTTTGAGGGTACACCTTTGTGGGGAATAATTTCTAGTCCTGTAGGTGTTTGTGGTGTTTCGTTTTGAATTCTGGAATCTGTAGACCTCCTCTACGTCCACGACACCTACCTTTTGGGGGTTACGGAAAGGACCTCACCCCCCGTTAACCTCTAAGAGAGGGGTGACCCAAACACTATTTTAGGTGAACACCACACTCCGATATCAAGTTATCGAGTCTATAATTTAAAGGTAAAATATATTTTATTTCTACATATACATCCTGTTCTGTTAACAACTAAAATCTGGTGTACCGCTATATCTAAATTTCTAATAGGACCCTTAAGGGACCACCAGGTCACCAATTCTTAGACGGAACGTTACGTTCCCTACACCTAAGTCAGAGACCAATTCCTCGACTCTCGGGTGTACGGTACCTCGTTGATTTCGGTTGGTCCGTTGCCGCGGAGACTCGAGATCTCGGACGTACGACTTCAATTCTGGACTATATCGGTTTATTTCTTTATTCGTAATTTTTTATTTATTTATCTTTAGTACGTCACCAGTCCCCGAAGGTTCCACAGCGATCACCACTTCTTGGGAGGACGGTTCCGTCCTTTGTACTCTGGATCTAAGCTAGGGACTCAGAGCTTCTACGGGACCTCCTTCCGTACCGTTGGGTGAGGTTATAAGGACGGACCTCTTAGGGTACCTGTCTCCTCGTACCACCCGATGTCAGGTATCCCAGTGTTTCTCAACCCATGTTGACTTCGTTGAATCGTATGTGATATTATTAAGGACATACTAATATGGTGAAAAAAAAAAAATTTGAAATCTACGAAATAAGAAGGATCGGTAGGAGGTCTTTCCAGTTCTCAATAAATCAAACAAGGATTCAACGAAAGACTGTGTGTTAGGTACAGGGTAAAACCTTCGTTTTTTCTTAAAAGGAGAATCCAACATCAAAGTGACATACGGAACCTATAGTCCCACGGATATTTTAGTAGTAGGCATCTAAAATTAAACTCCCTAAGACGTCCTACGATGTCAGGATCTCCCGTCTCGTCTCCAGTACCAAACACAGAAATAAAAGGGAAAATCAACCGTAAACATTTTACTTTTTGTTTATCCTTCTTTTAGACCCATAAGTCACGCATAGAGGACGGTTGTCTTGACCCGTCGGTAAAATATTTAGACTTTTAATGATGATAGTCGGAAGTTACATAAGGAAGTAGAACCACCTTTATTTCTTAGTTACACATATAAACACAGGACTAAGTAGGTAATTTGATCCAATCCCGAAACATGAGGATCAACGAACTCGGAAACGATCCCTCAAACGCCGGAAATCCTGACTTGTACTTCTTACCTACAAAAGTTTATAGGCACTGAGTACTCACGTTTCTTGACAGAAATGTACAAGACACACTAAAAATAGTTAACGAATCTCTATACACTGAGGATTCCTGAAGGGAGCACCGAGTCTACCATTTCGCAGACGGATGTTACGCCCTCTGGGTCCAAGTTAGGGACCCAACCCTTCTAGGAGACCTCTTCCTTTACCGTTGGGTGAGGTCATGAGAACGGACCTTTTAGGGTACCTGTCTCCTCGCACCATCCGATATGTCAGGTATCCCAGTGTTTCTCAACCTGTACTGATTTGCTGAAGTAAAGTGAAGTAAAGTACACTGATGGACTTACTGTATTTCGAAAGGAGTTCTAGGGCGGACGAAAAAGGTACTTTTGGTCTCCTCACCGTCATAGACGTCCACCGAAGAGTTCCTAACTTCAGTCTTCAGGTCAGAGAATACACCTCCGTTTATTTCAAGAAATACCCTAATGTTTTTAAGATGACTTCTGTCCGAATATCCACCTATATAGAACTTTATGTGAGTACACGAAATACGTCCTTACCCAAAGAGGTCACGGCAAGTCGAGTCAAGTCAGTGAGTCAGTGCAGGCTGAGAAACGCTGGGGTACTTAGCGTCGTGCGGTCCGGAGGGACAGGTAGTGGTTGAGGGCCTCAAGTGAGTCTAAGTACAGGTAGCTCAGCCCCTACGGTAGGTCGGTAGAGTAGGAGACAACAGTGGAAAAGGAGGACAGGGGTTAGGGAGGGTCGTAGTCTCAGAAAAGGTTACTCAGTTGAGAAGCGTACTCCACCCGTTTCATGACCTCGAAGTCGAAATCGTAGTCAGGAAGGTTTCTTGTGGGTCCCGACTAGAGGAAGTCTTACCTGATCAACCTAGAGGAGCGTCAGGTTCCCTGAAAGTTCTCAGAAGAGGTTGTGGTGTCAAGTTTTCGTAGTTAAGGAGACTCGAGTCGAAAGAAGTGTCAGGTTGAGAGTGTAGGTATGTACTGGTGACCTTTTTGGTATCGGAACTGATCTGCCTGGAAACAACGTTTCCTTACAGAGACCAAAAGTTGTACGATAGATCCAACCAGTATTGAAGGGAAGGTTTCTCATTCGCAGAAAATTAAAGTACCGACGTTAGTGGTAGATGTCACTAAAACCTCGGGGGATTTTATTTCAGCCTGTGACAAAGGTGACAAAGGGGTAGATAAAAGGTACTTCACTACCCTGGTCTACGGTACTAGAAGCAAAAGACTTACAACTCGAAATTCGGTTGAAAAAGTGAGAGGAGAAAGGGAAAATAGTTCTCTGAAAAATCAAGGAGAAGTGAAAGACGGTATTCCCACCACAGTAGACGTATATCGGCTCTACTTTAAAGTTCGACCTGAGTAAGCTAGAGGTCGAGGGAGGTCAAAGGAAACTCAGTCCCACACCTCAATGAAGGAGAAGACACCTCAGTGAAGGAACTCCGGATGTTCACAGGATCCGAAAACTTCTCCGCCGACAAGGTGTATCACCCTAAACCGACTTAGCTCGTCAGATTTCCGGAGTCGTTCAAGGTAACGACAGGCTCACGTCCGTCAATGATTTCTCTACAGGAACTCACTGTCGACTTTGTCGGGGTACCCCGTTCGTTTTGACCACTACGGGTGAGTCTACCTCTGTTAGTCCCTTCCGTCCTAATCGAAGGAGTTTTAAGGGACCCAGACCGGGAACCTCCATGAGTCAACCTCCGACCCAAGAGAGAGGTCCAACGCAGGGTGAAGAGGTTCTCCAGGAAGTTCGGGTCCCTCGGGGCAACCAGGGAGATGTGGGGTGTTTAAAACATCTTGCGGATAGACCCGTTGTCACAAGAAAGAAGTTGGAGACAAGATAAGAGAAGAGTCAAACAAATCTGTTTGAAAAGTTAACGGGATATCCTTATAATTGTGAAGATCTAACCTGGACTAATGGAACAGGAACGACAAAATTAGTAGTAGAGCCTTTCTGAGATCTAACTACTTGCAGGCAATATACCTTGATCACTCAATAGCCAGAATTCGGTAGACCCACCACCTCTGTCACTAAGTCTCTGATTCGCCATTAATCATTAAGAGATGAAACAAGAGTGTGTAAGACGGTCGAGATAGGACCGAAACGGAAAACTATACGTTTTGAAAAAAGAGGGGAAGAGTTTTGGAACCAAGAACTTTTAATTTTCGTCACGGAAAGTGATAATAAAATCTTCAACTTTCGACTTTACCTGAGAAAATACAACGAAAGAATGGTGTTTTTTTAGAATTAAGAGAGACTTCGTCACCCTTGGAGACTAACTCAATAATAAAGGTACGTACCCTTAGACAAGGTTAAGGAGAGACAGAAGGTAGAGAAAGATCGAAGAGTAACAAATATTCCATTTCAGGGTTGAGGTTTCTCTAAGTTTCCGTAAGTACCAGACGAAGTGTAAAGAAAGGTCCGAGTAGAGGACGGAAGGAGGTTCCGAAGGAAACGACGTCAGTAAAGTGTTTCTACGGAGTAAAAAAGTGTAGTAGGGAAACAAGTACAAATCAGACCTGATACCGTGTAAAGACGGAGAAGAGACAAACCCCTCCAGAATCAGAAATTCCGGGTTCAAGTTATAATAAAGAGGACACTTTATAAAATACGTAAGAAATACATCGAAATTATAGTAGGAGGGAACAGGAGACTTTCGTATGACAAATAGTGTCTTTGTATCGTAAATAGTGTAATATATTATTAAATCGAAGTAGGAAGGAGTGATATGACAGTTGAAGAACTCCGTTTCTGATACAGACTAATTAGAAATGTAGACATTATAGATGGTGTCTCTGATCATATCTCAACTAAGAGTTATTTTCAAACAACTTAATCTATGATCTCTTAGGAAATGCTGTTTTTACATAAACCTAATACGATTAAACCTTAAATACTCAATCTCACAATGACGGTAAATATTCGTTTGTTGATTATATGATTAATTTTAATTAGGGAGATAAGTAATTTCGTCCAGGGGTCACCTAAAATGATCTGTCGTAAAACAATTGAATCTCAATGACGTACGTAAACCGTAAACATTCGAATTAAAGAAATTTTTGAGGTAGTAAATGTTTAACCAATGAGAAGGGTAATCCTGTGTAAATTCTCTAAAATTCTATAAGGATGGAATTCCTTACGGTAAAGGTCTGGGCATGAGTCAGTACTTCTAGAGTGTTTTTGGTTTATTGAGAACAAGACCGGTGACTTGACTCAAAGTGACCGATTTGAAAGACTTCCTCACCCTGTCTGAATACAGTAGTGTAAGATGTCTTTACAAATACCAAGTGGTAAACCAATTCAGTATTAGGAGAATACTTTACCTAATGGTCACACAAGTGAACCCATGGGTCGGGTAGGATCCCCTGAAGTTCAGTTATGATAGACTCTCCTGACTGTTCGACAGTGAACTCTAAACCTAGACGTCACCCTTTAGAAGGTGACGTTTATACCGGTCTTAAACCAAGTCAGTTTTACAGAAAACCCAGCACTAAGAAGTCTTTACAACGGGAGGTTCATCGACAAATAAAAGTGGATCATTAAGGAAACTCTTTGTCTACTACTTCCTTACCCCTCCCATAAATTAAGTACTGAATTCCTCTATCGGGATGAAGGACTTCAGTGTAATATCATTTCTGTTGTCACATTAGTATATCTAGATACAGTCAGTACTAGCAAAACCTTTCCCTTAATGGAAGGGGGAGGTTTAAACACACGTGACACGGTTGATTTCGTACAAGAAGTACCTGTCTTTTACGGTTCTCTACCCTTGTCTACATTACCTTAATAAGGTCGTCATAAGAAAGTTATGAATCTTCAATATCTCCTATTTTTCATTATCCTGAAGTTGGAGACAAAATCTGAGTCGTACTCATAAAATTAACATGTTCAATATGTTCATAGACACCAGATACGAGAAGACCACTTACAACCAGTAAGAGCCTTTCTCATCCTTTCCTGGAACTCCAAGGAAGACTCAAGACTGACGACCCTATTAACTGAACTAGAAGTACTAAAGATCGAAGATCCGGAACCGTTCGAACCTGAGACTTTAGACTAGTAATTCGGAAAGAAATAAACTACAGTTTTAAAGGTCTGGGGACCTACCGAAACTAGAATCTTTTAGTCCCTTTACGACTAGATACAGAACTGAAGGAATGAAGGATTGTGAAACCGAGTGGAACAGGGTGGAACTGAGTACCACCGAGTAGAACTGAGTGAAACTACAAAACCGTTTCCGACACTTTAATTGGTAGTCCCATAACTAAGTCTTGCACCCGAGGGAAGGCTCAAGTCAAGTACAGGTTGAGAAACACTGGGGTACTTGACGTCGTGCGGTCCGGAGGGACAGGTAGTGGTTGAGGGTCTCAAGTGGGTTTGGATACAGGTAACTCAACCACTACGGTAGGTTGGTAGAGTAGGAGACAGTAGGGGAAGAGGAGGACGGGGGTTAGGGAGGGTCGTAGTCCCTGAAAAGTTTACTCAGTCAAGAAACGTAGTCTACCGGTTTCATAACCTCAAAGTCGAAGTTGTAGTCAGGAAGGTTACTTGTGGGTCCTGACTGGAGGGAATCCTATCCGACCAACTTGGACCCGAGGGAAAGATTGAACAAGGGTTTAGACCGGGTAAGAAGTCAGAGGAGGATAGGAAACCGTGAATCCGAATTACACTACGAAGCATCCAACAGCCGGAGACCTTGTCTGTGTCTTCATTACCGTGTATTTAGTATTGGTTCTACTCGTCTCCGGAATGAATTCCAACTCTTCAAGTAACGTTCCTTAGTATGCAGATTGATATCTTCGTGTAATTCCTTGTCGTTACAGAGTTCTTCTATACTATCAATGTCAGTCAACAACCACTACGAAAACACACACTTTGACAGACTTATAGACTGTAAAAGAAAGTTTTAGAAATAAAGTGGGGTATGATGAAACTTAATGTAGTATCTTTGTGTTGTTCTTCATTTGAGAAATCTATTTAATTCAAACGAAAGTTGGTGTTTTGTAACGATTTAAAATCCATAAAAAATTACCTTCGAAAAGGAAGTATATAACACGTTTTGGGACAGAAGGATTTCTCCCATACAACTTACTATAAATTCAAAAAATTTTCGCTAAGTTCAAGTAGTAAAGTTTACGGACGACTATTTTAACAATGAATCAAAAATAACGAAAATGTAGGGGACTTTGGAAGTGTCTCAGCGAAGACAACGATACATTGTTTGTAGGGGTTTGACTCACCGAATGTCGTTATTAGTAAAGTAATACAGAGTACTAAAACACTCAACTGACCCAAGTCGACACACCAAGAAGACGAGGTACATTACACCCATCCCCAACGTTGGACCTCAGAACTGAACCGACCTGTAAGTTCTATTGAAGGACAGTCCGACCACGACTGAAACAACCCTTGAGTCGACCCCGACCAATGGTCTCCCTGAGATAAGAGGTACACCGGAGAAGTCCGTTAAACCCGAAGAAAGTCGTACAGGAGACTCAAAGGTCTCTCGTAGGGGTTTACGTTTTCACTTTCGACGTTTAGTGAATTCTAAGACAAGGTTTCTATGTGTCGCAGTGTAGGTAGTGTAAGATAACCAGTTTCTCTCAGTGTTCTGGTTAGGTTTAAGTTAGTCCCCTGATCAATAAATTTTATAGTTCATTCAAAAGAAGAAGACTACTTCGACATTATAAACCTCCATAAAGGGGTCACAAAATCGTACACCAATCTGAAGACCAAATAAGGTCAAAATTAGGGACCAGAGAACTGAACGAAAAGGACCGACTTATAGTGGATCTGTCGTCTACATCAGTGACTGGAGACGGGAACAAGAGGTCACGTAGATCGACTGATGTATAATCCAGGACGGGTCGAAGAAGGTACGATTTACGGATTTGATAGGAATCTATAAAAGGAGAAAGGAATAGAGAAAGCCATGACTAAGGGGTAAACGATACGGAGGAGAACAAGTGACTTTTCAGACCAAAGAGGGAGACCCTAGATAAACTGAACCTGGGTCCGTAGTCAGACTCGACCGAGTGACGATGGACTCAAGGTAATTGCGTTCTCCGACTTTAATCAACGGACCTCGGACGCCGACGGACACATTCACACCAGTGATATAGACTAAACAAAGATTAGGTCAAATTAGGACTTCTACTATTTACATGACGAGAAACTTAACCACCAGTCCGGTATAAACGATAAATAAATCGACACACCTGAGACAGTCTCAGGGACCCAGGGGAGGGGTCCCGGGTCAACCAGTCCCACTCTATCGATGTATACAAATACGAGAATGGAGATGTCGTTATAAGGGGATTGTGGAATAAATACAACTGAGACCGTACAGTCGAACATTTTTGGTTTCTCAGAAACGTCATTTTATTAGAACGTTTCCAGTCGGTATAGAAATTGTGACCAGGAAAGAGTGGTTAAAATCTTATAGGCGGGAGAATTTTTTGTAATCGTAAGCTATCGTGTCCGCAAACCCAGTACAGATAAGTAGAATAAAATAAGAGAAGGTTTTCTTTGTCTTGTACCCAACCGTATTCAACCTACATCTTACAAATACATTACTGTATCAATAAAATTCTACGAACTGATCCTTCGTCGAACAACGACGATTTTGCGAATTTTCTTGTGGGATTTGACGGTCCTGTGAGATAATTGTTTTACAGTGAAATCGTACATACCACGTATACACACGTGGAAATTAATAACTTCAGTGCAAATAATTATCTAAAGAAATTGACGGACAAGACCTGTCCAGGGTTAAGCTTACTCACGTAGGAAGGATAGATTTACAGGGATCATGGTCTGATCCCTTTCGTCTTGTTATAGGATACCAGGTGAGTTCGTCGGTTATTTGTAAATTACCGCATGTTTGACTCACAGGTGGCTACTTGTACATAAAAGACGGCATCACTAAGGTTTATCATCGATTACGTATAAACGACTAAACTAAACTTAAGATTGGGTTAAGGTGCCATTGAGTAGAACATTGAATACTGTAAAATGTCATTATTGTCAGGTTATGAAGTTCATAAATCACACACAGTCCGTGATAAGACTTAGAAAATGTATGTAATAGTGTAAACTGGGTGTCCCGTTGGATACTGGATACAATCCATAATAATAATAGGAAGGAAATGTCTGTTCCTTTGACTCCGTGTCCTCTAATTCCTTAATGACACGTCGTAACTGTCACAGAGAAAGAATAGTCTACACTGAGTTGGTGTCGTCTTTTGAGACGTTTCGCGTGTCCCCGGAGTAATACTCGTGAGAGTACGTAACCTCTTCCTTTACCGTTGGGTGAGGTCACAAGAACGGACCTCTCAGGGTCCCCGCCCCCTCGGACCACCCGACGGCAGATACCCCAGTGTGTCTCAGCCTGTGTTGACTTCACTGAATCGTCGTCGTCGTAGATGTCTCTCCACCCAAACTTCTACGTTCTTACTTTTCCTGTCTCGGTCGTTGTACTGGTTTCAAATGTTTGAGAAGAATACTTGAGACATACCCTCTCTCCAAGTATTTGCTCATACGTGAACACTCCGTGCGTGCACGTGTGTGTGTGTGTGTGTGTGTGTGTGTGTGTGTGTGTGAGACACGCCGACACGACACGAATCAAAGAGTCAGCACAGGTTCAGAAACATTGGGGCTTCTGCCATTGGGTGCTCCGAGAAGACAGGTGCCCCTAAGAGGTCCGCTCATCTTATGACGTCACCCAACGGTACGGGAGGAGGACCCTTAGAAGGGTTGGGTCCCTAGTTTGGGTCCAGAGAGCGTAACGTCTGCCTAAGAAATGGTAGACTCGGTGGTTCCTTCCGGGTGTATATAATGTTGTGAAGTTTCACCCTATTCATCATCCTTATCCGGTTTTGTCAGAACGGGTTTTGTCCTTTTAGAAATTTCTAAAGTTTTGTAAGGGATTTATGTGTTCCGAACGAGGTTAATTAGTGTACTTCTTAATATTCTCGAACTCCAGTTTAGATTACTCAGAGTAAACTTTCCGAAACTCTTTGGTAGTCTACCAGAAGGGACCACCGAGTCTTCTATTTCGTAGACGGACGTTACGTCCTCTGGGCCCAAGCTAGGGACCCGACCCTTCTAGGGGACCTCTTCCTTTACCGTTGGGTGAGGTCATAAGAACGAACCTCTTAGGGTACCTGTCTCCTTGGACCGCCCGATGTCAGGTACCCCAGGGTTTCTCAGTCTGTACTGACTCGCTGAAGTGGAGTGAATTCGACCGGTCAGACACAGACACAAGAGAAATTGAGACTGTAAAAACACTGAAACATTGATACTTCTTTTTACCCTTCCTGTCACATGTATGGTAGAAACAGACGTACCCCCACATAAATGGGATAGACAGACTTCGTATTAGATACTGAAACCACCGAAATCTCTCGAGGTTTATAAAGAAGGGACACCCTTTTCCACTCTTTCAATAAGAAGAACCGATGGGAGATAAAGATGTATCCTGTGGACGGTTGGATAAAAATATACCTCTGTAGTAAAATTGGACACACACCTGCCACAAAGTTCGTCGGAGGAAACGATTGGAACGAGGAAAGCGAGTACGTCCAGGACCTCGGGGGGGGTGACGGGTGGGGTAGTCCAATCAGGGAGGAAATAACAAAGACGTGTCGACGGAACAACAGTGTCAAGTCGTCCGGGACCGAGACCTAGGGGAAAGTCACGGTGTACACTCACCTAATAAAACCGAAGTTTTAACAAGGGTATTTACGGTGAAGGTACCGACTCCTTTCGTTCTTTAAAACCTCTCAATTGACATAGAAGATGCAAGAGGACAAGTTTCAGGAACCATCTTTAAGTCAACTAGGCTAAGTTGACGGAGACTCGTCTTCCTTGTCTTCCGGTTATATAGACACGATAAACGAAACCGTTTTAATCCACAATCATGACAACAAATCGAATTTTCAGGGGGTTTTTGTACTTACGGTTTAACAATCCCGTATTTTCGGAATCTCTTACTAATGTGAGTTGGTGGCTATTTAGGAGTATTCCCGAGTTTTATTATTTCATCTATTATTAGAGCTTAGAAACGGACCGGAAGGTTTCGTTTTGAAGAGGTTCAGGAAAAGTTTGTGACGGAAGTTTAGAAACTGGGTGGGAGACCTCAGGGAGTCTAATTTGTCTTTATTTGTTGGGTCCCATTTTAGTATGTGGGACCTGAGGTTCATGAAAGACTTTTGTTCCGAACTAAGATGACCTAAAGATCGTTCTGTTGATATTAAGAAATCATGAAAATTTTATTCGTTTGTACAAAGTACCTTCATTTTCTAGACCTTCGTGACAACCTTCACAACTTCAGGTCGGATCACTTTCGTCAATCTCCAGTCGACTTCCAACCGAACAGAAAGCATCCTGTGTTTAAAAAGATCCGACCCTCGACGGGTTTCTCCTTGTGTATTAAGGGACAACGACGACCCTGTGTCTACCTGTTGTATTTTCGGTGCGCGGAAATAGTCGTCGAGGACACTACGTCGACCTTCCCCTCGCCCTTTCTGTCAGTAACACGAAGCAGTGGACAGACTCCTGCTCCACATGGCAAGACGGTGTTCACGCACCGAACCCGTCCCTTCAGCTTCTACCTACCTGTAGTAATGCACTCGCACACCAGTCGGAAGGGTTGTACCTTCGGAGTAAGCAAAGAGAAGTAAACGGATCCCGTAAGTAGTTCCGGAGCCACCCCTTTTAACGGTGGCGCCTGGTTTTTATGGGAGTTACGACCACAGCAAAGGAAAAACAACCCAGTACAAGACGCTCAGTGCAAAATAACAAAATCGACTCCGTCCCGGTCACCACTGATGTACACTCAAAAAGTAATCACAAGAGTAACAGGAAGCGAAGGACAAAACTATTTCTTCGACTAAGTCTCCGAGTATGGACCGAAGAGATATCTACTGGCTGAGAGTGACCACACAGGCACCTGGAAGTACCGTGTCTCCCTCATCACCCGTCGTTCCCAATGCGGACCGAAGAACGTGGACGGAGTATTTAACTGAGAGGAAAAGTGGAAGACTGTTGTGAGCGACTCCACCCTCACTCACATGACTCGTGTAACATTTCTGTCCGCACCCCGAACGGGTCCACGATCCCGAGTCAGCGAGTCAACACAAGTTAGAAACGCTGGGATACCTGACTTCGGGCGGTCCGAGGAGGAGACAGGTACCCTAAAGGGTCCGTTCTTATGACCTCACCCAACGGTAAAGGAGGAGGTCTCCTAGAAGGGGTGGGTCCCTAGCTTGGACCCAGAGAACACAGAGGACGTGTCCACCTACCGTCCACCTACCGTCCACCTAAGAAACCGTCCACCTGAGAAATGGCGATCACGGTGGACCCTTCGGGCCCCGAAGGGGTCAGGTAAACTATTTCAAATGTTCCAACCAAACAAAGAGGGTAGGAGGAAAACACCTTCGAAATCGAAGACCCGGACGTACCCAAACGATTATTGTTTCCTTTAGAATCTCTTTCGAGTAGAGAACACATTCATCCTTCTCTTAAAATTTTAATAACAAGTAAAAGTCCTCATGAATCAGGGAAAAGTCCACATAATCCGGGTTTAAAATAAAGTAAAAGTCCTGTTGAATTAGGTAAAAGTCCGTATGAATCAGGTTTAAAATCATGTTAAAGTCCTCATAAATCAGATTAAAGTCCGTATAAATCAAGGTAAAAATCAGGTAAAAATCCTCATAAATGTAAAAATTCCGTCGATATATCTTTCCCGTTACTAATAATGTTTACTAGTAAGTCACTATTAGTTTAAAATCCGTAATGGTTCCCTTTTTATAAATAAGTCCCACATTGTAATCTACCTCCTGACTTGTAAAAAAAAAAAAAATTGGTTGTGCCGAGTATCCTGACATTTCACAGGAGACGGTCAAAACAAAAGTTCAGTGGCAGAAATAGATGTGACGTGTCGGTATAAAGACGAGATGAATTGTTTGTTTGATAGGGGAGTTTAGGGGTAGTTTTTGGTTTTTTGTTTTGTGTGACCTTCGGTCACTACCATGTTCCCTTAGTCCTTCTGTTCTTCACTTTGATAACTCTCTTCTATAATTCTATAATTCACCGATTTCGTACTCCCACTAAACATAAATAAATCCTTACTAGACTTACGAATTGTGGACCTCGACTTTCTTAGGTTAATTATCACTCCCTGAACAGGTTTACTACTTTTTTTATAAATTACATCCGGATCGAAGTGAAAGGGTCACTCCTTTCTTTAAATTGTTTTAAATAGGGATTCCCGAATGGAAAGTCGATAAACAAGGTGAATAAAGTAATTTTTTAAAGGTTCCCTACACTTTTTTCTGTGCTAGATAAAGTTTTTCACGTCAAATGTGAGAGTTCCACAGGGTATAATCGATCGTGAAAGCATTTTTTTTTTTTTTTTCGTCTGATAATCCTCTCCTCTGTTGTCACTCTTTTCTCTCACACCCGTCTCCATGATTCACCCAGTCTAATGTCAGTCTAATTAAGTGACAGAAACACGAGACACAATTTAGTCTTTGGGTGCTTTCAATCTTACGTGTCTTTATTGCAAGTCGCAGTAAGTAAGTTACAAAGGTATCATTATAAGCCAATTTCAAAAGTTTGAATTATACACCTTAAAAAACCTATTTCTGACTCGAATTCTATTTACGAAGAAAACAAAAAAAGACTAATATTTTATCGTATACGTAAAATAATTTTTTTCATTAATATTATATTTTCGTTATTTTTACTGTTATTAGAATTATGGTTCTTTACTCTTGATGATTATAAAAAAAATAAATAAAGGGAGATTTGTAAGAGAACATATATGTACGTGTATTTGTGTGTGTGTGTAAACACAGTGTTTTAGTTTGTAAAACATAAACCAAAACTTCAGAAAAAAACGTGAATATATTAATTTTATAGGGGTATGGTAATATATATAAGAAACTTGTTATAAGGTGAATTACAATAAAGTAACGTGTAACTCTGTTCAGGAATCAAAAATTATAATAAAATATTTTTTCGATACCGTTCGTAGGATCACGTTGTTAACAACAGGTAAATAATGAAATAACCCAAAAAATTTTTATATAAGATACGTTGTTACTAAAATATAGGAAGAGACTAAATCTCACGTACGAAAAAATAATACAACATATACAAGAAATACAACAACAATAATAACAAATCAGCGATTCGACACAAGTGGAAAAACGCTGGGGAACCTAACATCGGGTTGTCTAAGGATACAGTCACCCTAAAGGGTCCGTTCTTGTGACCTCACCCAACGGTAAAGGAGGCGATTAACAAGAAATATGTAACTACTACAATTGTCAAACAATCATAAACAAAGTTTACAAAGGGGTCAAACAGTACGTAGAAAATGTAAATCTACGAAAATAACTGTATGTATTCAACACGGTTTAAATAACTAAAAAGAAAACAATAAAGAAGGTAACGAAAATTCAAAACTTTCAGTAGTGAGGTTCTAGTTACTTTGTAAGTGGATTGACAACGAATGAGAAAACTTTTTCTGATGCCTCTTTATGTTTTATTTTTGTCTCCACGAAAAGAAAGAGTAGGGGAGGGAAGATAGTCAGACTTAGGTGTCTACGTGGAGGTTAAAAACTACTAAAAATGAAAAATGTAAAGTAATGAATCATAGTCGACCTTAAATAAAACAACACACCAGACTCCACTTTTAGATTGAACTCCTAAATAAAAGAAGGTCTATTACTCGGTTAAAAGGGTTGTGGTAACAACTTATTAAGTAAGGAAGGAGGAACCGAACACTTCCGGGTATAAAAAACTCAATGTTTCTGTCCTTTGAGTGTTACTGTAATACGTTGTCTTTATTGGACGGAAGTCACGAACTTATGTACTGATCGATTCGTGCACAAACGAATATGTGGATGTGAGACATGTCTCCGTCTGGCACAGCGACATCCCGTTCGCTAACCTAACAGGTAAAAATTGTCTTACAAGATTAAACAACTTCGTGTGTTCAGAAATTAAAAAGTCAAGTCAAGTCAAGTTAAGTTGACTGAATTAAAGTTGGTCACAAATAATTTACGAATAATATACGTAAGTGACATCATACACTTAATACCAACTACATCAAAACCTAAAGTTGGGTCGGATACTCATTGTACAGATTATTGAGTCCGTTTTCGGTTTATTTTAAGGGGTCTGTTAAGACTTTCTTCTCCTCCCCGGAAACGACTTTAGTAAAATTTACTGTTAGGGATCCCAAATTGACTGCACGAAAATACCGACGTCTCACAGAAACACAAGAGTAGAGTTTGCGGCTGTTACTGTTTATCAGGTTCAGTAAACCTAATACGGTACCCTCGTCTGTCTTTCGAGTGTTCGTGTACTGACTCGTTTTATTTATTTATTTTGTTGTATACATTCAGTTCCTCTGTGTAAGGACAGGGGCATATTTTTGTCTCCTTCTGTATCTATTGAGTCTATTGATGAGTATCAAGTAGTTCATGTCTCCTCACCCGTCTCCGTTGTGAGATTAGTGTCTGTAGTACACTTTTAGATTTTATTAGTACAGGTGTTTATAAGATACAATGAACATAAAGACAACGAATAGAAAAGAAAAGTAGTACAATTACAAGTAGAAAAGTATCTCATTATATTTTTGTTGGACTACCCCTAACACATAAAAAAAACACCCCCCGCACCCCCACCCAAGGATAGTCTCTTTTGTTTTAATAAGTATACTAGGGTCATCTCATACTGGCTTTTCACAACTGTCCTACCTTTCCATGGTTTGCACACAAAGAAGACAAACATCAATGTGACGGCACAAAGAAATACTGAGGACTGTACGACGGACAGTGTGGTCCGTGTCATGTCCTCTGAGCCCTCACAATAGACTTTTGACGTAGGGAAGTCCCTCAAGGTCTCTGGGACGATTAACGAGTCATAGAGAGGAAAACGGAAGTGGAAGAAGGAGAACCTTAGAGGTCCCCCGGTCTCAAGGGTGTTAGGTGTACTACTAAAAAAAAGTCGAATGAGTTGTTGTAGTGACAAAAATTTAAATGAATACTCATTAAAAATTGTGTTATATATAAAAGGGAAGGATTATAAGTCGTACCAACGTTTAAAGGTAAATAAGTACACTTAAAAATTAACTAACACTTAAACCATACCTCTTTAATCATATAAGACTACAAATTTTGCCACGGGTATTATTTTTGAGTCATTCATAAATAACCGACTTACAACTACTTGGTAAATATCCTTTCTGTAAAGGACCTCTACCTCCCTCTGTGTCTCTACCCACTGCATAACAAAGAGAAGACGTCATCTTGACCTTCGGTACTGACTGTGTTTTAATTCTTTCGTCCGTTCGGTTATTATGTCCTCTACGGAAAGTTTTCGTATACTTCATAGGTTAATTTCCCTGGTGTCAGACACGAGCACAGTCTCTGTCAGAAATTGTTTACTCTGTGAGAACGTGTAAAAAGTTAGAGGACACATCAATTGCCCTAGTTCGGACTTACCGAGTGAGGGAAGGTACCTTACACTTACCTCAAAACACACCTAAAAGTCGTCCCTCCTGTCACACGGAGAATGTAGAACGAGAAGGAGACGACCCCGTTTGAATTTCGTGGACATAGGAATTGCCATTCTGATATTATGCTTCCGTCGGATCTAGGGGTTCAGGGGTACACCCCCTGACGACGGGACATTTCAGTGAGTTAAGTGGAGTAGGATACTATTCTTGGTCTCTATTTGGAAAGAAATTCAAAAGAACACACTGTCGATTTCACTTTATAGGATTATTTTATAGTAGAAGTCCTCCAACCTTTCGGTACTTTCAGAAGACTTTCACCACCTATTTTCGACTCAAAATGTGTCACTAATTTTCGTAGATTTTAATTTCGTTTCAAGTTACTGTAATAAAACGTCTACATCTTCTTAGGTATTATTTTAAGTACACCTTAGACTTCCCTGGACTGATCGGTTTTGCTAGAATTTTTTTTTTTTTCTTCTTCTTATTTCAACCTAAAAAGTGTAAAAGACTAAAATTTTGAATAAAGTTTAGATCTCATTAGTTTTGTCATACCATCACCGTATTTCTGTCTATATCTCCAGTTACCTTATTTTGGTTCTCGGGTGCTTATTTGTTAGCGTATACACAAGTTTACTAAAAACTGTTCCCGCGGTTCTACTAAGTCACTCCTTTCTGAACAGAAAAGTTGTTTAATACAACCTTTTTCATCTATAGGTGTACGGTTTCTTACTTTAGTCTGAGAATGGAGCGTAGTATACACTTTTTGCCTACATTTTACCTAGTTTCTGGACTTACAATTCTCGATGTTGGTACTTTGAGAATCTTCTTTTTTTATATTCCTCTCACAATACTGTAACTTAAACCGTTACTAAAGAATCTATACTGTGGTTGTCGTGTCCTTTTTTTCCTTTTATTATTTAACCTGATACACTTTTAAAATTTGAAGATATATAGTTTCCTTTAAATAGTTGTCTCACTTTCCTGTTGAATATCTAATCCTCTTATATGAACTTTTAGTATATAGACTAATCCGTAATTATAAGTCTTATATATTTCTTAAAGATACTAAGTTGTTATATTGTATATATACGTGTGTATCGTTGTTGTTTTTGAATTGGGTAATTTTTACCCGTTTCCCAAACTAATCTGTAAAGAAGTACTTCTACATGTTCACGAGTTATTCATGTATTTTTCTACGTATTATAGTGTCTCGTAATACCTTTACGTTTAGTTTTGATGTCACTCTACCGGGAAGTGTGGGTAATCCTACCGGTGGTATAGGACTTCTTGTTTTTGGTCTTTTATCACCACAGTTCTTATACCTCTTTAACATAGAAAAGAGGTGAGAAACACCCTTTTCTCACCACTTTTTACCACGTCAACGAGACCCTTTGGGATTCCTCTACGGAGTCTTTTTAACTTTACAGTGATGGTATACTAGGTTGTTAAGGTGAAGACCCATATATGGGGTTTCTTAATTTCCCTCTCAGAGTTTCTCTATAAACACATAGATACAAGTATCGTCATAAGAGATAGTATCGGTTATCGACCTCCGTCGTGTCTACAGGTAACTATATCTACCTATTTGTGTTACTCTGCATATGTATGTTACCTTATGATAAGACCGAAGTTTTCCTTCCTTTAAGACTCTGTTCGATGTTGTGTCTACTTTGAACTCCTATACTACGTTTCACTTGTTCGGTCAATGTTTTCTTGTTTGTAATATACTAAGGTACATGTACTCCATAAACCAGTTTAAGTCTCCGTCTTTCTTCTTACCACTAACGATAGTAGTCCGTATCTTCCTTCCCACCTCATCAACAAGTTATCCATATCACAACGTCAAAACGTTCTACTTTTCTCAAAAACTCTACACAATATGTTACCACACTTACATGAATTGTGATCACCTAGTATGTGAATTGTACCGATTTCCAGTCAAAATACACAAAGAATGGTGTCCATTTCAAAAAGTTTTAATTCCGTTATTTATGTCTACCGTTTACTCGTATACTTTTCTACGGGGTATAATCTACAGTAGTCCCATTACGTTTGACTTTGTTATCACTTTATGTAATCTTACCTGGTTTAGACCTTGTGACCGTTAGGGTTTACGACCGTTCCTGTGTCTCGTTATCGTTGAGAGTAAGTGACGACTACCCTTACGTTTAAACATGTCGATGAAACCTCGTACAAACCGCTAAAGAATGTTTTGATTTGTATGAGAATGGTATGATAGGTCGTTAGAGGGAGGAACCATAAAAGGGTTTCCTTGACTTTTGAATACAGGTGTGTTTTTAAACGTGTTCCTACAAATAACGTCAAAATAAGTATTAACGGATTTGAACCTCCGTTGGTTCTACATGAAGTCATCCACGCACCTATTTATTTGATATTATGTAAGTCTGTTACCTTATAATAAGTCACGATTTTTCTTTACTTGATAGGTCGGTACTCTTCTATACCTCCTTTGAATTTACGTATAATGATTCACCTTCTTCGATTAGACTTTTTCGACATCTGGCACACTAAGGATGATATACTGAAGACCCTTTCCGTTTTGAGACCTCGGTAATTTCACTAGTCACTAACAGTTTCTGACCTCATCCCTGTTTACTCGTCCGAGTCCCCTAAAAATCCTGTCACTTTTATGAGAATGTTATGATATTACTACCTACATACAGTAATATGTAAACTTTCACTTTTCACTTCAGCGAGTCAGTACAGGTTGAGAAACGCTGGTGTACCTGACATCGATGGTCCGAGGAGACAGGTACCCTAAAAACCCGCTCCCATGACCTCACCCAAAGGTAAAGGAAGAGGTCTCCTAGAAGGTTTGGGTCCCTAACTTGGGTCCAGAGGACGTAACGTCCGTCTAAGAAATGGGAGACTCGGTTGCCTATATACAGTAATATATAGGCGGTTTTTACTTGAGATCGTATTTGACACCACTAATGTTAAACTGTTGTATTCAAGTAGTTAACATTTTTCTTTTACATACCGTTTTGGTTATGTCATAACATTTCATTTTATTCAAGTCAAGTCAAGTCAAGTCAAGTCAGCGAGTCAGCACAGGTTGAAAGACACTGGGGTACTTAGCATCGTTCGGTCCGGAGGGACAGGTAGTGGTTGAGGACCTCAAGTGAGTCTAAGTACAGGTAACTCAGCCACTACGGTAGGTCGGTAGAGTAGGAGACAGCGGGGGAAGAGGAGGACGGGGGTTAGGGAGGGTCGTAGTCTCAGAAAAGGTTACTCAGTTGAGACGCGTACTCCACCGGTTTCATGACCTCAAAGTCGAAATCGTAGTAAGGAAAGTTTCTTTAGGGTCCCGACTAGAGGAAGTCTTACCTGACCAACCTAGAGGAACGTCAGGTTCCTTGAGAGTTCTCAGAAGAGGTTGTGGTGTGAAGTTTTCGTAGTTAAGAAGCTACGAGTCGGAAGAAGTGTAAGGTTGAGAGTATACGTATGTACTGATGACCTTTTGGTATCGGAACTGATCTGCCTGGAATCAGCCGTTTCATTACAGAGACGAAAAGTTATACGATGGATCCAACCAGTGTTGAAAAGAAGGTTCCTCATTCGTAGAAAATTAAAGTACCGACGTCAGTGGTAGACGTCACTAAAACCTCGGGGGTTTTTGTTTCAGACTGTGACAAAGGTGACAAAGAGGTAGATAAAGGGTACCTCACTACCCTGGCCTACGGTACTAGAAACAAGAGACTTACAACTCGAAATTCGGTTCAAAAAGTGAGAGGAGAAAGTGAAAGTAGTTCTCCGAAAAATCGAGGAGAAGTGAAAGACGGTATTCCCACCACAGTAGACGTATGGACTCCAATAACTATAAAGACGACCGTTAGAACTAAGGTCGAACACAAAGAAGGTCAGGTCGCAAAGAGTACTACATGAGACGTTTTATTTCATTTTAATTTTTTTTTTCTTTTACATGGGATATCACTACGAAAACTTGACACCACAACCTCTTCTGAGAACTCTCAGGGAACCTGACGTTCCTCTAGGTAGGTCAGGTAGGATTTCCTCTAGTCAGGACCCACAAGTAACTTTCCTGACTACAACTTCGACTTTGAGGTTATGAACCCGGTCGACTACGTTTCTCGACGGAGTAAACTTTTCTGGGACTACGACCCTTTCTAACTCCCGTCCTCCTCTTCCCCTGCTGTCTCCTACTCTGCCAACCTACCGTAGTGACTGAGTTACCTGTACCCAAACCCATCTGAGACCGTCATCCACTACCTGTCCCTCCGAACCACACGACGCCAAGTACCCCAGTCTTTCTCAACGTGTACTGACTCGCTGACTTGACTTGACTTGACTTGACTTAGAATATCCCTTATTACTATTTTTCGTCCAACACATGTAACCGTAGCCCCATATATACCCTTGAGAGACATGGAAGCAGAATTAAAACGACACTTGAATTGTGGGGAGATTTGTTTAGACGTACAGGTTACGTCCCCCACACCGAAGGTAGGGACCACCCTCTTGATTCTAAGGGTGTTCGTGTACTTCACCGGATTTTTTTAAAAAAATTTATTTCAGAATTTTTTTTAAATTTCGTTACTCAGAATAAAGAAGGAGACAAAGTCTATACTTTAATTAAAATCGTCTCTCTCCTTTTCTTTACAAAGATAAGGATCCTTTTAGAGAGACCTATGTATGATCAGCGCGATATGTCGACTTAAGGCTATTGAAGTCGGACAATGTAACATCAAAGAATCAGTGGAAACCAATGACAACGTCGTTACTGTTGTCGTTTCCGGAATTCCGAAATTCTTTGTAGAGACTTAAGAGGCAACACGAGACACGAGTGGGAAAACTATTTGTTTCAGTGTGGTCATTCTTGATCTCCTCTAGACTCAAGAATGCTACCACAGCGAGGATTCCGGTATACACGGACCCGTAAGGACCTGAGGTTGAGGAGTGAAGATTTATTTCTACCGTTCAAGTAAGACCTCTTCCGTTGCCGTGGGGTGAGGTCATGAGAACGGACCTTTTAGGGTACCTACCACCTCGGACCATCCGACATCAGGTACCCCAGTGATTCTCAGCCTGTGCTAACTCACTGAAGTGCAAGTGAAAAGTGGCAGTACGTAACCTCTTCCTTTACCGTTGGGTGAGGTCACAAGAACGGACCTCTTAGGGTCCCTGCCCCCTCGGACCACCTGACCGCAGATACCCCAGCGTGTCTCAGCCTGTGTTGACTCGTCGAATCGTCGTCGTCGTTTAAGTAAGAATAACGAGGTAAGGAAGCGTCGTATTGAACGAATATGGATGACGGTTCCATCCATTTTCGTAGATGTAAAACGATATACACCCCGTAACAAAATAAAATAATAATCCAATAGCAATGATAAACAAAAGATTTAATAGTCATAAGCTTTCGAAAATTTAAAACCTTACTTATTTTAAGATAGTAACTCCTAGGTTACTTTTAGGTTTCTCTGGTTCTGTCCATATTTTTTCCTCCCTTCAATTTTCCCCCCCTAAGTGATATTTCATCGACCTTCTCGACTTTTTTCAGAGACGATGAGAATACCACTGTCTCATTACCTTTCTCTACCCCCAGGTCTACCGGTTGTGTACCCTGCACCTCGATATCTTTTACAGAGGATCCTTACCCCGACGGTAACTGTATTGGAATTCCCTTTAGTTACTTACTCGTTCCCTCGGACCCTTTCCGTTGAATGTCTCCAGTCGAGAGGTCTCTCGGTTTGTCCCTTTCCTACGTGCTACCTGGATTCTCGGTCGTCTGTGTCCTGGCCATGTTTGTGTTTTGAAACTTTTCCACAGAAATACACAGTTCCGATGTCCCTCCATGGGTAAAGGGGACATCTCCTCATTAATAGACCCTGTCACTCACCTCCAGTACCCTTCTGAAAAACCGTTTATGAATTCGACATACATGAAACGCGAGGTTTGGACAAGTGTGTCACTCTAGTTGGTACACAAAAACAGAAAAACAATCCAGAACCTTTACGTCCTTGAGGTTCTTGAAGTCTTGGTGTTTAATTAATCCCACCCTTCTGCCCTGTCGTCCCGTCGGGGCTGTTCCTTTACCGGGAGGCCTATCTTTGTAAAATAAACCTTGTGTTGAGAGTTCTAAGTCTCGACCTTTGACGAGTCACAGGAACCTCTTACTTGTGTGGGACCGTTAGTCTCGGAAAGGAAGTCGGTCGCTATATGCGAAAAGAATCTTCTGTCTTCGACATTCCGTGTGTAAGAACAAGACGTACCCACTCAAAAAACCACCCTGTACTACTTGGAGAATTTTTTAAGTCTTGTTCAAAAGAGTCGAAAGTGTCACACTAAGGTTAGCGTACTTGTCTCCTTTTGTGTGGTTGAGTAGTGTCTCTGTGTTTTCTAAAACTTCAAGTGACTTTTACAACACCAACGAAAACAAACCCTTACTTTTTTTTTCTTTCTTTCTTAACCTGTAATCCGAGAATGGAGTCTCCTTTGTGTCCTCTTATGTCACTTTTTGTTATAAATCTCCTTCCACACCTTAATCCGATGGCAAATACTATAACGACACACACACGATTCAGTGAAGTCAGTACAGGTTGAGAACCGCTGGGGTACCTGACATCGGGTGGTCCGAAGAGACAGGTACCCTAAGAGGTCCGTTCTCAGAACCTCACCCAACGGTGCAGGAAGAGATCCCCTAGCAGTATTGGGTCTCCAGCCTAGGTACAGAAAAAATAGAGGACGTAACCGTCCGCCTAAGAAGTGGTGATCGTGGTGGACCTTTTCGGATATTATAACCACCTTTGACCATTTAGGAATATTTAGAAAGATGTCTCTGACAGGGTAAACTTAGTGCACCCGTTGACAATCAGGTTACCCAGAGGAGAGACCTACAGGAGCTGGGGGTCATGTAATCTCTGAAATCAAAAAGAGAAATGTTAAAACGGAGAACAATTAAAATCTCAAAGCACCCTTTTTCCTTTACAGATGCAAAAGGAGTACCATTCTAAAGATTCCTTATTATGGCCGTGAAGACCACTACGGGGTGAGGTGGCGCGCACGTGCGCACACACACAAACACACACACACATCTAATCACTGTCGATGTTTTACCTTTATCTTGAACCCTTAAAGAAGAGCTTGACAGTGTGACAGCGGTCAGTCGAGGTAATTCCGACGGAGTACTCGAATTTCACTAGTTGACTAACTCAGAATCTAACGTATATTGGACCTTTTCGGTGCGTTGGAGTCTTATTGAAATCCAGTTTACTTCGGTCCCCTCGACGTCGAATTGAACTGGACAACGTCGTTCCTTTGTCGTTTTTTTGAAAATCTACAGACCCCCGTGACCAGGGTGGTCTTTCATTATAAATCGTGAGACCCAGTTGAGTTATAAATTACTACAATAAATTCGTCCCTTGAGTAGAGAATTATTGTGTCCGAAGCAGATTTACGAGAAAGATATAAATTGAGACGTACAGTACTTGAACGATCTATCCTTTAAGACTCAACTTATTATAAATTTTCGAGGAATCCCGAAAGGTCCACTCAGTCACCATTTCTTAGGCGGACGGTTACGTCCTCTGTGTCCTCTGTACCTAAACTAGGGAGCCAGTCCTTACGGTTGGGCGAGGTCATAAGCACGGACTTCTTAGGGTACCCGTCTCCTCGGACCACTCGATATCAGGTGCCTCAACGTTTCTCAGTCTGTCCTGACTCGCTAGCTCGTACGTGTGTGTTCGAGGAATTATCTTCGTGGTGGAACTGAACACAAGATTCGTTACCTTCGAGAAAGAGATCTTCAGAGCCACCCTCGGCTCGACTCAACGTCCGCCAGGGGACTCTCTACTCTTACCGCTGAGGAGGCCGCTCGTCAACACTTCCTCTCCTCCGAGTGTCCACGCCCCACTGATCGGACACACGGAAAGGAGTAGAAATCCCCCGCTTCACCTTCGTGGCCAAGACAACAGTAAATAGGAGAGACTCGGGTCGTGTAATGAGAGCATCCTCTTAAGGACTGATGAAAAGGTGGAAATTCAGACGGGCGTCACGAGTGACATTGGGTTAAAGGGAGAGTCCCTTTATCCTTATGTTGAGGGGTCCCTCTGGGGTCAAAGGACTAAGGGAAACCCTTAGAAGGACGAAGTAGGAGGGGAGTTTAGACGGTCTCTGAACTACTCCTGACCCTTCAAAAAGAAAAAACATTAAGAAAAAGAAAAGGTAAGGGTCTGTCCGTTTTGGAATAGTCAGCAAACCTTACGACGACGTTTTGGAACAAAACTTGCCCACGAGAGACAGTCTAACTAACCTTCAAAGACCGACCTTACAAATTAATAGTGAATTAATTCCGTCCGAACGCAAGCAGAGAAAAAGACATACGGAACTCTAAACGGCCACCGTCCCATTCAGAACGAACTGACTGTCGACAGTTACCGGGTATACCTTTACTGTTTATTGCACTGTCCGACTTCTATTTTCCAAAGTGGAGCTGTTCACTGGACACAGGCACAAGGAGAACAGATCAGATCCAAAAGTTCCGTCTACGGAGCCGGTACCCCACGTGCCTGAACAGGTCTTCGAACACAAGACCAGTCACGGACGTCCCTGGATGGTCCACTAGGTAGTATTGAGTCTGCGACTCGACAGACCCAACCTACCTGGTACGGTGACTTACTAGGTACGAGATGGGACTTGACGAGTCCACCGACTTTTGGTGTCTAGGATGAGTCTTCTCGACTTAACTGTGGGTGACGTCGGCAGGGGTCACATAAATTTCACTATATCCACCGAAGTGTGAAGGGTCCACCGAGGTACCATTTTCTTACCGGACGGTCACACTCTACACCCTCCACTTCCACCATAGGGATCCGACCCTTCTACGGGACCTCTTCCTTTACCGTTGGGTGAGGTCCTAAGAACGGACCTCTTAGGGTACCTGTCTCCTCGGACCGTCCGATGTGAGGTATCTCAGTGTCTCTCAACCTGTACTGCCTCACGTTTGGGTGTCCACAGAAATATTCTGGTTCTACCTTCTACTTATCAAGGTATCTGAAAATAAAATTTTTAAACTGTACACTCCAGATTACCACAAAGATGTCGGGAGCCCTCCTTGTCAAGGTTAAAGAAAAAAATAGAGTAAGCAGAACTTGTCGTGGGGTTTAACTGAAAAAAAAACTTTATAGTTGAAAACGGTGTAAAGAGTGAGTGAGTCTCCGGGGGATACAAGACTCACCTTCTGTTGGGTAACAACTGCCATCGGCGTACCTCAAGAGATCTTAAACTTGGGAAGACGAAAATGAGCACATAGATCGAAACTAGAGTTAATATGCAGTAAAGTCGACAAGTGACTGGGTAGAGAAGCCAGAAATCCATGTGCATATGGTATTCTGTGTCGAAGGACTAGTAGGTTTGTGTAAAGGAGACGAGAATCCTTACTTAAAGACTCGATGACTTCCCTTTCTTTTACGACGCCAGTCTACTACGAAGGATTGAACTTTGTCCTTGGGGCACCAGTACAGACTTCTCACAAAGGAAAATCTTAGAAACTGTCTTTCAAGGTGACACCACATCTCCTCACTTGTGTCGACCTTGGACCCCCAAGACAGAAATTATGGTCTCATTAGAATGAATTGGGGAGTCTGTGGAAGGAAAGGGGGACGGAAGGAAAGGGGGAAGGAAGGAGAAAGAATTGTGGAGGAAGAAAGGACACAGAAAGGAAAGGGAAAGTGTTTGTAACTAATTAGTAGATATATTAAACACAGAGACCCCTGTGTTCTTGTTTACGCTGTACCCAGGAGAGGAGTTCCTCGAGTGCACTACCAGTCATTCCTTTGACAACTGAGACCACGACACGTCGTCCTGTCGCCGCCAAAGACTTGTCATCACCACCTCTGTTCTGTGTACACCCTCTTCGGTTGAGATGGGTCCTCTTAAAAGGTTCCGAGGTCTCTCTTCTACCAAAACTAGATCCAGATTAAGTAGAAGTTTCCCGTGACTAGGCATGTCTATCTGATTGCTACTAAGTTCCAGTCAAAACCGTAAGACCCAATAAAGGAAAGTATTTGCCGTAGCACATTTGAACGTAGGAAATAAACACTACATATCCGTAGTAGTTCCCGAAGGGACCACCGAGTCTACCATTTCTTAGACGGACTTTACACCCAAACTAGGAACCCAGTCCTTCTAGGGGACCTCTTCCCTTACCGATGGGTGAGGTCAGAAGAAAGGACCTCTTAGGATACCTGTCTCCTCGGACCGTCCGATGTCAGGTACCCGAACGTTTCTCAGTCTGTGTTGACTCACTGATTGTGTGTCTATAGTGACTTTGTAGGGTCGATACTGAGAAGTAAGTCAGTGAGAGATCTCGGTCCGGGAGTCTCCTCGGGTAGTTACATGTGTCTGAGGAGATCTTTACCACAGGTTATACCATCGTGAACCTGGGTACACCGATAAATTAAAACTTAGATTCAATTACTCTTTGTTATCACGATAAATTAAGACACTAACGTGATTGGTATACGGTTCACAAGTCATCGGTGTACACCAATCACCGATGGTATTGTCTGCATCCGTACATCTCGTTGAGGTAGTAATGTCTTTAGAGGTCACGGGACGAGACCAGATTCTCGACGAAGAAAGGAATAAGAAAAATAAAAGAAGAGGTAGTCTAGATTGGCACGACCGGTCCGATGTGGTACTCAGTCCAGGGAAGGATCGGTATAGGAATCATCGACCGGATCGAAGAACTGTCTCCCGTTGTCCTTACCTCTTTACACAGGACTTCCGTGGAATAGAGTACCAAAGTAATAACACCGTCGTCCGTCAAGGTAGGATACCCTTTATAACAGTTATCACTAATAAATGACACACGAGTGATACGTAGTCCGGGAGTCGATTACAAAGTGCACATAATAGAGTAAATCGGGAGTATTGTTTGCAAGTTTCACCCATATTAATCAGGGTGACCTATCTACTCCTTTGTCTTCGAATATTTTTAATTCATTGAACGGTTTCCGGTGTGTTGATTATTCACCGTCTAGGGTTGAGTTGAGTGATACAGATTAAGGTTCCGAAGACGTGAACACCAAGACCTTGTAAGTTCGACGTTGGTCCACTATAGTTTTAAAGGACCCCGCGGAAATTTGATCGTCTTCCGACCCCAAGTAGTGTCTGAACGTCTAGTCGAATACCCAAAAGTTCAAGGATACTCAGATGACCCATGTATCGTCTATCATGTCCGTCGGATTCGAACAAGGGAGGAGAGGTCTTTCTGGTACGTGAACCAGACAAGAACTCAAGAAACGACAAGTACGGTGGACCCTTGCGGATCTACGTCCATCCCAACAGCTGACAACGGACTCGACGACCCTACTTCGACTTTTACACGGTAAATTCGTGGACAAAACTAAGAGCCCAGTGTGAGTCGTGGTCCGTGGGAGGACGGGGAACAAGAAACACGGGTACATGATAAACCGACTGCACAGAAGGAGACGGCAGTGGTCCGAGACTCGAGTGAGTAGAACCGTGGTCGGAAGGGACTGGGAGAGGAGAGGTGTATGAGGAATTACAGATCGTGTGACAAGAAGTCTCTCCCTTTCAAGTTTTGTTAAGACACCCGTAGGGACCACCAGGTCACCGATTCTTAGACGGACAGTTACGTCCCCTGTGTCCAAGCTTGGGACCAGGCCCTTCTACGGTGTTTGGTGTTTCGTCGATTCGGGTACACGGTGTTGACGACTCGACCACGAGATCTCAGACGGACGGTGTCGTTGACTCAAGCGAACGGGATCTCGGGACTAGACGTTGTTCTCTTCGGAGGCGTTACTCTTCGGACGTGACGTCGCTTCCCTTCGGGCGTGAGTGACGTTGATCTCTTTCGGTCACGTGTCGTCGTTTCTCGACCGTGTCTGTCTTTACTTACTTACTTATCGTTTTATTCAATGACCACAATGTCTTCAATGTCTTCCTACTACCACTTCGACTTTGCGGTCATGAAACCGGTGGAGTACCCTTCTCGACTGAGTAAACTTTTCTGGGACTACAACCCTTTCTAACTTCCGTCCTCTTCTTCCCCTGTTGTCTCCTACTCCACCGACCCATTGTAGTGGTTGAGTTAACCCGCACTCAGACCCATTTGAGGTCCTCAACCACTACCTGTCCCTCCGGACCGAACGACACCAAGTACCCCAGCGTTTCTCAGTTCTGTGCTGACTCACTGACTTGACTTGACTTGACTTGTTTTATTCATTCATTTTATTTTATTTTGGGTTAAGACAATCTCATTACTCTCTCTCACGACAATTTTTGTGTATGTTCATTGGTTATTCATACCGAAAGGAAAAAAGGAATAAACATTTAAAATCATTATCTTAGTTCCATGGAGTTCCAATGTTTTTTTCATAAAGGATTGTTTGTTACTTCTAAATTCACAACTCCTGGTGTAAATAATAAAATTAAGTACAATGTAATATGTATTATGTTATAAAGTAAAATTGTTTTATAACGACGACTAGAAATTTCTTCAAGAAAATTTACCTCAGTTTCTCCTTTTTCGATTCGTAGTGAAACCCACCACAACTAAGATTCATTCCCGTTATCTTCGAGTCTTTTCCCTTTCTCGTCATCCTAACAAGTCAGTCCTTCTCAAGGTTTTTCTTCTCTTTTAGACCATGGGTTCATCATATTAAAATTTTGGGTAGTTTACCTATGTTGAAGTTATTTACAAAACAAAACACTATATGAGTAAGTCTCCGGAAATGATGTTATAGTGAATTGAAAATCATTAAAAAAAGACAATGTTAAACTTAATTGTCACCGTCTCAAACTCTGAAAAGAGAAAGTAGGACAAATATGTTAGTTAAATACAGTGTTTTATACGACATAGGGTAAAAGTGAAATTAGACATACTCAATTAAATTCTGGTATATCAGGTTACTGAACCTCTTCCGTTACCGTGGGGTGAGGTCATGAGAACGGACCTTTTAGGGTACCTACCTCTCGGACCTTCCGACGTCAGGTACCCCAGTGACTCCCAGCCTGTGTTGACTCTCTGAATTGAAAGTGAAAAGTGAAAGTACGTAACCTCTTCCTTTACCGTTGGGTGAGGTCACAAGAACGGACCTCTTAGGGTCCCTACCTCCTCGGACCACCCGACGGCAGATACCCCAGCGTGTCTCAGCCTGTGTTGACTTCGTGAAATCGTCGTCGTCAAGTTACTGAAGTTTATTTTAACTTTAAAGTTTTAGAAGACTCTAAGTTATAATCTTACTACGAAATTTGAAGGAAACACGAAGTAACAAGTGTGTTATCTGTCAGGTAAAGATGTTTGAATACATTATTTTAAAAAAAAGGACGTCAAACTCGATCACGAACTTCTATTTTCCCTTAGTTGTAAAATTAAGTCACTTAGGATGGACCCGAAAATGAAACATTTTACTTTCCCTTTTATCTATTTAGTTGATAACATCAACCTTCAAGATAGTTTACGGAGAGTCTTTGATTCTAGTTCTTCCCTTTTATCCATATCCCTCCCTTTATTTGTTACTTTACTTATTTCGAAACTAATCTATATCTACATCTATGGATGTACATGTCAGTGGGGAGGTCTAGGGGACCCCAGTGTAGGTACTTAAGTTGGTTGGTGCCTAGTTTTTATAAACTTTCTTTTTTTAAGGTCTTTCAAGATCTTCATTTTGGTCTAAAGTGGAGTGACACCGTTGGTAAATATGTCGTCGACGAAACGTAAATGTTATAAATAAATTACTACTAAACTTCATATACCCTTCTATGCATCTCCAATATACGTTTACCATGTATTAAAATATACTCACTGAACTTGTAGGTACCCAAAACCATATACATACATGGTTTATATATACTCCCTGTACACGTGTATATATATATATATATATATATATATATATAAGGGAGGGGGCTTTAACTTCCTTGTGTAAGAAAAAGACTCATGTGTCCCTTGTAAATATTTTTGTCTGATACTAAATCCGGAGTGTCCTTCAGATTTAAATCCGAGTCACTGCAGTCGTCGTACCACCGCATTCTACAAGGAGGAAAATTAGGGAGAAAGGTCAGTTGTTTAATCTGTAGGTTCGTACTCGTTTTCGCGAAACCACACGGAACCTAGAATCCTGGAATGAGGTTCCCTGGGTTCTCCCTAGAGCGGGTGGTCACGTCGACCATTCCTTCAGATTCAAATTTTGTTGTAACTCTCCTTTTAAATATATAAATTCAGTTATTGCGAAGGGGTCAGATAGGGCAAATTTTTAAGTCAAGACCCGTGACTGTCAGGACTAGAGGTAATGGGACGAAGTGCAAAAAGAGGCGTCCAGACGACGGAGGATTGTAAGATACATTAAGTGGACAAATAGCACAGAGAACTAATGCTACGCAGGAAGGGTCAATCCCACGTTCAACGTCTTTCCGTCACGAAAGACAAATAAGGGACTACACGACGGTCGAAGATTTTGTCACGGACCGTGTGTCACTCGTGAGGTGTTGTAAATAACCTACTTGCCTACTTACTCCTTTCCAAAAAAAAATTTTTTGTTTTGAGTCGTTTTGTATTGGGGGGGTTTGGGACATTTCTATCCGCTAATGTAGTTATAATTCCTAAAGACAAGTTGACAAGTTGTAAAGTTACTTTTCAATTGTCGGACTACTATCCAACTCTCTTATATAAATACTATAGATTTAGTCTGTCCTTTGTTTATAAATCTAATATACCTCTCAACGACTTTTCATTAGTACTATTCGGTCCTTGGGTTTACCTTAGTACCTATCAGACCTTTTGCGTCGATTGTGTTTTTGTATTTACCTGTTGTTTATCTTTCTGCCTACTACGGTTCATAACCCCCCTGTGTCCCCTGGAAATACGTCACGACTACCTTACATCTGACTAGGTCGGCAAATCCTGTCGTTTAACGATCATAAATCAGTTTCACACTTGTGGCTAGAATTAAAGTGGGGATCGAGAATTAGGGTTTCTTTAAGAGTACATTCCCGGGTACATACTCCTACAAGTAACTTTGTAAGAAACAGTACGGTTCTGTCCCTACGAAGACCACTGGTGGTGTCTCCTCAAACCTCTTACCCTTATATTTTTCGGCTATCCTCCTTCATTATTTATTTCGTTCTCTTTACGGAACATGTTGTTAACATTCGGTACTTGACACTTCGTATTACTTGACTTGGGAGATTTTGTTTCTGGGTCAACTTTTATTTTACTTTATTTTACTTTACTTTATTTCATTGTAGTTCATTTTATTTTATTTCATCACCAGGTCCCATTAAAGATTCGAAGAAATGTAATGAGTTTTAAAATCATTCACTAATAGGATAAAAGTATGTCTTATTTGGAATTAAAAAAAAATACCAATTCGTTATCAAAATGACCTTATATTAGTTGATATTATGGTATTTTTAAGTAGGAAAACTTCACATGTTAAGTCACTAAGAATCATATAAATGTCTATGTAAAAATTATCTAACTTTTACAAAATGTTTAAGTAAAACCACACTTATTACATAAGAGTTAGTTGTATATGAAACGTAAATTTACTAAAACGAAATTTCCGACGAAAGTTCCTAGTAAAAAAAGATATTTCGAAAGAGATGAACGGGATTCACTTTCCTAGAAAGGGAAAAAACTTAGGGACTCATTATGGGAGAAAGATTATCGTTAATAATAACTATTACTATTTTTAATATCGAAAGTAACTCTGGGTGATGGATACAACATACTCCCTACGACATCCTATATCTTATCCTTATAGTTATTGAAGTGTCACAACGTAGACCGTCGCTGGTTTACAGTCTACAAACCCCGAACCTAGGATTTTACTACAGGTAGTTGATCAGAGACGAAAAGTGACTCTCATAGAGATTCTCTTCGACTACTCTTCGTTGGAACTTATAACTATATGGTTACGGTTCTTATAGTCTTGTGAGATTTCACTTTCCGATTTTATTGTTCATTTAGAGTATTTCTTCCCATACTTAATGGAAGAGTACACTGAAAATCTTTTATGTTATTATAAAAGAAGTATATGGTACTATATTTATCAGTGTTAACCAACTCTCGTTTTATAAACATAAAGTCTTATCATACGTGTCACACTAAGGACAAACATATTTCAGATGTACCCTAGTGTCTTATAAAAACAAGCGAGGTACAAAAAGAGTCATGGGTGACTTCTTTCTAGAAAGACATTTAGAAGGGTTTCCTTTTTCTCTACCTATAAACTACTAAAAAGTCCCGTGGAAGAGTACGATGTAAAAGACTCTGTTTCCTAATCCTTCCTTTGACTTACGGTTCCAACGTCAGTATTAGTGGGAACAACTTGTCTACAGGGGTCAGACAACTCCGATCCCTTCTGAGCTCGGACACCAAAAAGACGTACTTGAGAGGCCCCGTCCTCCTCTTCTCCTATGCCAAAGGTCACCCACTTTTCTTTTCGTCTTCGTCTTCAGCTAAACGCACGAACAGAGACGAGGAGACGGCCTTTGAGAAACGAGGGGTCCGGTCGAGGACACTACCCCCGGTGCAAAGTGAAAACATAAACATGTGTCTCGACACACCAGAAGATGTGACAAATTACGAGGATTTCGAGAAAGTTTAAGTTTCAGAGTAAACTAAGAGTGTTGGTAGGACACTCTATTCATTTTGAAGCGAAAGTGACATGACACTCCATGGGTTCCAAGTCTCTTATATTCCGTCTCGGTTTTGAGTTTGAGAAACGGTCGAAACTTACGTCAGTCACGAGAGAGAAACGCGGTTCTTCTCATAATGTAAGGGGAAGGAGAGGTAAACGGGGTATTTGGAGAGTGGGGTGCTGAGGGAGTGGGATCCAGTAATGGTGGTGCTACGAGTTTTAGTTCTAAAATTGTAAATAAAATTTTAATTTATAGTGAACTAAGGGTATGTCTAAATAATAAATTTTTCTCTCCTATCGTCTTTTACACTACCCTATCTTTTTTTAGATTTTTAATGTAAAACTATTTTATAAGGACTTTACTTTCGTCAAAGTTTTAACACATACCTTTCCCTTGTGAAGACCTCTACATAAAGATTCTTGTAGGTGAATCTTCTACTTACGATCATTTTAATCAATCCCCTGGAACTTATTTTTCCCCCCCTTTAGTGAACCTATAGATCCTTCGTGGTAGGGTTGTTAGTCTTGTTTTATTTATACGATTTTTCATTGAAACTTTTTTCAGTGTAAAAATAATCTAAAAAAAAACTAATACTACCAAATACCGTCCACTATTACTTTATGGAATAAAAGTAAATCTCTGATTTCCCTTTTTTCCTCAGTTACTAAAATATGGGTCTATTTTGTTAAAGGTTGGTATTCCCGATACCTGTTTGACAATACTTATACGTTTTTTTAAGTTCCTTGTGAGAAAGGTACCTGTAAATAATTTCTACAATAAACATTTCAGAAATCCCGAAGGGACTATCGAGTCAACCATTTCTTAGGTGGACGTTACTTCCTCTGGGGTCAAGTTAAGGACCTAGTCCTTCTAGACGACCTCTTCCCTAGCCGATGGGTGAGGTCATAAGAACCCGAAGGAAACACCGAGTCGACCATTTCTTAGACGGGTGTTAGGTCCTCTGGACCCAAACTAGGGACCCAACCTTTCCAGGGGACCTCTTCCCTTTCCGATGGGTGAGGTTATAAGACCGAACCTCTTAAGACACCTGACAGATCAGGTACCTCACCGTTTCTCAGTCTGTGCTGACTCACTGAAAATGAATAAACATTTCATAAATAAACATTTACGAAGCCTATTTTCTTCATCTTTCTGTAACTGGTGAAGGGGGGTTTTAGTCGGGATACAACGTATGTTTTTGTATGTATTTCAGTTCTCTAAGTCTTTCTATTTCTATTTTTTGTCTGTTTTTATATAACTTCGTCCCCAACGTTAGAATAAAGGACTGTTCTATCTTTAGTCTAGTTTTACTTTATTTTCACTGTTTATTCAAAATTGTATTTTCGATTGTAACGTTACTTCTATCTTGTCAATAATTATACGTGGGTTACTGGGTAATTATCAAAAACATACAGTTTTGAGATCCTCTAAGTTCTTCTTCATGAGTCCTGGTGTGTTTCTAATGTTGGATTTTACATTTGAGACGTTGTTAGAAAAAATACCTATGGTTACCTTTTATATATGTCTTATAATCATTAGTCTTAGGTTTCATGTAATTTTTGTTATGATATGGTAGTGATTTACTCTTACAAACGTTTTACAAATTAAAAATTTTTAACTAATAATATCAGATGAAAAAATCACAATCTTTCTTTTAAGTATACTAGAGAGGTGTCTATTTACTTTTTATAAACTTTTAAAATTGTGAATATTTTGTATGAGTTAGTACATCCTTACCCACCGATGAACCAATTTCTCTACTATCTATATCGTCGAAGAATTACTAATCTCTTTGTGGTTTCCAAAAAGACGATTTATAACCTTACTCATTTCCTACGAGTAATACTAGTAATCTCCATAATCAACTATACATTAATATGTTTTTGGAAGAACCATGTGTTCTTCCTTTATGTCAGAGAAAAACATCTGCTATACTAATGTTTAAACCTCTTTGGTTCAGTTACCCTTTTCACGTTTTTACAACATTTGTACAATAATTTTTTGGAAATCTTCTTATCGAAAATGTTTATGAGGTTGTCTTCTATATTTCCTTCAGAAGTAAAGTCTGGGTGAAAAAAGAACTTATCCTTTTAAGTCATACCACTTCTATTTAAATTAGATTATAATCATATATGGTATGAAAAAAAAGAAAGTAGTTTTGTAAAACCAATGATTCAAATAAACTTCCTGTGTCTTCGTTTTGATCGGTAACTTTACGACTTTTTCGACTTGTAAAGGAATTTGTAAATTTGAAAAGTTACTTAAAACTTCCTACTTCTTTTATTCAGTTAATAGAAAGTGGTCATTTTTATGATCTGTCTTGTAAATCGATAATTATGTGAAAACAAATAGAGGTTCAAAAAGAGTATCTACCTTGAAATAAATATTAGTCTAAATCCAAAGTTTTATAGGAGATTATAAGTCCTTCTGAAACGATTTATCTACTTCGATACGAAAAAAGATGCTGGGAGTTCAAACTTCTCTGAAGAACATAAACTTGATCCGGATTTACATAAAAATTTTGTTTGTGACTATGTTTAGTTTATGGAACTGTAACAGAGACACCATAATTAGTACTTCTGCACTCGAAACGTATCTTTCACTCGTATTATAACTACTTTATTGTAAGGAAAACCTTTTAGACACTGTATTTTACACTTCTTCCGTCCTGTCTCTCAGTCTCGAGTGAAATTATTACACCGACCCAAATGGATTGTAGTTTGTAGATTTATTTACGGGGTTTCAAGCTAAATAGTAAGTGTAGAGATGATTGATCTTGAAAATGAAAGTAGACAAATATAATTCTACAAGTACTGATATCTATGAAATTCTTCTTCTGAAGATTAAAGTTCATCAAGACTTTACACGTAGAACAAAAAAAGAAAACAAAAAAACTTTTCCTAAATAAAGGAGTAGATAAATGAATAAGTTAATAAAAACCGACACGTCCAGAAGGGACGTCACAAGGAGATCCACGTCGCTCGCCCCGGCGAGAAGGAACGCCACGTGCCGAATAACGCCACAACTGGACACAACACCTCGTGTCCAAAGTCCCGTACCCTCGAAGTCAACGCCGTGTGTTCGAGTCGACAAGAAGTCGTACACCTCAGGAGGGTCTGGTCCCCAGACACAGGGAACAGGGACGTGACCGTCCGTCTAAATATTCGGGGACCTGGTGGTCCCCTCAGGGAGGGGAATCCAAAATTTAGGAACAGACACAGGAGTTTAATTACATATTTGATTGTTGGGTAAAGGGTACACAGACGGAAAGTATGATAAAGCAACCAATCGGTAACGATAGAAAAGTTCGCCATCCTGAGTAACAAAACCTAAACTTATAAGAGAATAAGTGAAACCAAAATCGTCGGTAGATAAAAAGACCCTAAAAACAAAAGGTCCCGAACAGAAATTATGGCCCGAATACCCCGGGTTTTAACACTCGAGGTTTCTGTTTTACTTCTTTCAAAAGAACTGACAGAGGTGGTACCCCGTTTCCAGTCTGAGTGGTTTAGGTGAACCCTGAAAAGGTAATTCGTTTGCTGTTAAACGTTCATCCTTCTTGGTATCAATATTATTAATCTCTTTATTTACTGTTTTATAATTGTTATTAGTAAGGAGCCACCAACGATACCATTGAAAAAGGGGATTTAAAGTAGGGTCCTAAATAAATAAAAATTCAAAACCGACCCACCGTACTCTCTAGAATCAAGGGGTTGATTCCTAACTTGGGTATTGGGGACGGCACCTTCGTGTTTCAGAATTGGTGGTATTCATTTCGTGACTTGTCGGTCCCTTCAGATCCTAAATAAAATATCGACCTTCAAATATGTAAAACTGGTGAAAATCGGTAAAGAGGACGAGGGCGGAAGATTTTTTTACAAACGGAAAAGTTCACAAGATTATAAAGATGTTTATGATGAAGTAGTCTTTTTCACTCATTTACAGTGACCCAAAAAAACTCCTGTCATACTGTTTGGAAAAATGGAAGTCTTCCGTCTTTTGTGAAGAAAAAGGAGATCGAGAGGGTCTGGTGAACGAAAGGTTCGATACAGAGAATGTCATAAAAATTCACAACTGTTGTGAAAGTAAATTTAATATAGATTAATAAAGAACAATTTTTGGATGTTCCATGAGAACCAAAGGATCGTTCTAGTCTCCCTCACCTTCATAAGTTTTATTTCATAAGAGACGTAAGTTCTATAAATATTAAGGTGTCTCTTCTGTATTTACTTTATTAATGTCTTATAATGTGTCGTCATTTTCAACACCTGTCTTTACACACCATTTACGATATGAACGAATCCGTAAGTCTCTGGTACCAGGTACGAGAGAGGGTCGTACAAAATCTTGAAAGAACTACGATATTTAACGGATCCAACGAAGAATTTACATGTCTAAGGACCCGGAGGAGAGGTTTGACTAATTAAGTCTTAGAGATCTCTTTTCCGGACCCTTAGAAAGAAAGGGTCTAATAGAGACAATAGTGTCTTCAGACCCTTTCGGACTCGACTTTACTGATCCCCTCTATCACCGTCGACGATCCTGTGTTCTTTTCGAAATTCCCTACCCGTCTTTAATCCGTCCTTCCAGTGTCCCGTTCGCAAGACCCTTTCGAAGAACCTCCTTTACACAGTCATCTGTTTCCCTTTGCGTCGATTCTCTCAGGGACCCACCCAACGTTTTCACATATATCTGCACGAATTGGGAGTCCCTAAGGACCCACCGAGTCTAACATTTCTTAGGCGGACGTTACGTTCTCTGGACCCAAACCAGGGACCCAACCCTTCTACGGAACCTCTACCCTTACCGTTGGGTTAGGGAATGAGAACGGACCTCTTAGGGTACCTGACTCTTCGGACCACGGAATGTCGGGTACCGCAAGGTTTCTCCATCTGTGCTGAGTTGTTGATTATGAAAGAAAGTAAAAAGTGAACTGGGAGATTCAAGTAAAAAAAGACCCATTACTTTCATTACATTGAAATCCATTTAGAGAGAAAGACAGAGAGAGAAAGAGAAAAAGAGAGAGAGATTGAACGATGGGGTCTAAAACTTTACTTAGGACCTCGGTCTTCTTGTAGCACAATTTAAGTAACCGTCTCGGCACTCTTCGATAGTGTACGAAAATAGGTAAGTGTAATTTAGGCTTAGTAGGTGGGAGTTTGTTAAAAAGAGACGGAAGGGATATCCTAATTATATTTAGTGCTCTCTATTAAACGTTTCTTCCGATAAATTTTAACGCCGGCTCGTCAAGTAGGCAATGCTATTAAGTGAAACCACATTTTAAGTTAATAATGACTGTTTATTTCCAATCATTGAATTAGTAATATTTCTTGTCTGCAGACCCACTCCTTGTTCATATAATCCCCCTAAGGGTTCAGAAAAGTAGAGGTCGGGGGCGTCACTAAGGTCTCCTAAAAGTTTGGAACATTCTCGAAATCTTTCTGAGAGAGTAGGAAGAATAGGACCCTATCTTAAGGAGGGTCGTCAAATAAACTTTTCATTATTTAAACATGTATGTACGACATTCAAATATCTGACATCGTCAAAAATTAAGTTAAGACATCGTCAAAAATTAGGTCGGATTCATAAGACTTTTAAACCAGAAATAAAAAGGGGAAGACCGTATCTGGCTTCTCTCTTGACTTCGGGTAAACAGCTTCCGGGACTGTAGACGACCAAACAGTCAAAACAAATCAATTTTACCTAAGTATAAACACTTCTTCCCCGGGAAATCACCTCGAACGTGACGTCTTTTAATCACGATGAAAATGGTTGTAATTGAGGGGACTAAAACGTAATTAACACTATGCGAGATACTGACCCCTTTGGTGAAGTGTGTTCCTAAACCACTGACCCCCTACAAAAGTATTTAGTTTTACTTAAGGTTTTCCCTCACACCCACACTACATCCCGCGTCAGACCCTGCAACATGTGAACCCCGTTTCCTCCGTCGGGGGAGGGTTCGCCCACACACAAACGTACCGGTCGTGCCTCAGGGAGAAGACTACTTGTTCGTCTTTAAGATTTTCTCGACCTGAAACAGGAAGGAGAATATCAAAGGGTGAAACTCATCAATCATACGTAAATTAGGTAAATCTAAACATAACCTCAGGTATCGAGATAGGTCTGGGGTTTCCTCAACGATGAGCTCCCAGAAGTGTAGAGTCGAAAATAAAAAAAACGTGATTCCTTCTTTCGACCAGTTGGTCAAATATTTTACGACTGTCTTTATGTGTCATTAAATCTCTCGAAGATACGTGTCAGAAGTCCTACTTGACGGGAATGTTGGAGGGTAATAACAAAGTTGTGTAGAAAGCCTTTACCAACCGGTGTATCTCTTTTCGATATTTCCATACCTCTCGTTACTTAATAAACGTTCACCGTATTTTTACCACTATTTGGAAAATTTTGAACATAGACATGTCGTCCGTGAAGTCTTTCATTTATCCATATTATTGTGTAGAACCATAGGGGGGGAGAGGCGGGAATGTCTATAAAGAAAAGTTTCTCTTCTTTCGGACTGATCCATCGACCGGAAATTCGGAAGTTAATTAACTTGTTTCTAAATTTTTAACAAGTTAACCAAAGTAATCCTTCACATGTTACTTTATTATTTCATTTTGTTTACTATATTTCGTGTCGGTGATTAATCGAGATGTACTAACTATGTCGAAACCTGGTCCGTAAACTAGAGTTTGTTTTACGTCAAGGAACAATTCTCCTAAAAATTAACTACACGTTTCTCCATAATCTACTACAACCTTTTATTAATGAGGTTTCGATAAGTACGTAAACCGACTTGTATTGTTTACTTCAAACCCGTGACCTAGACCGCTTCACCTGTGCACGATTAATTATTGTTCTTCTTGTTCGTAGAAGGTCCGCAAAAATTGGGTCATAAACGATCCTCTCACGACTCGTTAATACATGGTATTACTCCAACAGTATATTTGTTCTAATTGTAATGAGTCTACAGTCTACTCTAAAGTTTAAGTACGTTGGGTATACATAAAAGACCCGCAATATCTGACATTTCGTCTTGATCGGTTAGTCTCAACGACGAGATTCAAGTCCATACTAATTCCTTTGTAGTATTCCTCTACCACTTAGAAACGATCAAAGGTTACCGGGTCACTTCTGCTAGGAAAATCTTATTGATTCGTCTAAACGGACTTAAGTACAGTTTCGTGGGTATGTAAAAAAAATTTTTTCTTTCTTTTTTTTTCTCTTTTCTTAAAAAAGTTTCTTTACTTATAACTGATCCCATTTATACGAGAAGTAGAGATTTTTGAACTACTCGTATACGTGGCTCAATGTGTATTAAACAATTTAGACTGTCCTTACAATTTAATCGTAAACCATCCAGAGCCGGTTTAAGAAACGAGTCTTTTTTGCACACGTACAACTGTACTTTACTCTCCCTGAATACCCACTTATAGCCTTCCTCCTTAAACAGACAGAAACAAAATATGTTCTGACAAAACGGAGCGGGTGTTTTACCATCTTCTGTTTCGATTGCCCTACACACAAGTGTCAGTTTTTACATCGTAACTAAGTTCATAACTCTATTGACTCTATTTGTTAAATTTTAACGTGATTCCTTTCGGGCTCAAACCATATTCAATTCTATAACTTATTAACGAACTATCGAGTTGAATACCAACGCCTGACGTTTGAGTCAGCCTACTGGTAAATTAATAGACGGAACTTTACTCAAATAAACTGAGTTGTGAAAAGGTGTCTAAGAAATTCATGACTTTTAAACTATAAAAGGGTAATTTACTATATGTACATGATTTCTGAGACCTTAAAAACGGTCTGATTTTTTGTGTACAAACACAACACACACAAATACACACCCAACACATATAGTCGTACGTACAACCCCTGCGCACACATACCACTCTCTCCGTACGTTCCCCCTTCCGCAAGGTTCGGTGACTGTTCAAGAGTCAAAGAAGTACTTCTAAAAGACAAGTCGGGTCAAGGATACGTTAAGAGACATGGACCTTAACGATAGAGAAATATAATTATTTACATACACACACACACACCCCCCCCACAAACATGGTCCAAAATAAATGTTTCCGAGAAGAAGAGTTTCTTATCCAAATTTCCGTGCGAGGTGACACTAATAAGAAACAATTTCAATGGAAACTAATAGAACCAGTACGTTTGCATAAAGAAAGGATGAGTTACAAAAGAAAAATAACATCCTATCAATGAAATATCCGAGAGGACCACCGAGTCCCCATTTCTTAGACGGACATTACGTCCTCTGTCCCCAAGCTGGGAACCCAGTCTTTCTAGGGGACCTCCTTCCGTACTGTTGGGTGAGGTCATAAGAACAGACCTCTGTCTCCTCGAGTACAGAGTACCTGTCTCCTCGGACCTCCCGATGTCAGGTATTCCGACGTTTCTCAGTCTGTGTGAGTTCACCGAATCGTCCGTCCGTCCGCATCAATCAAATGTTACAATACAATCAAGGACGGTAGGTCGTTTCACTCAGTCGATATGAGTATGTATATCGGGGAGAAAAAACCTAAAAGAAGGGTAAATCCAGTGGTGTCTCGGAATTCATGTCAGGAGACACGATACATCAGCTAAGAGTCAACAGATAAAACGTGTATGACAGTTACCACATACCCGAAAGGTCCTCCGAGTCGTCATTTCTTAGGTGGACGGTCACGTCCTCTGAACCGAAGCTAGGGACCCAACCCTTCTAGGGGATCTTTTCCTTTACCGTTGGGTGAGATCGTACGAACGGACCCTTTAGGGTACCTGTCTCCTTGGACCCCGTCCGATGTCAGGTACCCGAGTGTTTCTCGACCTGTGCTGAATCGCCGATTTGTTGTCGTAGTATACCACATACATACAGTCAAGATTAGCGGGTCAGGTAGGGTGGAGGGGGGCGGAACCATAAGTGCAAACAAGAAATGAAGACGTAGATATAAAGACAAAGAGTTTATTCTAGTAGACATGGTAAAAAGATCTAAGACGTTTATACCTTATAGACTAAAAACTTTCGTTTATGTCGTTAGAAGATTGTCTTTTGGAGTCTTTTGCCTCACCATTACTGACGTCGTACGTGGGACTAGTACAGAGGATAGTCGGGGCTGGGGACAGACCCCCAAATGACGTACCAAAGACGTCGTGTCATGTCTCTGATCTCCTGTCTCCGTACCTCGGGTCCCCAACAGTTCCGAGGTATCCCTGTTATCTCGGATGTCCTATTCGTCCTCGTGTCCCGCACACTCGCGGGAACTCTCCGAGGACAGAACAGACTTACCCCACTCTCCGTCTAGTGTAGGGATACCGGACGTCCTGACCATCCCAAACCTGTCTACTTGTCCTTACTCCTTACACCTCCTTAAGACCGGCCTTTTCATACAAAGAAGGGGGTTTATTTTCTTCCTTCGTAAATAATGTTTCTGTTATTACTTGAAAAGATGGTCAAGATATCTCTGTCATTGTCTCCACTTCCTCACTTTACACTTTGGGTTCCTTATTCGACCGGAGGTTGGTTTGCTGTCCAGAGGTCAAAACTAGACACTCGAATCTCTATAGATTCCTCCCGAACTCTTCAAGGGGAGGAGAACCTTATTCGTGACTTGGTAGACTTATTTATGATGTCTCGTCTTCTTAGGGACCTTAGATTCACTTTACAACCGCCAAGTCAACGAGTCAGCATAGACTGAGAAACACTGCGATACCCGATATCGGGACAGTCCGACAAGACAGGTACCCTAAAAGGTCCGTTCTTATGACCTCCCCCAACGGTAAAGAAAGAGGTTTCACTTTCCAACTCAGACAGAATTTATACTGGCAACTGACATAGGATTGTTAGAGACTTCCTTTGGGACTCCCATAAATTTCTGAGAAGACATAAACTCTAGATTCATTAATGTACCTAATAATATGAAATATTACAATTCACTGTCCTCTAAATACTGTTACATTAATGTTTAATACTGGTGTAATTTATTTACTTATCTACATTCTAGTCCTCCTTTATTTGGTGTTACGGTCATAACCAAAACAATCTCACCATTCTAATACCCAATGAATCGGGAAGAAAAGGTTTGACGGGTATTTTAAAATTTTAATAAACATATTACTTGTGTACTCATTTTTCTTAAATGACGTAATTAGTCTCGTGTTCACTTATTTCGAAGACCTTCTTGTTGACCCTTAAGAGTAACAAGACACATTGATCTTTGAGGTTCGAATGACTATACCAAGTTGTTGAAGATGTTTAAGAACTCTTAAAGTTTCACTTAACAGTAGAAATGAACACTCACATCCACTACAAAAAGTGGTCTCAACAACCCACTTTTCGCGTGTCCAACCAAGATGTGAAGGTGTGTCTACGGAACGGGAATTTTCGGTTGGTTATTCGAAATATTCTCCATCAGAATCGTCGTAAGTCGTTTGGACCGAAGGGTCCTGTCCTCGTTAATAGGATATCAGTAGTGAAAACTCCGTTGCCTATCGAAAACGAGGGGTAGTGGACACTTTCCGTCGGAGTCTACTCTAAATTTTTGTCGAGACTTTGTACGCACTTCTAAATTTCCTTTGATAAACGACCATCCATCGAGAGAAAGTGTGTTCCTACTAGTGTTCCTATTAATAGGAAGGAAACCCGTTCTTTCTCGTAAGCTTTCTACTTCAAAGAAAGAAACTAGGTGAATAATCTGATGAAGTATTAGTCTCCGAAGGTCTCACACATCCGGACCTGGTGGTCGTAGTCGTGGTGGACCCTTGAACATTCTTTACGTTTTAGAGTCTACATTCCCTAGCCTTTGGGACCTTACCCTGGTTGGTAAGTAAAAATATTCTGGAGGCACACTAAGACCTAAGACAGAGGATTTTAAATTTTTGACAACTGTATTCACATTACCGTTTCCCGTGTCGAAAACTTAGTTGACGAACCCAAATCTCGGGAAGGAGAACTCTGAGAATTCTCAGGGACACTGTTGTTCCTCTAGTTTGGTCAAGTAGGATATCCTTTATTTAGGACTTATAAGTAACCTTCCTGACTACGACCTCGAGGTTATTAGACCGGTGGATTACGTTTCTCGACTGAGTGACCTTTTCTGGGACTACGACCCTTTCTAATTTCCGTCCTCCTCTTCCCCTGTTGTCTCCTACTCTACCAACCTACCGTAGTGACTGAGTTACCTGTACAAACTCGTTTGAGGACCTCTGTCACTTCCTGTCCCTTCGGACTACACGCTGTTACGTACCCCGAGTGTTTTTTTAGAATCTTTGAATCGTTGACTCGTTGTTGTTAGGAAAGAATTAACCTATTTGAATCACGGTCTCCCTGCAGACCCTCTTTCCGTACCTTAAAGTTCTTATAGGTGTCCGTCGTGGTAGGAATAACTTGTGTTCTTTGTGTTCATTCCTTAAACTTAATAATACTTGAAATAAAGAAAGATTACCCTAGATAAAGAAATTAGTCAGAATCTGAACGGAAAACCTCTTCCTTTACCGTTGGGTGAGGTCATGAGAACGGACCTTTTAGGGTACCTGCCTCCTCGGACCATCCGACGTCAGGTACCCCAGTGTGTCTCAGTCTGTGCTGACTTCGTTGAATCGTCGTCGTCTTCGTCTGAACGGAAAATCCCACTCTCGAAAGACAATAAATAATTTTTTTCAAAATATTTCTCAACTCCGCATATATCAAAAATTCCTTTTTGATACAGTACTAAAAGGTGTACATTGATACAAGATCGATGTGTCTTGGGGGTCTTTCTCTTTTAAGGTGTCCATGTTATCAAGTATTTTCCACCCTTTGGTCTCCCTTTGTTCTCGAACGGAACCTTTAGTTATCTTATATCTTCGGTCGTAGACCCTTACCTTGCTTTACCTTTCTAATGGTCCCTCTCTAGTCACAGGAGTGCTTTTAGGTCGTCTATTGACTCCTCGTTCGCAAAGTTTGATTAATAAAAGATTGAGTAGTAGGGGTCGAAAACGGACCCGGCACCATCGTCCCGGTCGATGTATTAAACGTCTTGTGTCACAAATTTTTTTTTTTTCGGAGAAACAAGTTTTTCATCTGTTTTAAACGGTAATTTCCATAATTTTATGTTCAAGAAAAAAGGAAAGAAAACAAGAAAAAAAAAAGAAGTTTAACAATTCCACAAAAAATTAATTTGGAACAAGATTCATTTCTTTTTAATTCAGATATAATAATTACATCTAAAAGAACAAGTAGAAATGTGACATGTTACAGACGAATTTTATATTTATAATCTTGTAACTTGAGGGTACACTTTAGTGACTTGTATGTGTAAATCCAAAAAGTACCGAACAGAGACCTGCCACGGAGGTTAGCTCGTCTTTTCTGTTTTCGTTCTCTCTAAGTCCTAACAACCTTCCTCCTCCCAGAGAGATCCGAGTTGTGTCCGGACATCCTTACGAACGGGGAGACTTGTGAGACCCCCAGACGTGCCTGAGAGGTCCGTGGATCTCCTAAGGAACGTTGAGTCCCTTTGATTCAGGTAAGGACGGACTGTCGACGACCAGGGCGGAAGGGAGGTCCCTGGTCTAAATATTCAACCCGGGGACGGTCCTATCCTTCTTTTCGTTCCGGAGAGGGGGAGGGTGTCTGGACGACGGGGTCGGGTCGTGTCCGTTGCAAGAGATTCTCGTTTCCCTCGGGATTCATAGGTCTACCTCACCGGGTGTCTGACGCGATCCTGGGTCAGAACGGATTGGAACTGGAAGGATGCAAGGGACCCACACACATGTCTCCACCTGTCCTCCGTCTTTTTTAAAGTGAAGCGTCCCCTACACCTGTCACTCCTTAACCTCGCCCACGGGGATCCTCCACCCCGACGTAGGCCCGGTCCGGGAGCGGAACGAACAGGTGAGGGGAGGGGCGGGTGTTGTAAGAAACCCTGAAGTGGATCCTTTGTAGAAAAGTTTCTCCTTCCCTTCTTAAAGTTCCGTCGTTGACGTCTCCCAATTTAGTGTTTGTTCCCCGGGAAGACTTGTGACTGCCAACGGGAGATCCGACCGAGACTCACTACCTTCACCACTAGAGGGTCCGCCCTACCCATGGGTTCCACGGTACTTCTCACTGAGGTGGACACAAGAAACATAAACCTTAGATAAGGAATAAACACTTCCTAATCTCTGAACAGTCTACTCAAAAATAAAGGAATTTACACCGGACTGTTAAACCAGTCCGAAGACTAACTTAACTAGATGTCACAACGAAGTAGTCTAGTTCCCGTAACAATCCTTAGTTCCCAAGATCATGAGTTGGTATTTTTCCTTACGTAACCTCAGTCAAGAGTACTCCACCTACTTGGATCTTGGATAATATGTCTCACTTCATTCAGTCTTTCTATTTTTGTTTATAGTATATAATTACGTATATATACCTTAGATCTTTTTACCAGGACTACTTGGACAAACGTCCAGTCCTTATCTCTGTCTTTGTATCTCTTCTCTGAATACCTGTGTCGTCCCCTCCTTCTCTCTCCCTGGTGTCTCTCTCCTCGTAACTGTACATGTATGATAGTACATATTTTCATCCATAGATTACCCTTTACGACATATCTCGTCCCCCGAGTCGGACACGAGATACTGTTGGATCCCCGTACCCTACCCCACCCTTCCCCCTCTTTCCAAGGTGTCCCTCCCCAGCACACACAGGGCTACTGACTAAGTGAACTACCTACCGTCTTTGGTTGTGTTATAACATTTCGGTAATAGGAGGTTAATTTTTGTTTAAGTTTTTTTCTTAGTTCCCGAGATTTTGTACCTCGAACTTTTCGTAATCACGTCAAAGAATGACTGTACCGTTTTGTATGATTTGAGCTTTAATATCTCCTTTTGTGTGTTTGGAGTGACTAAATTCTCTCATGTTCCTCAGCCTTATAGTAACTTCACCTATCACACCGGTGACTTAAAATGTGAGGTGGAAATAAAGAGGAACGACTGAGAGGAAACTTAACTACTTTAGCGGCTATTACAAACACACACGCACAGACGTCCACACATTGACGAACTTCATCTAAATAATGTTTCTGCAGAAGTTCCCAGTATGTATACTTAGAACAAAATCCGTGAAGGCCGACGGAAACCTCTTACGTGAAAACTCAAATCTCGGAAGGTACCGTATATCAGTCACGGGTTGATTATAATAACTTACTTCAAAGTCTTTCCGTAGGATAACCGTACCAAGACAGATAGTTCCGAGGGGTTTCTGTGTAACGCACCTAGGGTCTCAACACCACTATAAAGACCGAAACACTCGTCTGAACCCGTTTGTAAACCCAGTATTAGGAAAATTACTTCGTCGATTTTAATCTCGGTCCACGAAGGGAGTCGCTACGTCTGGGTCTCAGTCTTCGTTCTACATGTTTCTAGTTTCGGGTTTGTCAGTGTCACCTACTATTCACCCCTCGTCCTGGGGACTCGAAACAGAAAACTAAATTTAACAACATTTCGTACGGAGGGGTAAGTGTGGGAAAAAAAAAAAAGAAAAGAAAAAGTGTCCACGAAGTAGACACGTTCACTTAAAGTCACAAAGGTACAGTTCGGGTTTGAAAAGTTTACGGAGTGACCATTGGGAAATGGAAAACCACAGTTCAAAATAAAGATTCTGATCTTTTCAGTTTGACAAAAAGTACCCTGAAACCTATTATCTCTTATTAAGTCAAACGGTTTATTATATGAAAAATACCTGAAAGAAGGATCTATTTGAGAACGGATTGTTGATTCATATGAAATTCATAATAATATGAAAAACATATTTTAACTAAGTCGTGGAAAACTTTATACGTGTAAAATTTATTCTCCGATATAACGTAATTACCAATAGTCACTTTTTAAGTACCTACAAATCGTTAAAGACCAGGACACCAGGAGAGAACTTTTATTTGAAGGTTCTTTTTTTTTCTTTTTACACCGACAAAAAGAAGGAGTCAAGAGGTGTTTTGTAGGTTTGATATACCAATAAAATGTTTCGATTTTTTGTTAAAAAATTTCTAAAAACCGGCAAGAAATCCTGTACACCCTAGAATTAAGGGGTTGGTCCCTCACTTGGACTCGGGGGACGTGACCTTCGTACCTCAGAAGGAAGTTAGACAGGGTCGTAGTCCCAGAAAAGGTCCCTCAGTCAAGAAGTGTAGTCCACCGGTTTCATAACCTCGAAGTCGAAGTCGAAGTCGTAGTCAGGAAGGTTACTTATAAGTCCGGACTAAAGGAAATCCTAAGTCACGAGAGAATGGGAATGGGATTACAGATTGATAAGGGTTCTCTTTGTCGAAAGACGAAGAACTCTTGGTCGAGTTCTTGTGTGGAACTAGGGATCCCATTATGGAGGGAAACCTAAAGAGTTCGATAAGGTCAGGGACCTGGTACGGGGGACCAAAATAAAAAGAACCACTAGAGCAGAAGGATAATCTCATAGACAATTCTACTTTCCAGTCCACTCTCAGGGTTCCCAACTTAAGGGACGGTTCCTTAGAAAAAGGGAGAGGTCGGAGGAAGGAGGAAGGAGAAGTCACTCAGTGAATGAAGTTTATTTACCGAAGAAACGACTCATTCCAACGTCGTCAAAAGTTGTACGATATGAAAGAAATTTTTTTTGTGTTGTTGTGTTGTCTTGATCTAAGAAAGGAAAGACCTACTTATATCTAAATAACACTCGGACTTTGTCACGATCTCAGGGTTATAAAACAGACCTCTTTTCTCGATGACGGGTTTCCTAGTCGAGAAAATAAAATAATAAATTAACAAAATAATAAATTAACCTCCTTATAACGAAACGTCACGACACAACCAAAAACGGAATGCTGTTACGTCAAGTCGGTTTTAATACGCACATAGTGGAGGGAGAACTCGGAGCGAGGGGAAGGGGATGTGGCAAGGAGAGCCAGTAGTGTCTCGTGGTCGGACCCGAGGGACACAATATGCCGTCGAAGAATGGTCGGTACACGAATTGTGCACCGTCACATATATACGGCTACGATGAAAGAGGTAAGCAGGGTGGCAGAGGAAGGGGGTGACACAGGTGTTCAGACGAGAGATATAGTCACAGAGACGAGGGAAGGATGTTTGTCCAAGTAGTTATGGTAAAAAGATCTAAAGTATATATACGCAATTATATGTTATAAACAGAGAAAGACTGAATGAAGTGAGACATACTGTCCAAGATCCAAGTAGGTGGAGTATTCTTGACTGAGTTTAAACCAAAAAATACCGACTTATTATAAGGTAACATTTATTCATGGTGTTGAAGAAATGGGTAAGTAGACAGCTACCTGTAGATCCAACGAAGTTACAGGATCGACGACATTTGTTACGACGACATTGTAACTCCACAAAAAAAGTCAATACGAAAAGAGTCCCATATATGGGACATCACCCTGACGACTCAGTACAGTATCAAAATAAGGATCAAAAAATTCCTGAGAGGTATGACAAAGGTGTCACCAACACAGTTAAATATAAGGGTGGTTGACTCGTTCTACCAAGGGAAAAGAGGTGTAGGAGAGGTAGTACACAACAAACATCTAAAAAAAACTATTTCCGGTAAGACTCACCACACTCCACTATGGAATCACATCAAAACTGAACGTTTGAGAGTGACAAACGTTTATTGTACTATGATATGTAACTTTGGGATTTCTGTGGTGGTCTTTTACTGATCTCGATTGGTTATTTATATCATTTCACTGTTCTATATTTTAATTATGTGTCTTTAGGGAACGTAAGGATATGAGATTGTTACTTTTTGGTCTTTCTCTTTAATTCCTTCGTTAAGGTAAGTGGTAACATTGATTTTCTTATTTTATGGATCCTTATTTGGATGGATTTCTCTGTTTTTTGGAGATACGTCTTTTGATATTCTGTGACTACTTTCTTTAGTTTCTGTTGTGTTTGTCTACCTCTCTATATGGTACAAGAACCTAACCTTCTTAGTTATATCACTTTTACTGAGATGATGGGTTTCGTTAGTTGTTTAAGTTAAGTCAAGGATAGTTTGGTGGTCTGAAGATCCGAGAATCCTATTTAGAAGACGTCCATAGAAACGTAGTAACAAATTTCATATAAGAGGGATAGAGACTTTGTCTTTCTGAGTGTCCGTAACTGAACACCGAAGATTCCCCCTCTCCTTCAACACCTCCCTACCTAAACCCCGGTTGTCTATGTTTGACAATGTATATCTTACCTATTTGTTGTTCCAATATGACATATCGTGTCTCTTGATATAAGTCATAGGGTATTATTTGGTAGTACCTTTCCTTATACTCTTTCTTTACACATACACATTGACTTAGTGAACCGACTTGTAGGCTTTGATTACGTTGTAACATTTAGTTGATATGAAGTCATGTTTTGATACAAAAATGGATAACGAAGAAAAATAGGAAAATGTAGACACACTTTATGGGTCTCATCTACTAATAGAGTCTAGTTTCCGTGACTTTGAGTTCAAAATTTTCACTTACCTCTCGATCCTAATCTTGAGTCCAGAAGTCTCGGGTAAGATGTCACCTGGTGGACCCTTCAGGGAGACTGAAAATGTAATTTGGTACCATAGACGTCTATTTCGGTCGGTCTAATTCTGGTCTGTAGAGTGAAAAAAAGACGATTGTAGAAGCCATGGTTGGTTTCGACCTTACCGGTCCTTTTCGGTTAAAAGAAGAAGAGGGAAAAGAAGAAAGGAGAAGGGAGAGAAGGATAAAGGAACGTAGGTACGAAACAAGTTTGCAAATAACTCATTTCAGTACACGGTCCGTAACACGTTCCCCGACCCATCTGTCTGATTTTTTATAGTACGTTATTAGTCTATATGTTTATATGTTACGGTACCCCTCAATTATCTCCCCCACTGGGTAAGACTTATTCAACGTACACATACACGAGTCATGAACTAAGAAACTCTGAGGTACCTGATTATATCGGGTGGTCCGGGGAGACAGGTACCCTAACAGGTCCGTTCTTTTGACTTCACCCAACGGTAAAGGAGGAGGTCCCCTAGAAGGGATAGGTCCTTAGTGGACGCGGAGGACGTAACCGTCCGTCCAAGAGATGGTGACACGGTGGACCCTTCGAGGAAGACTCATTCAATGAACCCAGAATATCTCTTTAAGAGGTGGATTTTTCACCCTACCGGAGAGTTCTCTATCGTCGTTGTATCAAGTTCCACACCTACTGACCTTCCGTATTAACTAGTGATTAGGTCTAAGAAAACCATCATTTATTTTCTTACGGTGAATTTGGTAGACCTATTTCTTCATTTTAAACAGTATTCCTGTACTATCCTTCACGTGCTCATAAATCGTGGAGTTTTTATGGAGAATATAGTCGGAACTTGAAGTGGAAGTTACGATCGTGGAATCGGATTCAAAGACAGAGAGAGTGTCCTAGAGACTTGTTCCAGAAAAAGAAGTCGGATTTAATTCAGTGAGGACAGTAAAAGGGTGTATTGTGTGACACGAAAAGAGAGGATCTTAAAAAGTGTGAAATACTAAGATATATAAACGAAACGGTAGAAAGAACGAACTGTTATTCGAGGTACTTCCACAAGTACCCTTTAGATACCAACATGTGAGTAGCCTACTCCTTTTAAGATTTAACGTTGTTATGGTTTACAGTTCTTTCTATACCTCGTTGTCTTTGAGTATTTACCTACCATCCTTATATTTAAACATGTTGGAGAAATCTTTCGTCACCTATAATATTTCATTTTCACTTTTGTGTGTATATGACACTAGGAGATTAATATGACAATTCTTGTATGTAAGGTGTCTTCATACATGACTGCCCGTGGTCCAATGTCGATGTTCTTTCAAATACTTGTAAGGGGTATTTTCGGTTTTCAACCTTTGTTGGGTTTACAGGTATGTAAAAAATTATGTAATTTATAGAGACAATATTTAACCCGAAGGGACCACCGGGATCACCGTTTCTTGGGCGAACGGTTACGTCCTCTGTATTCTCTACCCAAGTCAGAGACCCAACCCTTCCTGCACCTCTTCCTGCACCGTTGGATGAGGTCATAAGAACGGACCTCTTAGGGTACCTGTCTCCTCGGACCGTCCGATGTCAGGTACCCCAGCGTTTCTCAGTCTGTGTTGACTTCGCTGAACCGTGTGTGTGTAAGAATTTTACCTTATTACACGTCGTTAGTCATACTCATTTGGTATCGAAATGTGTTGTTGTTGTTTTCTTTCTTTCTTTTCTTTAGATACCGTATCTTACTCAGTATTTGCTCCGAAAACAAAGTAGTCATAAAGAGTCATGTACACAGATCTACAAATAAAGGGTAGAGTTATCCCCAACGATTTATAAGACACCACAAGTTGAAAAACACCTCTTTTCTAGTCTAGTACTCATTGGAGTAACAAACGAATTTACATAAATAATTTTGGCATCTACACCCCGGACGGTATACCAGGTGTACATATTAATATTCTGTACTTTTAATTAAACTCCGTTCGGTCAGTTAATGAACCGATTAAGTTAGAGGAAGAGACCTACAGAGACCTTACACATAGAAACCCTTCGTTTCCGTCAACAACTGAAGACACAGGGAAGTGCACAGTTAGACAATTTTCGTCTTTTCTTTATTTAGAGTGGCAGAGTACTAGTACTAAAACTAAAACTGGTGTAAGTGAGGATGTGACATAAAGGGACGTCCGAATAAACAGCCTCAGGAGAGGGAACTACAGAGGGACTGCCAGGAAGGTACCTAATCCTAGACGTTACCTTAACTGTCCTTCGTATTTTCATTATTTTTGGAAGACCTTTGGGGTGGAGGGTTCTGAGAACCATTCGTCTACACCATAGAAGGATCTATCTTATGAGACCCCATAACCCTTCCTCCTCACATACCTCCCGTCTACAAATTCACAATTGTTAACATAGTGGACCCTTCTCAATATCTTGGAACCACTCGTCCCCTGTTATTATTCTAGATGATGTTTCCCAATGACCCCCTTAATTTACTCAAATTTTTACGTTCCACGCAAAAATTGTATGAATCTTGTTACGGACCATGTATGATTTGTAAGTCATTTTTTTATATAAGAGGAGGAAAGAGAAAAGAGAGAAAGAGAAGGAAGGAAGGTGGTAGGGACGGGGGGAGGGTGAAAGACAGAAAGACAAAAGAAAGAAAGGACGAGGGAGAGAGGGACAGAGAGAGAGAGAGAAGAAAGAAAATAAAGAATTAAGAATTTAAGGTGATCTAAGATGTTCATAGTTTTTTGAGTCAATTCACTTTTGTTTGTTTATTTAAAAAACCTGACATCTTTATATATATAATATATATATAAGTTATATACATCTTTATATATATAATATATATAAGATTTTATACATATAAGTTAGTCATAAATTAAAGGAACTTTTGTACAACCAAAACAACGGGGGTTTGGTAAGACTGTGTTCTTAAACGAATTTACATGTGAACCTCCGTGTCAAAATAAACAACAAATCGACAATGTATAATATCTTCGTTAAGTATAAAGAACAAGTTTTACTAGTGTCTTATGTATGTTACCTTATAATAAGTCGGAATTTTTCCTTTAAAACTGTGTACGACTTATGGCTACTTGGAACTTCTAGAATACGATTTCCGTTACAGTCAATCTTATCCTTTTTATAAAATATTAAGGTAAATGTACTCTAACGTCCTCTCCTTTTACTAGAAAAGGGAGATAGGAAGTTTCAAGAGTCGGTCCTCGATTCTGTCTGACCGGTCTCTTTTCGTATGTTTAAATACATTTAAAACACACTAGGTCCTCGGAAGCATTCCTTTACTCCTGGGTTTCTTCACCAATTTGTACTCACCAAAAAAAAAAAAAAAGTATTTAAAAAAAAATTAAAAAAAAAATTTAAAATTTTAGAAATTAAGAATGTACACAAGGGTTTGTACTTGGGGGGAGGGTGGAGGGAGGGGTTTATCGATCCTGTACCTTTGTTGGATCTACAGGTAGTCGTCTACTTACCTATTCTTTCGACACCATGTATATGTGTTACCTCATAATGAGTCGGCAATTTTTCTTAAGTAAACTTAGTCAAGACTACTCTACCTACTTTGACCTTTGTACTCACAAAAATTCGACTCAAATTTATTCTCACCTCTCAGTACCTTTTTAAACCATCCTGAGACACTCTCCCTACTTGATTCACGTCTTTTCGCCCCCTTTCGTTTCGGACAAACAACTCTAAGGAACCCTGAAGAGACAGAAGACTCTATTACTTCGAGGCAAGGAGACCCACACCCCTCCCGTTGAGAGTGTACTCCCAGAATATTGGGTGAAGTCCCCTACCAGATACGTTAAGTATAAGGATATCGAACTTTGTCAGTTATACGGTTCCGTGGGCCAAAACTTTATCACCCAGGTATTGAGACAGTTCCATGTGTCTCATCATCTTAAGTATCTGTGTCCCTCGTCTTACCACCGAAGGTCCCTGACGTTCGTCTCGCTTTACCCCTCAATTATAAATTACCCACGTCTCAAAGTCAAACCCTTCTACTTTTGTTCAGTACCTCTGTTACCACCACTACCCACGTGTCGTTACACTTACAGGAATTACGGTGACTTGACACACAAATTTTACCAATTGTACTCTTTAAAATACAACACATGTAACGTAGGATCAAACGAAGAACTTTTATTCCTAACGTTTAGTTCGTTTCATTTTTGGGTGCAAAGGGAAGAAAACGTAAGAGACACGGAAATAAAGAAAGAGACGACTTCCTCATTAAGGACATTATCAAACGAACAACAGTAACAACAACACAATGATTTAACACAGACTGAGAAAACACTGGGGTACCTGACATTGGACGGTCCGAGGAGGCAGGTATCGTAAAGAGTCCGTTCTTATGACCTTACCCAACGGTAAAGGAAGAGGTCCCCTAGAAGTGTTGGGTCCCTAATTTGGGTGTAGAAGACATGACTTGTTAGTTTAAGAAATGGTAACTCCGTGGTCCCTTCGGGGTCATCAACTGAAATCAAGTATCAATCATATAGAGTCAAGAAAATTTTTACCAAGACACATCAGATATAAGATGTATTTGGTAGTACAGAAGTCGATATGTTAAGAACTAGTCGTAAATCTAACGAAAGTTAAAAGGTAGGAATGTTTTAAGGCGTCACATGTAGAAACATGTGTTTTGAAACTTGTTTATACAGTATAAAGACCTCATATCTAAGGATCTTCAACTTAACGATTTAGTTTTGGAGATTTGTAAAGATTGATATCTTCGACTATGTTTTTAAAGAAATTTTACGATAGGTAAACATAGTTGTTATATACTCACTCGGGTACAGACTGGGTTGACCTATAAAAATTAGAAATTTTAAAAACAGATAGATTACCTACTTTTATCATATTAAAAAGAAAACTACTATTCCAGTGTTTATAACTATAATCTCTTTACTAGTATAAAAGTATACGAAAAACCTTACGTTTCAGATCACCCGGAATCCTTCGTAGTGATACTTGTTTCGATCACCTCCACTACCTTAAAGTCAACTCGATAAAGTTTAGGACTTTCTACTACGATATTTTCACGACTTGAGTTATACAGTCGTTTAGACCTTTTGAGTCGTCACCGGTGTCCTGATCTTTTCCAGTCAAAAATAAGGTTAGAGTTTCTTTCAATTATGGTTTTTTACACGTTTGATGGCGTGTTAACGTGAGTAGAGTGTGCGATCGTTTTATTGCGAATTTTAAGAGGTTCGGTCCGAAGTTGTCATCCACTTGGCACTTGAAGGTCTACAAGTTCGACCAAAATCTTTTCCATCTCCTTGGTCTCTAGTTTAACGGTTGTACACGACCTAGTAGTTTTTTCGTTCTCTCAAGGCCTTTTGGTGGATGAAGACGAAGTAACTGATACGGTTTCGGAAACGGACACACCTAGTGTTGTTTGACACCTTTTAAGACTTTCTCTACCCTTATGGTCTGGAGGACTGGACGGAGGATTCTTTAGACATACGTCCAGTCCTCCTTGTCAATCTTGCCCTGTACCTTGTTGTCTGACCAAGGTTTATCCTTTTCCTCATGCAGTTCCGACATATAACAGTGGGACGAATAAATTGAATATACGTCTCATGTAGTACTCTTTACATCCCGACCTACTTCGTGTTGGACCTTAGTTCTAACGACCCTCCTTATAGTTATTGGAGTCTATACGTCTACTGTGGTGAGAATCCCGTCTTTCACTTCTTCTTGATTTCTCGGAGAATTTCTTTCACTTTCTCCTCTCACTTTTCCAACCGAATTTCGAGTTGCAAGTCTTTTACTTCTAGTACCGTAGACCAGGGTAGTGAAGTACCCTTTATCTACCCCTTTGTCACCTTTGTCACCGACTCAAATAAAACCCCCCGAACTTTTAGTGACGTCTACCACTAACGTCGGTACATTAATTTTCTAGGAACGAGGAACCTCCTTTTCAATACTGGTTGGATCTGTCGTATAATTTTTCGTCTCTGTAATGAAATGGTTATTTCCAGGCAGATCAGTTTCGATACCAAAAAGGTCACCAGTACGTACCAACACTCTCAACCTGATACTTCTTTCGACTTACGGCTTCTTAACTACGAAACTTGACACCACAACCTCTTCTGAGAACTCTCAAGGAACCTGACGTTCCTCTAGGTTGGTCAGGTAGGATTTCCTTTAGTCAGGACTTATAAGTAACCTTCCGGACTAAGACTTCGACTTTGAGGTTATGAAACCGGTGGACTACGCTTTTCAGTAGAGTAACCTTTTCTGGGGCTACGACCCTTTATAACTTCCACCCTCCTCTTCCCCTGCTGTCTCCTACTCTACCGAGTTACCGTAGTGACTGAGTTACCTGTACTCAAACTCATTCGAGGCCCTCAACCACTACCTGTCTCTTCGCGCCGTACGACGTCAGGTACCCAAGCGTCTCAGTCCGTGCTGACTCGTTGACTTGACTTGACTTGACTCATAAACGGATGCAAAAGAAGGTCGAACGACGAAATGAAACGAATATTTCAAAAGACAGGTCTTTAAATATAACACTCGTGTTGTAACATTTAATTGATATGAAGTTAAGTTTTTTTGAATATAACGAAATGTCTCAGTTTAGACAGTCACTATACCCATAACACGACAGAAATCCTTAAGAATTGATTGAAGGTATCATCTTTAAAAGAAAATGTTAAATACATTAAAACATTACGACAAATTTAAAAATTAATTAAACATATAAACGTGTATATACAGGTATATATGTATCACACCGTAACGTAGGTTGTGAACACAGTAAGGAGGTCAAAGAGATAATACTACCGAGTTTGAACTGGAACGGTACACGAGTCTTCTCATGGTGAGTCTTATAAGAAGTAAAAACCTAAAGAGAGGTGAATCCTAGAACATAGACGTAAAGGTAGAACTCATAGATAAATTGATTCGTGGATAACTTTATTTGAAGACCCGATACGAGTAAAGAAGAGGACGATGAACTCCCACATAAACACGAAAAAACACAAACAAAAATAAAAATCTTTACTGAACTCCCACGCCCCCCACCCCCCCCCAACTTCTACGACGGAATAGGATCCTCTCTAGTCTGTTTGTTTCACAAAGATTTTTGTCGGAAACGCAACCACTGACGAAACACTTCTTTAAAGTATTGGTTTCCGGGCAATTGCCCTGACTAATAAATTCTGTTGACACCAAGGACACATCTAAAGAGCACGTTACACACTTGGTGTGATCATTAAATGAGAAACTGGTTTACGAGGAGGAGGTATTATACGACATGAGGGGATTTCGAACTCCTTTGTCGAAATTCGAAGAGTGAAGAAATCATTTCTTGAAGAGTCAACTAAAGTTCACTTTACGGTTGTCAGAGTGAAAAAAAAAAAAGTTTGTGTGAAGTGTCGGTGCCGACATATAGGTGAAATTTTCACATACAAAACACCCACCCCCACGCCACACGAAACTCGTCAACAGTCTACAAAATAAAAACCTTTTAAGATTTATCGTAAAACCTTCTATTAATTCCCAACGAGTTCAAAGAAAGTCTTAAAAAATTTTTTCCAGATAAGATGGAGGAAACACGTAAAAACGTGAGGTATGAAGTAAACAGTGGAGGAGGAGATAAAATATTTAGAAAATTAATTACCACAAATAAGAGGAGAGTCAGACCAGACTCAACACAAAAATACTAGTATAATAATCCTTCACTATTGTACACACCTAAAAAAAAAAAAAAGACATAGACCCGAACGGTTAGTGATACCTTTGTTCGTTTATAAATGTATCGGGTCTATGACTAATTATGGATGACCAATAAAACTGTAATATTTCAATGACAAACTTACATTCCTTAAAGAGGACTTATCATTTCACCAGACAAGAGTAAATAAACGTAAATATTAAACAGGTAATCTTTAATTAGGTCATTGTTTTTGAGGTAATTTAATGTCAGTAAAGGTTTCCTCATTAAAAACGGTTTTTACTGAGTTTTAGTTCGTGATCTAAAATTTTTACCAACAAAATGTACAATTGTCCTTACTAAAAACATCTTATTTTAAGTGGACTTGTAATCATTGTGTCTATCCAACGAATTCTATTATGGTCATGATGTGATACATGTTCGACTACTTACAGTTACTTTGAGAAGTTCCTCTGTAAAATAATCCTGGAGTTTCCTTATAACTCGATGTTTACATTCGGGACCTTAAGTCGGAGAACCCCCTTAAACCATTAAAGGAGACTCTTGTTTTAATGGAGTGGAAAAGTGAGTAAGAAAGAGGTGAACCCAACAGAATTGATTTCCTCTAGAAATATTTACATTAATTAAAAAATAATATTTAAAAAAAAGATCGAATCCTGTTTTTTTTTTTCTCCATATCAGATATGACGTCTTGCAACCGAAAGTTTGAGTTCACCTGGAGTCATAATGGGTCTCCCGAACCATTTATTTTGTATTTAAAGACTCAAGGTGAAGGGTCAGAGACTAAGTCATCCAGACCCATACCTGTGTCTTTAACACAAAACTCGTTTAAGGGTACATTGTTACAACCAGGTCCGTGGTAAGAAATTCTTTGATATCAGATCTCAGATTATAAAAAAAGAAAAACAAGTGGTTGAACCCTTCACAAATATCTATAACGCCTTACAAAACTTTGTTAAAGATTTTACTAAGCCGTCGTATAAAACGTCATCTCAACCTTGAAGTACTTTAGGTTTATTATACCCAAATAATGAGGTCACTTCGACCCTTCACCATGGGATCTCCAAGTTCAAAGTCCTACTCAGTCCTCGGGTTACGATCATGTCGGTATTAGAGAATAATTTCACAAAGAGTCTTTGTTACCTTGATAGAGTAGAATAATTAGTTAAGTGGGCTTGAAAATTTGGTATGTTTATGATTAAGTTACCACGTCACCGACCTGTTTACCTCTGACTGAGACACCTATAGCGGATAAGAATGTAAAAAAGTACTTATAACGAAATATAGGAAGTTTTTCTGACTAATCTGAAATGGCATTATGAGCAAAGATACCTTAACTTACACTTAGAATCGTAGAGTAGAATCGGTCGTTTTAGTAATCCTACCGTTTTGTAGAAACTTTTTGTAGAAGATCTCTTTTTTTTCTGATTCTAAACCGTTTAAAGGGACCACCAGGTCATCAAATCTGGGGTACGAAAGTTACGTCTCCTGTGTCCAAACTAGGGACCAGTCCCTGGATGAACGGTACCATGTTGATTTGGGTACGTGAAATTACTTCTGAGTCACGTCGACTATTATTATATTTGTTTATAAAAATTTTCAGATTCTAAACCTTAGTCTTCTAAGAACCTGTGTAAGGAATCAAAAGAAATCTAGATTCATAGGAACAGATATTTCTCTTCGATCATCATAAATAAGGTAAATCAGACGTTTATGAATGACCTACAAAGGATACATGGTATGACATCACTACAAATTCTTAGTCCGTACAAAGAATGGAGACCCCGTAAGTATCTCAATAAAATTATTTATTTACTCTCGCACTCGTACTTTACAAGTCCTTTGATGTTTCCGGATTACATTTCATAATGACGAGGACCGTATCGTCGACCGGGACTTGAACCTGGCTTACTCAGATTAGATAAGTACCTTTCTTCATTCCGACTCCCGTCGAGACACGATTTACCGTAGCAGGGGCCACTTTTCAACGATGGTAACTAAAACCGTAGTTTGAGCATCCAACGTTAATGTTGTCCATAAAAAGGAGTTTTATGAAAACTGGAGACCTCTTAAATTTAATATAAAAGTAAAGTTCTTTTATAACTAAATCGACGTTTCGTCTTTTAGATTTTTCTTACCAACCTTATAAACGAGTCGCTTGTCGTAAGTCCAAACACTACACTTTTTATTTACATTACTTCAAATTGTATCTTTTTTTGTAACTTCTTTGGGTGAAAAATTTCAAAAAAAAATTATAGTTTACGAAACCTCAGAACATTGTTCATCAACCCAAAACAAAGCCAAACAAAACGGAACGAAAAATTACTTATCGTAAGAAAATTTTGAGATCAAGTGTTGTCTTCCGTCTAAAGAAGTATCGATTTCTTCGACCCATGACACCAATGGGTACTTCGGTGACCCAAAGTTTAGAATAACTTAAAACAAGGTCATTTCGTTAAAGTAAGAGTTTAACCTGTACAGTAAAGAAGAAATAATTTAAAGGGTCAATAAGAAAGTGGAGTCCAAAAATACAACGGAGGATAAATAAAGACCTGAACAAGTGAGTTTTTACACCCTTCCGTGTCCCCAAATATACTTCGGGGTACATGGGACTTCGAGGGTCAACATTGGATCGTACTTTTCTAGTTTGAGTGTTGTTTTTACTGAGAACAACCACGTGTCCGTTCCGAGACTCCCTCTTGACTGGAAACCCTCTCTTTACAGCAAGTCCCCAATCCAGAAGTAAAGTCACCTAAGATCTTTCCCCTACTTCCTCTTCCGTTACCGTGGGGTGAGGTCATGAGAACGGACCTTTTAGGGTACCTGTCTCCTCGGACCATCCGACGTCAGGTACCCCAGCGATTCTCAACCCGTGCAGACTCACTGAAGTGAAAGTGAAATGTGAAAGTACGTAACCTCTTCCTTTACCGTTGGTCCCTGCCCCCTCGGACCACCCGACGGCAGATACTCCAGTGTGTCTCAGCCTGTGCTGACTTCGTTGAATCGTCGTCGTCGTCGTCGTCGTCGTCGTCGTCTTTCCCTACTACGTTTGCATCGTAGTGAGATGATTGTAAAGAACGTTCTACGGGTCACAGAAAAATACTTTGATTTGATTGAATTTTGGATCTTTCCTTTGAACCAACTTGATACATCAAGTTACGGGAGGTCCAAAGTCAATACAAAGGTATAAAGAAAAATTGTTACAATTAAAAGGAATTCTAAATCGAATTCATCAATTTACGAATAAGGAAAGACAACCTTTCAATAGATCAGGAAAGAGGAAACGAGGTGGGGGGGGTGGGGAGGGGGGTGGGGGCGGCGGGGTGATGAGTATTGGTCAGACTGACCTTAGGACGGCAGTATAGGTTGAGAAAGGACTTAAACGTCTACTAACGGACTACATGTCAGTTAAGAGCTATGGTGATTTCTTCAGTAGAGACTCAGATGAGGAGTTTTGTGAGGTGATTCAAGTGTCAGGAGCGACTCTTGAAGTTCCGGTCGACAACCAAGAGGGTGCACTGAAACGGAGTACAGGGGTGACCAGGGACGAGTCGAGGGAAAACCAAACGGACCAAACAAAGGATCTTAACGAGAGCTACCCTATTAAAAGTAGGATGAGTACAAGAGACAAAGGTTAGTTAGTAAAAGTCGGAAGATTTAGGTCGTACACTTGACGAAGAAGATCTTGTCCAAATCATTCATCCGTTCATAAATCTCAGAAGTCAGCTGTTACACGTTGCATAGCCACGTGCCTTTATGAGTGTATACCCTAAAGTAATAGGTTGACGTATCTTAATGGACTGTAACATAAAAGTGAAGTTGAAGGAGGGAGGGAAAAAGGGAAGAAAGAAGGGGGGAGGAGGGAGGGAGGGAAGGCAGGTTAGAAGAAAGAAAGGTAAGAAGGAAGAAAGGAAGGAAAAACAGAGGGAGGGAAGGAAGAGACAGAGAAAGATACAGAAAGAAAGTATGAATGAACGGAAATTGAATTTAGAGCGAGGGGTAGTGGGGGAGGGGCTATACCTTCCCAATTCACTTCTCCTTCGTTCTAGGTAGTTGGATAAAAAAAACTAATAAATTACTCGTTATACCGGATTTATAACAATCCTCTAAGAAAAATTTACTGATTTTACTCGATGTAATAAGTCTTATCGACTTAAACAACACCTGACCCTCCTAGACTAGACAAAATTATGGAGAAGTACATCTTATTGCTGACAATAAATTAGTATAATATATTAATAATTTGACGATCAATATAACGTAGAAGTTTATGTTTTTGATATGTTATTTTGATTGTTATTGTTACTTCCGATACAGATCAGAAGAGAAAGAGTTCTCCTTTACCCGTTACTTATGTTGATCTGGTCATGTTTATAGGTGTACTTGAGGTATTTGTTAAGATTTACTTAAGGATGAGTTACAATATCAGCACCTGTCCACACATGCGGGACTGAGAAAGGGTAACTAAGTTCCGTTGAAAAAGCATTAAAGGGTTAGTATTCCGTAAAAAGTAAGTAATTTATTTTAAAGTAATTACAGATAATCCTAGTCTGGATGATCGTGTCCAGATGACACGATTCGGCAAGTCAGTCAAGTCAAGTCAGTGAGTCAGCACAGACTAAGAAACGCTGGGGTACTTAGTGTCGTGCGGTCCGGAGGGACAGGTAGTGGTTGAGGGCCTCAAGTAAGTCTGAGTACAGGTAACTCAGTCACTACGGTAGGTCGGTAGAGTAGGAGACAGCAGGGGAAGAGGGGGACGGCGGTTAGGGAGGGTTGTAGTCTCAGAAAAGGTTACTCAGTTGAGAAGCGTACTCCACCGGTTTCATGACCTCAAAGTCGAATTCGTAGTAAGGAAGGTTTCTTTAGGGTCCCGACTAGAGGAAGTCTTACCTGACCAACCTAGAGGAACGTCAGGTTCCCTGAGAGTTCTCAGAAGAGGTTGTTGTGTCAAGTTTTCGTAGTTAAGAAACCGTGAATCGAAAGAAGTGTCAGGTTAAGAGTGTAAGTATGTACTGGTGTCCTTTTTGGTATCGGAAATGATCTACCTGGAAACAACCGTTTCATTACAGACGAAAACGTATACGATAGATCCAACCAGTATTGAAAAGAAGGTTCCTCATTCGCAGAAAATTAAAGTACCGACGTTAGTGGTAGACGTCACTAAAACCTCGGGTTGTTTATTTCAGACTAATTTATTTCAGACTATTTGTGACAAAGGTGACAAAGGGGTAGATAAAGGGTACTTCACTACCCTGGTCTACGGTCCTAGAAGCAAAAGACTTACACCTCGAAATTCGGTTGAAAAAGTGAGAGGTGAAAGTGAAAGTAGTTCTCCGAAAAATCGAGGAGAAGTGAAAGACGGTATTCCCACCACAGTAGACGTATAGACTTCAATAACTATAAAGACGACCGTTAGAACTAAGGTCGAACACAAGGGAGGTCGGGTCGCAAAGAGTACTACATGAGACGTATATTCAATTTATTCGTCCCACTGTTATATGTCGGAACTGTATAAGGAAAAGGATAAACCTTGGTCAGACAACAAGGTACAAGTCAAGATTGACAACGAAGGACTGGACGTATATCCAAAGAGTTCTCCGTCCAGTCCACCAGACCATAAAGGTAGAGAAAGTCTTAAAAGGTGTCAAATAACACTAGGTGTGTCAGTTTCTCAAACCGTATCAGTTATTTCGTCTTTATCTACAAAAAGACCTTGAGAGAAAAACTACTAGGTCCAATACAACCGTTAAACTAGAGACCAAGGAGACGGAAAAGATTTTGTTCGAACCTGTAGTCCCTCAAGTGTCAAGTGTATAACGACTTCGGACCGAACCCCTTAAAACTCGTAATGAAATGATCGTACACTCTACTCACGTTAACACGTCATCAAACTCGTAAGAAAACGTAACGGAAAGAAACCCTAACCTTACTTTTGACTGGAGAAGGTCAGGACGCCGGTGACGACTCAAAAGGTTTAAACGACCGTATAACTCACGTCGTGAAAGTATCGTAGTAGAAAGTCCTAAACTTTGTTGAGTTGACCTTAAGGTAGTGGAGGTGATCGAAACAAGTATCACTACGAAAGATTCCAGGTGAACTGAAGTGTAAGGTTCCACAGACCGAGATCTACTCATTAGTGTAGTAGTACTAATAGACCCAGTACTTCTAGAAAAAACATGTCCAGAAGACACATAAGAACGGTGGAGAAGAATTATAGAAGACGAAGACAATCCAGACATGGTAAAGACAGGAAATAACTCGGGTAGAAACGGACTTTACAAGGGAACCATAGAGATTAAAAGAACTTCTCTAGAGATCAGAAAGGGTAAGANATTGACAACGAAGGACTGGACGTATATCCAAAGAGTTCTCCGTCCAGTCCACCAGACCATAAAGGTAGAGAAAGTCTTAAAAGGTGTCAAATAATACTAGGTGTGTCAGTTTCTCAAACCGTATCAGTTATTTCGTCTTTATCTACAAAAAGACCTTGAGAGAAAAACTACTAGGTCCAATACAACCGTTAAACTAGAGACCAAGGAGACGGAAAAGATTTTGTTCGAACCTGTAGTCCCTCAAGTGTCAAGTGTATAACGACTTCGGACCGAACCCCTTAAAACTCGTAATGAAATGATCGTACACTCTACTCACGTTAACACGTCATCAAACTCGTAAGAAAACGTAACGGAAAGAAACCCTAACCTTACTTTTGACTGGAGAAGGTCAGGACGCCGGTGACGACTCAAAAGGTTTAAACGACCGTATAACTCACGTCGTGAAAGTATCGTAGTAGAAAGTCCTAAACTTTGTTGAGTTGACCTTAAGGTAGTGGAGGTGATCGAAACAAGTATCACTACGAAAGATTCCAGGTGAACTGAAGTGTAAGGTTCCACAGACCGAGATCTACTCATTAGTGTAGTAGTACTAATAGACCCAGTACTTCTAGAAAAAACATGTCCAGAAGACACATAAGAACGGTGGAGAAGAATTATAGAAGACGAAGACAATCCAGACATGGTAAAGACAGGAAATAACTCGGGTAGAAACGGACTTTACAAGGGAACCATAGAGATTAAAAGAACTTCTCTAGAGATCAGAAAGGGTAAGAAAAGAAAAGGAGATAAAGAAACGTAACTAGTGACTCCTTCGGAAAGAATAGAGAAGAACGATAAGAAACCTTGAGACGTAAGTCTACGAATATAGAAAGGAAAAGAGGAAACGAAAAGTGAAGAGAGGAAAAGTATCGAGAAACATTCCGGAGGGTTCTGTCGGTAAAACGAAAAAACGTAAAGAAAAGGTACCTCTACCAGAACTAGGGACAGAGGACATGTTACAGTACTTGGAGTCAGGTATCAAGTAGTCCGTGAGGTAGATAGTCTAGATCAGGGAATTTAGATAAAGAGTGAAGGTGACATATTAGTATTCCCTAAACTAAATCTAGTATGGACTCACCAGATCACCAAAAGGGATGAAAGAAGTTAAATTAGACTTAAACCGTTATTCCTACCGATTCGGAAATCCTATGTCTTTATTTTCTACGACTCTAAGGAACCAATTTACCAATCTACTCAACATGGTGACCCGTCTCTCTCTTTCTTCTTTAATTTACGTATTAACGTTATGTTTTATTTACGGTAGTATTACACTAAAGTCTTTTCACTGTGAAAAGAATAAAATTCATACTTTTCACTTTCAGACTTTCACAATCAACGAGTCAGTACAGGTTGAGAAACCCTGTAGTACCTGACATTGGGCGGTCCGAGAAGACAGGTGTCTTAAGAGATCCGTTCTTATGACCTCTCCTATCAGTAAGGGAAGAGGTCTCCTAGAAGGGTTGGGTTACTAGTTTGGGCTGAGAGGACGTAACGTCCGTCTAAGAAATGACAGACTCGAAGGTCCTTCAGGTTAAAGTCCATATTTTTACTGGTTATAAACTTTTTGTCTTTTGTGTATTTTTATGTTACTTTCTTTAAGATATACATGATGTACTTTTACTACAAAAATATCCGACTTTACTCTCCGAGAGTCGTTAAAGTATCCCAAGTCGGATGATTTTAAGTATCAAAGTTGAGTCCCAATTGTAGATTATTGTAAATCCTTATGTCTAGAGAGTTTACGAAGACACTATAATAACATAGAAGGATCTTTTATATAAGTGTAAATTTCACGAAACAGGAAAAACTTCGTTTTTATATGAGATTTAAACGAGACATTTGAAAAAAGTGATTTCTTATGATAGTGAATTATTTTATATCCAGATGTATTAAAAATCATTTCCTTTAGTTGGGACTTATAAATAACCTTCCTGACTACGACTTCGACTTCGAGGTTATGAAACCGGTGTACTACACTTCTCGGTTGAGTAATCTTTTCTGGGGTTACGACCCTTTCTAACTTCCGTTTTCTTCCCCCGCCGCCTCCTCCGCTACCAATCACTCGTAGTGACTAAGTGATCTGTACTTAAACTCGTTTGAGACCCTCTATCACGTCCTGTTTCCTCGGACCGTCAGGTACCCCAACGTTTCCCAGTCTGTACTGAATCGCTGACTTGTTGTTCAAAAATCACTGACTTATAGTAACGTGTCCTACTTACTCGGTATTAAATAATGTAGGTGTAATAACTTACAAATACGATAAAAGGTCAAAAGTGACATACACAATATTACTGATGTACGTTTTACGACTGTACTTGCACTACTGTAGCGAGACTTAACAAGAAGGATTTACTGACGATTTTTCAGTTGGTTTCTAAAAAATTTCATTCCTTTCTAAACTGGTGGTTTAGGTATACAGGGACACTAAAGGCATAATATCTCCTACAGAATCTTGTAAATTGTTTTGGAAAGGTAGAACAAGTGAGTCAAAGTTTGAAACACTAAAAAAAAAAAAATTATCCCTTTCTCCGTATCTGTACTTCCTACTCCGAGGACTTCCGTCCAGGTCCCACTTATTGGTGACATTCTTTTCCTCGGTCTATTTGTGGCGAAGGGTCATTTATTTATCGTAGTACAAGACGATTGTTGACGGGACCAGGAAGGGGACTCTTCTTGCTCCGTGAAGGTTAACAAACCGAGAGAAAGACGCGGGTACAATAACTAAACCTTGTACTGTACAAACATGCTGACGTTGATTCAGTGGTTTACCCTTTACAGATTTAGTTCGACGTTAATTACACGGTATTTCACGACCCATTATTCGGTGTGTAATCGAGGTCCTCACTGTGTAACATTCTTGAGTTCGGGTCACAAGAAAACGCCGAGAGGTGAGATCTCGACGTTTTCTTCGGGTTTTTCCTTTTTTTTTTTTTGTTGTTTTGTTAGGAACGATCCAATAACACCCCACACTCTCGGAGCGACAACACCTTTCCGTCACACTTAGGTATAATACGTCTTTAGTTACCGCCGGGTTAGAAACGTCCGACGTGGCCCTCGGGACACTGTTCCGGTGTCGGTAAGAGGATTAGTTCGTCCAGCACACTTTCGTCTCAGGTCGACTCGAACTATGTAGGTCGACCTGAAACAAACGATGAATTACCTCGTCCAGTCTCACTATTGTGGGGGTTTCTTTGGTTGGGCGGAGTCGGTCTCCTCGGACGCCTTTCACGCCCTTGAGGTCGTCTAGGTACGATTTAGTGAAGATATCCAGTAGACGTCTCTTTCTTGAGTTTCTTATTATTTCCGTGCAGTAAGACACCAGCCAGACACAAATACTAAGAGGGGGGTCCTTCCCTCGACCTACCCCTCCTTTTCGGAGCACCGACCTCTTTGTAAAACAGACAAAATAAGACACGTAATATTTCGAGAACCGTCCCGTGACCCGTGACTTGACTTGAGAGGAAAGGACTTTCGGTGTGCAAGGTCCCCAAATATTCGGTCTCACTGTCACTATTTTCCGGTTAAGTCCCGAACCCCTGGTAAAAAGGATTGTTACAGGAAAACGGAGAAACGGAGGAATTTGTGGACGGCGAAACGGGTCCGTGGAGGTCGTTTCGGAAGACCCATCAAGACAGAGACTCTACTCTACCACTTCAAGTTTCACTTACAGGGAGAAATGGCAGAACAACGACGGTCATCTGTGACTTTCTGATCACAGAGACGGGAGTCGGACCGGACTTTTTTCGGTCGGAGTCTTATGTATGCCTTGAGTCTTCCCACTCGGTCCTAAGGAGCTTGTTCGTAACTCTGGGAGAAGGGAAGAGCCTTCTAGAAAACCTCTTCCTCTACCGGTGGGTGAGGTCCTAAGGATGGACCATTTAACGTGTCTGTCTCCCTCGGACCACCCGATATATCAGGTACCCTAACGTCTCAGTCTGTACTAACTCGTTCAGGTAAGAGTTAGTCTCAGGAATTTTCACAAACTCGGTGATTTCGAGAATCCTAATCTCGTACGACATACTTCTCCCGACTGTTTAACTATGAACTTAATCTATTTCCTCACTGTCCAAAAGACTTATGTCCATACAGCTTCACGGGGTCCGTCCCCTTTACTTGTGTGACAACTACACTTGTCCTTGGGTCGAGGTGAGGCGGGAGGGGTCCTGGTAGTCGCGAGTGACGCCCTCTCGACCTGCACCCGGACCCGTTCCCAAATCGGCGACTTTAAACCTCTTCTCAGTCACCCTTTTCGGACCACGGGACTAGTGAATAAGACCCTTTGAAGTATAGACTCTTCTAAATCGTTTGACTGGTTTCGTCCCGACGGACGACTTTCGGACACACGTCACTTGCACTCACGAGGGGCTAAAGGAACTCCCCGTCGTCGAGAGTCCTTCCTTGTACCCTGTCGCCTCGTGAGGGGGAACGCTCAGACTTCCATTCCCCTGGGTCAGTTTGGACGTTTGTCGAGTGGACGAGACTCGTCTCGTCACGAGACCCACTGGCGGCGAATATGTCGTCCCTTTTCCTCACCCTTTAAACTTTACAGGAGGAAAGGAGACACGGCTCAACGAAGCCAATATAGACTGAGAGACGATGGGATACCGGCCATCGGACGGACTTGAGGAGACAGGTGTCCTAAGGGGTTTGTTCTTATGCTGTCTCGCAACGGTACGGGAAGAGGTCCCGTATAAGGACTGGGTCCCTAGCTTGGGTGTAGAAGACACAGAGGACGTAACGTCCGTCTAAGGAACGGGTGTCTCAGTGGACCCTTAGGGAAAGGAAAGGAGAGGACAGGATTGTCTACCGCTTACTACTCTTGAGACTCAGGTACCCAGGACCGACTCCTTGAACCCCTAGAAAACGCATACTCCATGGTACTACCTTGCATCCTCCGACTACGACATTCCGTCTCTCGACCGAAGTTTAAACCGAGACGGCTAGAACTCTTCTCGGGGGATCATTCAGAGGAGTGAAGAGGTCCTGACCCAAAGGAGGAGTCATCTCCCTTCCGGACTCCGGGACTGAAAATTTCGGGACGGACGGTAGGTCACTAAGAAGACCCATGTCAAGGAGAATCCTGGCCTTTCTATAGAATGTCCTCCCCGAAGAGGTACTACCCCGAAAGGAATATCGAGTCAACCGTTTCTTAGACCCATGTTACGTCCTTTGGGGCCAAGTTAAGGACCCAACCCTTCTAGGGGACTTCTTCCCTTGTCGATGGGTGAGGTCACAAGACCGGACCTCTTAAGCAGGTACCCCAGTGTTTCTCAGCCTGTGCTGACTCACTGAAAGTGCAAGTGAAAGAGTCACGATCTCACGGGGAGGGACCGTTTGATAAAGGATGAAAGACCGGGTCTCAGAAGGAGAGACGACTTCCTGTCGTGAGCCGTCGATGGACGGAATCCGGTGGGAAAAGACTTATTCAGGACCGGTATTCAGGGCCGGAAACCTGAGTATACAGTCTCTGAGACCGTACCAACCATTTCTTAGACGGATGGTTACGTCCTCTGTGTTCTCTGTACCCAGGGTAGGCATCCAACCCTTCTAGGGGACCTCTTCCTTTACCGTTGGGTGAGGTCAGAAGAATGGGTCTTTTAAGGCGTCTGTCTCCTCGGACCTCCCGATGTCAGGTACCCCAACGTCTCGGCACCTGACTATACACCCCAGTCAGTACGGACTCCTGAGTGTGTGTGGAGGACCAACTCCGTGTCGGAGTGGGACTGACGGAGGAATTGTGAGGTCTCCCTTTTAAGTGACAAGTGTCGTTTCTGGGTCCTGTAACTTCTACGGTCCGAGTAATGACCCTGTCGTTTTCTCCCAGGTACCAAAAACCGTGTCAAGAACTAAATATTCCTCCTTTCATCTTAATAAAGTAGTCTTTCTAAATCTTTATCGTGTTCGACTTTTCCTTCTCAACTAAACACAGTATCCTTCTTCTAACCGGGAGGTTTCTACAGGTGTCGGAGCAAGGTCTTTAGAGACTTACAACAGATTGTGTCACTTCCCTAAGCCGTCTACACTAATTCCTGGAACTCTACCCTTCTAAAAAGACCTAATAAACCCACCCAAACTATGTTAGTACCCCGAAGGGTCCACCGAGTCACCATTTCTTAGGCGAACGGTTTTATCCTCTGAACCCAAACTAGGGACCCAGTCTTTCTAAGGGACCTCCTCCTTTACCGTTGGGTGAGGTCACAAGAACGAACCTTTTTAGGGTGGCTGTCTCCTCGGACCGCACAATCTCAACGTTTCTAAGTTTCCCAACGTTTCAAAGTTCCCCGACGTTTCTAAGTTCCCCAAGATTTCTAAGTTCGTAAGAATTTTCCACCTGGGTTCTCCTCGAACTCCGTCCACTGGTTCATTCTATTTCTGTTTTCGTCTCCCCCTCGCTATACCGGTGTTCGGTCCCTTATAACTGTCGGGGACCTTTGAACTTCTTAGTTCCTTGTTTGAGAGAGGACGTTTTTGTCAGAACGGACAGACTAAAATCGGACATTCTGATTAAAGAACGAAATTTAATTTTTTTTTTAACATAATCATCATATCAACTCAATGTTAGAACACAATCAAAGTCCACATGTCGTTTCACGTAGTCACTATGCATATGTATATAGGTGACAAAAAATCTAAGAAAAGGGTATATCCAGTAACGATTCATAACTCATCTTGAGTGTGTCATCGAGGAATAATCAATAGATTCCTGACATTCCATTATTTAAACACAACAAAATTAATTCGGTGATTTAAACACCGTGAACCAATGTCGTCGTTTTTCTTTGATACGTTGAATGTTTTATATTCTTTCAATTTAAAAGTTTTACCTGTAAGGGACTTCTCGGACCAATTATCCAAAATAGACTTTCGTTTCAAGAAGATTGTTTAATTATAAAAAGATTTATACAGAAAGGAGTCGATCTGGATTCTTAAGCACTGAGTACGAGGAAAGGAAGGTTTAAGAAGGTTCATTTATTTCTATAGGGTGCTACAGTACCACCCGTCGACGACAGGTACCTCGTTTTACCGGGGTTTATCCCGGAAAAAAAAAAAAAAAAATTGGTAAGTCCCGTCAATCATCAAGGACAGGAGTCAGATAGTCATTGGGTCCTCTTCGTCAGAGTATCCTTTACAGATTCTGAAATTAGAAATTTAACGTCCATCCTTTTAAACCGGAGAAGTTTGAGGACCTTAGGGGACTCTTTATGTGCCTACTTCGTAAGAGTCAAGAGACAATTCTTCTCTTTAGCACCTCTCTAATAACGGTTTGTTTCCCCTGGTGTTGAGTGGTTATAGACGAAAAAGACGAAGGTAGTAAAACTTTTTCACTTTCAGAATCAATGAGTCAGTACAGGTTGAGAAACCCTGAGGTGTCCGACATCGAGTGGTCCGAGGGGGTAGGTACATTAAGAGACCGTTATTGTGACCCCACCCATTGGTAAGGGAAAAGACCCTCTAGAAGGACTGGGTCCCTAACTTGGCCCCAAAGGACGTAACGTCCGACTAAGAAGTGACCGACTCGATGGTCCCTTCGGGTAGCACAATGCGGGTCCGAGAAGAAAGATTCGACAGAGACTGTTGGGAAGGAACTGATGACCTAGGTAGAGCCACACTAATTTGACTTTCGCATGACGCACTGAACCCCAACTTACAGGTTCTTGTTACGTTTCTAACTACAATTTTATTACATTCTCTTTGTTGAAATTTTTGATAGGAAAGAAATTTGAATTTTTTCCAGTCATAAGAATTAACCTCTTCGTCCACAATCTATTGTCACCAACGACGTTTAAGAGACGTCTACAGTCGAACATTGAGGTGGTCTCGTTAAAAGTCGATTATACCCGGAACTTTACCTTATGAATGAAGGATCTCGGAACAGCAACCAAGATTTAATCTACGAGAAAGTGTTTCAACGTGTGTCTAAAGGTGTTAACTAGTATACGTACCTGCTTAAAAGGTGACCCTCCGACTAAAACCTTAAACGATGAACATATATGATCTGTCACTGTTATATTAATTAAAAATTTCAATATATATTTCGACTCCTTTTAAAATTCTAGACTTTTCGAGAGTTGTTCAGAACAATTGAATAAACCATATTTGAAAGTCTACATATCTTCATTTAAAACAAACAAACATAAAAAGAGGAGAATAAAGAGAAAAAAAGGAAGAAAAATTTTCAGGGAACTACAAAGTCCATAAACTTGTCTGATGGAGTTTTACACCATCGAATTTTATTATTGGAAGGAAACCTGAGACACTTACCGACCCCGAGTCGATCGACCAAGAAGATGACCAGAGTATCTTACAGAGTATACCAACGTCAGTTTACCGTAGACCCCAACCCTAATGGGTCTTTCGAGGTCAACAAAGACCCTGTAACCACTCCCACCGAACTTCTGACCTTAAAGAGAGAGAGAGAGACACTGTTGAAACCCGAAGAAATGTACTGTTGACCTAAGGTCGTCACTCGAAAGATTCTCCTGTTCGGGATTACTCGTTCGTGAATGAGTAAAGAGAGAGAGGGAAGGAAGAGACAGAGAGAGAAAACCTAAAGTATCCGAAAAATTAGAAAAATAACTGCATATCAACTAAATATTACATCACAATCAAGGTCCTCATGCCGTTTCACTAAGGTAATATGTTTGTGTGTGTGTGTGTATATATATGTATATAGGTATGTATATATAAGAAAAAACCTAAGAAAAGGGAATATCCAATAATATTTTATGACTCATATAAAGGGACGCGATATGTCATCCAGGGACAACCGATAGATAAAATATATATCATCATACGTATACAATTAGACTTTAAGGATTAAATAGGGAGGGGAAACGGAAAGGGGAAAACTAATAGTATTCAAACAAAAGATACAGACATCCAGATAAAGACAAAACATGTACTCAAGTAAACATACTAAGAAAAATCTAAGGTGTATTTTCGTAAGTGTATAAACATAAAAAGACAGACCAAATAAGTGAGCCATACTATAAGTAGAAAATATCTGTAACACAAACGATTATAGGACAACTGGTTCGGTTCACAGTCACACCCTCTCCTAGTTTGTCCGTGCTGATGACCCTCTGCACTCAGTAACCTCAGTGTCAGATTATGTGAAACCTAAGTGCCACGTTACGGTTTGCTTTTGGGACACAAACAGGGGCATAGTTCATACATAAATATCATGACCTTTATTCTTATCTAGATTTTGAATCTAGTCGGTACTTTTGTCCATTTGACTCGATTACTTAAGTAATAAATGAACATCGTAAGACATAAACCAACATTGTAAAATATCTAATACTATAAAACTACGTCTTCCCTTGTGTTCCGTTCTCGGTCCATAGGGTCCAAGTAGGGATTCACAGGTGTTCTAAGAGTGAGTCAGCAGTCTTGATGAAAATGCCAGGTTGACCTACTACTATTAGCCTTCAACAATTTTCGTTCTCAGGACCGGTTCGCGTAGGTTCAAGGTGACGAAGGCAGGAGAAGGGTACTCTTTCTTAAACGAAGAAGCACAGAACTGGTAGGGGTGGGTGTGAAATACAGTTGTGTCTTGAAGAACGTGTAGGAGGTAAGTAATAGTGTCACCTACGGAAACCTGTACGTAACCGGGGGTCGAGAAAGGATCCTTAGTCGGTTGAAGGATTGTTAAACGAGATTGCCATCATGAATGACGTCTCAGATCGTATATCATACACGAGTTATTTATTAGAAAGTGACTTATTTATTTTTCTATCCGTATGATAGAGTCGTATCTAAATGAAAAGAGTAAGGTTGAATCACTTAAAAAATTTTTAGGTATTTGAATGAAACTGTTAAAACGGAAACCCCAATTTTGATCCTATCCTGAAAAAGATACTATCTTGTTCCGTCTTGAAACCTTTTACCGGTTGGTGTGTTAAAAATGGGGGAGGGTCCTTTTGAAAGGGAAGCAGTAGTCGATTTCGATAATTTTTATTAGTTCATTTTTTGAATAATTTTTTATTTTTTCAGTGGGTTTAAGTCTTAAACTTCTTTTGTGCCACTGAACCCGAGACGATAATTGTCGGAAGATAAATTTCAGAAACATTCACCAATGACATGTTTCTTTAACGATTGGTGGTACCAAAAATGGACACTGAGACTTTGTACGACTATTTTACGAGAGAGTAAAGGGAGAGAAAAAACCTGGTAATCACAATAAGACGATATAAACCTCGAGTCGAGTTTGTTTGGTTTAGTTATTTCAGTAAATAATATCTCTTTTGTCTAAATTCTTTGTTGTCTGAACTGGTGAGTCTATTTTGTGTCGTTCGAGATTCATACTTACGTCGTAACTCACTTCCTAAACTAAATATACGGCATGTCTTTTTAGGTCATTCGTCTTTACCTTCAAAAATAACGAACAGATATTTACTGACAGGTATTTATATTTTAATAATAAATAATTTTATTTAAATCGTAAAATAACATTTATCACGGTAACATTTATTGTTGGAAAATAATAGAAGATGAGTGTTATGACGGAAAATTTAAAATTAGTGGAGACATTTCATCGACGGAGTCAAACGGTTCTAAATGCATTTTTATTTATAGGTAAATACTCAGGTTAAATACGAAATGTTTAATGAGTGGTACATTTTTCGAAAACAAACGTTCTCCCTTATTGTGATTTCCTCGTTCCCCCCTTTAGGGTACAGAACTTATGGTAGACCATAGTCCTTACTACTTAAGACCAGACTCTATACTTACAGATGTGATGTCCCACAGAAGAGTTACGGTCACAATAATGGTAAAGTCCAACCCTTCCCGACCCACGAAAATATCTTCCCCGACGGACAAAAGGACACTTTCCCCTGAGGTCCCTGCCATCCTTTAGAAACAACGTTTTATAGAGGGAATATGTCCCTGGTTCCGTAAACCTTAAAAGGAAAAATTGGAGTAAAGGAAAAAAAAAAAAAAAAAAAAGAAAGGAGGACCTTTGTCTCTTTCGTACATTTATCAGGACCCTTTCCTCCGTAGGTTAATTTAGTTGTCATTTCGTAACTACTCTAGAAAGGAGGGTTCACCTTTTAGAGTTCCGGTACCGTCGTCTGTCTTCGAGTCTCTTTTTCCTTTCCGTTCGAGATCTTTTTGGTATTACTTCAATGGCATCTCTCGGACTGCTGTTCGGACGGTGTACCGAGACGGGTCCGACTGGAACATTTGACCACTAGTGATCCTTATCATGAAATAACTCCCCACTGTTGGTCCGTCTCCCTACACTGCGTTTTCTCAGGTGTCCTCCACTACCAGGAGTTTATGACCGTACAAAGTGACCATGTGATTCTCTTCCCGGACTCCGTGACTTCGGGACTTGAAACTAGAGTCTTATTGAGCCTAGTTGAGGTCGCCGTCGTAGGTCAGAGTGTCAGTAAGTGTTCTTTCCCATGACAACCAACGACTTAACTGGACTTGGCAGGAGTAGTCAGTGGTACTTTCTAGGGAGAACACTAATCTCGTAGTGGACTCACGGAAGGAGTATTTGACATTAACAATTGGAAATACTTTAGTGATACACCTTAATGGCTCAAGAGTTTTCAATTTAGTCAGTAATAAAGAAGTAACCTGGAAGAAGGAAGGAAAAATTAGAAGCTTCTATAGATATTGTTATATTTCTATCTATAATACATAATAGTCAAATCAAGTCAGTGAGTCAGTACAGGCTGAGAAACGTTGAGGTGCCTGACGTCGTGTGGTCCGGAGGGACGGGCAGTGGTTGAAGGTCTCGAACGAGTTTGAGTACAGGTAGCTCAGTCACTACGGTAGGTTGGTAGAGTAGGAGACAGCAAGGGAAGAGGAGGCCGGAAGTTAGAAAGGGTCGTAGTCCCAGAAAAGTTTCCTCAGTCAAAGAGAGTAGTCCACCGGTTCCACAACCTCGAAGTCGAAGTCGTAATTAGGAAGGTTACTTGTGAGTCCTGACTAAAGGAAATCCTACCTGACCAACCGAGAGGAACGTCGGGTTCCCTGCGAGTTCTCAGAAGAGGTCGTAGTGTCAAGTTTTCGTAGTTAAGAAGCCGCGAGTCGAAAGAAACACCAGGTTGAGATGACTTAATGTAAAAAAAATTCTGAAAAAAAACTACACCTGGTAAAAATTTCAGAAACTTAAACGATGTTATAACGAAGACTAAAGACAAAACTAAAAAACCGACGCTCCGTACACCCTAGAATCGGGGGGCTGATCTCTACCTTGGACGTGGGGGACGTAACCTTCCACTTCAGAATCGGTGACTTGGCGGTCCCTTCAGGGTTATGTCTGAATATAACAACTAATTCCATTGATTGTAGGATTAAATGTGATTGTATTTTACCCAGAAACGTCTACGTTAATTCCATTCCCAGTTCTGGTGGGACCGAATCACACCCGGGATGTAGGTTACTTTCGAGACTCGAAAAGACAAAAATATTTAATTGTGTCCTTTACGTCCTTTACACAAGGTAGGGACCCAGCTTTTCTAAGGGACCTACTCCTTTACCGTTGGGTGAGGTCACAAGAACAGACCTTTTAGGGTACCTGTCTCCTCAGACCGCCCGATGTTAGGTACCCCAGCGTTTCTCAGCCTATACTGACTCGTGCGTGTGGGTGTATGTGTATGTGTATGTGTGTGAGGGGTAGAAGAGAGACGAGGGTCCTTGGGGTAGAGGGAAGGACCCACCTTTCTCGACGAAGGACTAATAAAGCAAACCGTTCGATTCAAACTAAGTTTGGCGTTGGGTACAATCCAAGTCAGAAAGGGTAGGTTCGTAAAAGACTGGTCTTTTCAGGAGAAAGAGACTAGTCGTGTGAGTCCATGTACACTTTACTCGTCTCCGAACCTCCTCCTCAACCTCCTCTCTAGGTCGATGAGTGACTCGTCAAACACGAGAACAAAGGTGGCGTGGCACAACTGTGACCCTTCACCAACGGGGAGGTCCGAAACGTAAAAGGTCGTAGGTAACAGGGTCTCAGTTCCGAAGTGAGAGTGTGAACGACGAAGACGGACCTGGAGAAGAGACCTGAGATCTGTGGTTATATCGGTTGACGGATAAATTATAGAGGGAAACCAACTCTACCCTGAAGAGACCACCGAGTCTACCATTTCTTAGGCGAACATTACATCCTCCATGGTCTCTGAACCCAAGCTAGGGACCCAACCCTTCTAGGGGACCTCGTCCGTTACCGTTAGGTGAGGTCAGAAGAACGGACCCTTCAGGATACCTGTCTCCTCGGACCACCCGATGTCAGGTACCCCAACGTTTCTTAGACTGTGTTGACTCGCTGATAGTGAAAGTGAAGTAAAAGTGAACCAACTCTAGGTACAAGGTTGACTCAGGGTGGGTTACTTTACTTCCTTTTTACGACACCAAGGAAGGATCTGGTCAAGGTATGATTAGGAGAGGGGTGTTGTGTATGCGAGAGGTACGAGAAGGTCAAAAAAAGGGAAAGACCTTTACCCCTAGTGGAGGTCCCACTGGAACTTTCGGTGTGCAACGTAAACCGTAGTCAGACCCAGGAGCTTGTTACTACACCTCCTCCTGACGAACGGTTGGACAAGTGGGCAAGTTACGATAATACACTAGTTCTTTAGTAGTAGATTACACAGTTCGTGACTTGAAACCCGATTACAAAAATTTCATCGATTAATCTTCTGTCAAAGGACAAACCACTGTGGTTCAAGGAGCTATTCCCGGAAGGAAAGAGTTAGTAGAGATATTCATCTTCTTCCGATCACGTTATAAATTAGAGAGAGAACTATTTTACTCGGTCTTTCCATACATGTATGTGTATAAATACACAAGTAAATGGAAGGAATTTATTATTATTATTGACCATGATCATTATAATATATTTGCACAAAAAACTTTACAGTAATTACTCACGAACGAGACACCTTCGAGATCAGATTTAGGAAATGTACACAATGTAGTAACTTAGGAGCTCACCAAGATAATGTCGATTTAGTACGCAGGACCCACCTCAGTCTTGTGTTTCGATTGCCGATTCGAGAGTGTGTTGGGTCATAGGTAGGGGTATACGTTTCGAGTCCAGCCAAAGTGTAAATGTATAAATAGGAATCTGACGTCTCAGTTGGCGACAACAGGATAAAGGAGGTACGTTTAATGTGAGATTTCACCGAGGAAGTAGGACCACACAAGAAGTCGGTATTTCCACGAGGTTAGTACGATTTATTGGGTAGCGAGACTCTGACAGTGTTAGAAATCAAACGGTGAAAAAAAAAAAAAACCGGTACGATACTTTGAACACCTTAGAATCAAGGGGGTTGGTTCCTAGTTTGGGGGTAGGAACCGTCACTTTCGTTCTTCCGGATTGGTGACCCAGTGACCTCTTAAAGACGAGTGTAATAAAAAAAGTATGTCTCTTGTCTCAGGTTCCTTGGACTGAGGGATGAAGTATCATTCCTCTTCCGTACTCTATTACAGAAATTCCAGGTGTCTCGAGTAACCTTGTACTCTAATCTATTTGTCTTCGAAATAATCAATACAATGAATTGTTCGGGGAAGTGGGTAAACGGGAGGTTGGACGTACTTATCCGATCTCACAGGGGAGGGTAGAGGGGTTGTCCGTCCGACGGGTAAAGTTAACCTGACACGAAGACCTCGTAGTCACACCCCCGACCTCCTACCTCGACCCTTATCTACATTACCTCGGTGACTATATTGTTTTTACGAAAGGTAAGGAATTCGTATAAACCCAAGTCGTCACATCTGTGTCGAGTAACAAACGACCACATTTTTGAAATTTTTGAACGTAAGGGTCCGATCTGACGTATCCTGTCCGGGAAAAGACCCTCTTTCTCTTCCACCAAAGAGACGAAACAAGGGAGGAAGTTTCCCTCGTTGGAATAATCCGGTATCGCATTTATTTCTGAATTTCTACAGGTACAGTTTTAAGTGAACGAGAGTTTTGGAAAGAGGGGGAGGGGAAAGAGACCACGTGGTAGTACGACACCGGGGTGTCTGGGACTGGAGTAGTTCGTGACTACCAAGGGTGTACGGTTCCAGTCACCGGTTAAAAGGGAGGAGGGTGACGGTGACTGGTCGATGGGAGCTGTGTGGCGAATGAGGTGTTTTAAGAAATAAAGTCACAGGAAGAGTAAAAGGAGAACGGGTTACTGACGAAACAGAGGAAAAAGAACTGATAAGAGTCTAAGTACTGGAGATTTATAACTGACGATCCTCCTAATTACGGGTGGGGAGACAAACAGAGTTTAGGGTGAGATCCACTAGAGTGGGTCGTGCGACCGAAACATACAGTGACGATGCGGTTACTGAGAGTATCAAATCGAGGTAGGAACTGAATGAGATAACTGAGGTCTGAGTATATAGGCCAGTCGATAAGTTGTGGAGAGAGACCGACTCTTTGCATAGGGTGGGTACAGGTTTTGACTTGAGACTAGGGGTCGAGGTTTGACAAGGAGGGTGACAGAAGGAGTTGTAATAAGTTCAAAGAGTCCGGGGTCTGAACCTTAGTAAAAATAGATAGAAAAATGAGAGATATCAGTTTAGGGTAACTGAAATAGGAGTTTGATAGACGTCTTACGTTGTTAAAGAGGGGCGGAGACGTCGATTAAGGAACCAGACTCGGGCAGAGTGGACCTTAAAAATTCTCGGAGGCTCAACCAGAGAGTCGAAAGTGTAAACGGGGTATCTCATGTAAGGGTTGTGTCTTCGGTTTTCCTAAGAAACTTTTAGAGTTACTTTAGCCTGGTACGACGCCGATCCATAAGACGTTGCCGAAGGACCTGGTATGTCTTATGTTAGACTTAAACACTAGATTCGATGCTAAGAAGGACGGTGGTAGAGGACCTGGAGGAGATAGGAGGAGAAGGAGAGAGTGATACCACCGGAAGTCCTAATAATAGGACTTTACACGGGACCTCCGAGAACGGAGTTCTGGAAACTGAGTGATAGAAGAGACGGAAGTTGTTAGAAAGTGGTCTACAGGTATGTCGAATAAGGAAGAGAAATAAGACCAGGGACGAAGTTTCAGTAGAAAATTCTCTCCTAAAGGAACCGGTCATATCGGTTACTTGGTAGAAAGGTAGTTAAGTATTTAGAGAATGGGACGAGATAAAAAGGGAATCGTAAAATATTATTGGATTATCTGATAAATAACCAAATAAAACAAATAGTGATAATGAAAGGACCTTTGTCTTTTATACTAGGTATATTGTTCTCGAAAGAGACAGAAGACGGAGTGACATGGATATACCCTCAGTGTTGTTTATATGCAACTTAATTATGTACTTAAAGAAGACTACCCGTCTCCAATTTCATGCACACATACACACTCACACGACACACACGTACACACATATACACCCTACACACACACACGTAAGAGAGACTGAATGGTTTCCGATATACTCACCCTCCAATCTGAAATGAGAAAAGAGTCTTTCAGTTACACAAAAAGAGACATCGGAAACACAGTAGTACCGAAGTCCCTTTCTTCGTCTCCTTTACATAAAGACCTTTCTCTACCCTATTACATCTCCCTTTTTCAGATGGACAATCAGGTTCTACGAACACCCCTTCCCTTCCCTCTCTTTCTACGTCTCTTCTCTAGTCTCTGTTAGAACGGTCTAAGTACGAGGTACAGTGGGAGAGTGGAGTCACCTTTAGTGTTTTTTTAGACTTCCATATCTATTAAAGGGACAAAGAACCGATTATAAGACTCTCCTCTGGTATAGTATGTCGTTAAAAGGATGGGCGAGATATGGTTAGATACTTAGTTTTATTTTAACGGCGATACTGTTAATTCCCCCTCGTTCAATTTAGGGGCCACCGGAAGGGACCACTGAGACAACCATTTCTCAGACGGACGTTACGCCCTCTGGACCCAAGTTAGGGACCCAGTCCTTCTAGGGGACCCCTTCCTTTACTGTTGGGTGAGGTCATAGGAACGGACCTCTTAAGGTACCTATCTCCTCGGACCGCCCGATGTCAGGCACCCCAGTGTTTCTCAGCCTGTGTCGACTCACTGATTGTGTTCAACTTGGTCGGGGAATGGGATCAATCAAAAGACGAGTGAGTCAGAACAAACTGAGAAACGCTGGGATACCTGACATCGGACGGCCTAAGGAGACAGGTACCTTAAGATGTCCGTTCTTTTGACCTCATCCATCGATTTGGGAAGAGGTCCCTAGAAGGACTGGGTCTCCAGTTTGAGTGTACAGGATGTAACGTCCACCTAAGAAATGACGACTCGGTGGTCCCTTTGGGTGAATCAAAGGATACGGAAGGTCTTATAGATCTTCAAGGTCGAACGAGATACCTCTTCGTGTCTTTCTTCCACCACCATGAAGACCGTCTACTCTAAGGACCCCTAGTGACATTAGACTTAATGACATTACTCTAATGACCCCTTTTGACCGGAACAACGGAACCGGACGGTTCCTCCAATGTTGGATCCCATTTGTAGTTTACTTTTAGTGAAGGTCTACAGTCTCAATTTATCGTACCCGGATCCAGTGGACTCGTCTGGTAGTTCAGGAAGGACTCGGTTCTTCCTTTTCGGGGACTTAGATAGTCAACGTCTGAAGTCGTCACTGGGTGTCTTGTTAATTCCGTAATGTGTCTTCGGTCGATACTCGGTGTACGATTAGGTACTGGGGAAAGAAAACGACCATGTTCCTATACCTCTCGATGGAATGTGAAGGTAGATGGGTCTGTACTAGAAGCTCTGAAAATTGTTACTACACCAGGTCCCTTACTGTGACAGGTATTCCACCCACCTAAGAAAGAAGGAACGGGACTCCAGTACATCTATAAATAGACATAACCAAAGTACATTATATTTGAAATGTCAGTAAGGAAATTGGAGGTCAATAAAATTACATAGACCTTACCTTAAAAACACATGTCGCACTCCATCTCTAGGCTTCATTATGAAAGGAGTAATGACTGGGTTCTCTGAAGGTTTTCAAGGATCCAAGAAGTAGTACCTTTCAAGGGACATTGTCTCACCCAAACCACCCCACAATCACTGGTAAACATACACACCTAATAAACATTCAGTCCACAAATAATCAACCTATAAAATACGAAGAGGGAGAGTAACAGGTAATTACAAAGTACATGGAACATTGGAAGTTCAGGTTCAAAAATATCCAACTATCTGATTCGGTTCATGTAACCGACCCCAGTATTGTGGGCTTCTACATAGACAGGTCCAAGGAGTTACCTTGATTTTATTCTTTATTAATACCGAGTCGTATACTGTGTAAACGGAAAGATATAGTGAAACTATCTTCCCTTCGGGTTCTGTCTCTTTGACACTTAGTCGTTCCCTCTTTTACTTTAGAGATTTTCGGATTGTCAAGATCCTTAAAGAAATGTCGTTCCGGTATGTAAAACACTCATTTGTTATTCGTAGCTAAGTCGTAGATACTTTACTTAAAATTCAAACGTTTCGAAATTTTTTACCGTTTTAGGGATCAAGAGACGTTATCCGTTTGGTCTTTAAGTGAATTAAACAATGAGTAGTAAAACCGGATATTTGAGTTTATGAATAATTGCGACATTTATACGGAAAAATGACCGACAGACTGTCGAGGGTACGAAAGACACGACAGAGGAATTTGTAAATACTCACAAGTACTTATACGTTTATATGTTAGATTACAGACGTTTACCAACGTTCATGTTTACGATACAATTATAAAGTATGTCACTACCCTCGTTTAGTTGTTAGTATTTAAAACTTGTTTATACAACGGAGTAATTATTGATTACTTCGCCACGTATCTTGACTCCTAAACCGTAAATTAAGATCTTCATTACAAATTTATCTCGGATAGTAGTCCGTTCCGATGCGAAGGTTTTTAAATTGATTCTAGACGAGGAAGGTCCAACCAAAGACGAACCCCTCCAGCATCTCCAGCCCCCTCCCCCCATTAACTTTTCTCTTCCAAGGTATTATCGACAAATATTTGACTTTGAGACAATGGACCATCCTTATTTTGATCAAGGGCATTGATTACTTAACGGAATTCGCCTGTTGACGTGCTCCTCACACACACTAGATCACAAGGGTGAAAGGACTCTCGACTACCTCTGTCCATTATGGTCACCTTTTCTCGAATTTGTGAACCACCTCTGTTTCTTTTCATTTGGAGTCTTCTTAGACTACTCAATTGGGGAATCAAGGAGTATTCTGAACTTCTCCAATTCATAGTGGCAATCACCGTCCCGGACAAGACCCGAGTATCGAAAACCGAGTGTTAGAGTCAGTAACGTATGGACGGTATGACGATGGAGAGACCCCATGGTTAAAGAAGACTTTACGTCCCACGACCAGTTAGTTTGTAATTTCACTTTTGAGTGTTAATGATGTACACGTTCTCTAATATACTTTCTAAATCTTATCTTATTTTATGGTTATGTCTAACTTTTCAGGGAACTATAAAACCCCTCGGTTCTATAAGGAAATAGTTAAACCTAATTCTAGGAAAGGACCACCGAGTAGGCCATTTCTTAGGTGAACGTTCCGTCCTCTGAGTCCAAGCTAGGGACCTAACCCTTCTGAGGGACCTCTTCCCTTATCGATGGGTGAGGTCATAAGAACGGACCTCTTAAGATACCTGTCTCCTCGGACCGTCCGATGTCAGGTACCCGAGCGTTTCTCAATCTGTGTTGACTTAAAGATTGATTCCGTTCTAGAAAAACAGGGACTACCAAACTTATCAGAGTGACCCGAGAAGGAACCTACTCTATTTCTACGTATTTTTAACAAGTCGAAAGGACTTAATAGTATCTCTCATAGTCACTGGAAAAAATGTCCGGTTATCCTCATCCTACGTACCATCTACCTATTTGATCATAACTGGTATACTATATAGGACCTTCTGAGGGAAGTTTTTATTTAAGTACAGTCGAATTAATAAATAGTGAACACAATAGAAGTACTTTTAGTAGTATCATGAAAAAAAATCAGTCTAAAAATAAATTGTTCATATTGTCGTTTTAAAGATGTCAGAAAATAACGTACTTTGTATTGTGTCATGAAAATTATCATCACCATGAGACGGTAAAAATTTCATGAAAGTATGTATAATAGAGTAAAGTAGAAGTGTTCAACGGGGTATTTATCCATATTAATAGGTGTAAATGTCTACTTTTTTAGGTAGACTCTCTTCCTACCTAGGTAAACGATATCCTCCTTTTTTACTGTTTATACTAGTAAACTCACACACTTTGTACCTCAAGTAATAATATATATCGAAATATTTTATCAAAGAATTTTATAAGAACTGAAAATTTTGGACCCTAGGTAAAGACATGGACCTGGTTAAAAGAAAGTAGAAGAAAATGAGTATAAGGTGTAAAGCAATCGGAGTAAGAGAACTGAAGAGTCCAGGGATAGGTACACCTTTTATTTCATAAATACCGAACCGTTATTACAGAAACCAAAACCTAAAGTACGAGTCACCATTACTACAAATTTTTGTAGGGAGACATTCCGAGAATCACCACTACTTTGAGGACACATAGAACTGGTTCCACCGCTGGTGCCCGTAGATGTGTACATTATTTTACCGTATCTTGATTTATGTGTGTGTGTAATCACGTATGTCTAGATCCCTTTAAGTCTATTCTAACCAGTCAACGTAGGTACGATTAGAGGACCGACACCGCAAGATGAGACCAAGACATTCCACAGCGGAGATTTTCTTTGACTCTTTTGTATGTGTCGTAGAGAGACACAACAAAGAATGTGAAAGTGCACTGAGACGTCAGTAGAATATTTGATGTTACATATTTTGTTGTTAATTTTATGTTAATTCGATTTATTGAGATACGACACGAATTAACGAGTCAACACAGAAACGCTGAGGTACCTGACTTCAGGCGGTTCGAGGAGACAGGTGTCTCTAAGAGGTCCGTTTTTATGACCTCACCCAACGGTACGGCAGGAGGTCCCATTTATCGAGAGTTTTCTGGAAAGACTAATCAACTGTATCTTAACAAACGTGGTAAGAAGTCCTGTGAAACCTGGGTCTCCCCGTACTTTCTATAAACTCACACTGAATGGGAAATCGTAGTTCGGTAATTTTCGAACACCCCACCCTACCCATATTACTTCTCCGACAATCCAAATCCTCGGACCTGAACTGGATTGACGAAAAGAGATCGTCACACTAAAACACGTTCAGTGAAAGAAGAGACTTGGTCAAAGGAGCAAATGTCCTATGAGACTAATGGACTCCTGGCGTAAGTGAAAGTCACATATCACTCTAGAGTGACGGGGTAGAGATGGTGAGAAACTTGAACTGGAGTGAGTGGTGTAGGTACCCTTCATAAAGAAAATGAGAGGAAATTTTAGTAAAAACTCAGTGGAAAAAATTTTTTCATTTAAAACATAATACGTTCTGACTCATAAAATTACTAAGGAGCCGTCACTAGTCGAATTCAGTTAGACCAAAGGAGAGGAGGAGGTGGATGAAGGGAAAGGTCGTGGTAAAGGGTAAGGAGGTAGCAAAAACTTTGTTTAGTGGTTGTATTATCAGAAAGTAGACATTTATAAAATCTTACACAAAAACTTTCTTTGTTAGTGTTTTTGTATTAGTGTTGTGGTAATAGTGTCGATTTCGTAATTATTAAGGAATTATAGTAGTTTACAAGCCGTAAGTTTCAAGGGACTACAGAGTACTAAAAAATTTTATCTAACGAGTTTAGCAATAGATCTACTTCAGTGTCGCCTATAAAGATCATGAACAAAAAAAAGACACATAGGTTGTTACGAAGTCTTAGAAAGAGTTACATCGTGAGGTTTGGTGACAGCAAGGTGTCTAGTCTTCCCGGTGTCTCCCCTTATCTTAGGGTAAACAAAAGGGACCTGATCTCGCAAGAGTATTCAGGTGTATCTAATCACCAAAAATTAACTAATTTAGTAATAACTCTGAGACTATCTTTCGACCACCAAAGTACAAGTGTTTTACTCTGACTTTACTAATGGAAGACTGGTTCTCTACAAGGGACCTTAGATTCGAATGACCCAACAGAATAGAAACGTATAAACTTTACAGTCATACATGGTTTTCTTGAATCGGTACTTTTCGGTGTATAAATCATAGTCGTAAGAACATTGAGTGAAATCAACTTGAAATAACAACAAATCAGTTTTTATTTTTCGACCACCAAATAAAGAGGATTCTAATTAGTAATCGTATAAAAGGTTTTTTAAAAATTTTCGGATTGTCTTCATATTTTATATAAAATTTAAAATTTATATAAAATAAAATTTTTATTTCAGTATCAAAACTAGATCCGAAGATATGTACATCAATTCTGGTCCCTTCAACCCCAGGTCGAATAGACATAAACTTAACTTAACAGTAGTGAATAGAATAAATGGGATAATGAAATCTTATAATAAGATTGTATTAAAAACCTTTGGTCTTACTATTTTGATCTTTAGGGGTGAACAGACTAAAGACTTTTGGAGTCAGAAAGGCTTGTATCGGTAGTAGGACTTTTACTACCACCGTCTCCTTTCTTGAATATTCCTTCAAAAGATCCAATTTTTACCACGTAGGGAATGAAACTCTTGACAGTCTCGAATCACTCTCTAGGGTGTCCTCTTAGTCCTTTTTTGTCGTAGCGCCCCGTTTTCCCGGAGACTGTAGGATACTCCCACACCAACACCACGTCTTCTCGGTCCTTTCCTACAAGAATCCTACTAGGTTCTTCCATAGTTTTACATAAGTTTCTGGGACTCTTTCTTTTGACATATAACGAAATATCTTGATCTCATTCCACGGTCCATGAGTGTCTTCTACTTTCGTGTGTCTATGTGTTTTACCCCGGTGTGATGAGTAAATCTCTCTCTTTTTTTTTTTACAAGTCTCTCGAAGTTTTTGGGAAAACGTAAACAAAAATGTCGGGGAAGACCGTGGTGCGGTCAACATCCTAGGTGTGACCTGTCTTAGACGACTAGAACACCCCAGGTTTTTCCATTCCAAACCTAGGGACAAGACCTCGACGACTTGGAACAGGAAATTCTCTGGACCGACCCGAAGGGACCACCGACCCACCACTTCTAAGGCGGGCGGTCATCGCCTCTTGTCCAAGTTAGAGACTAGACCCTTCTAGCGTGCAGAACCTCGTTGGTTTGGGCACGTGGCGTTGATGACTCGGCCACGGGACCTTGGGTCCTTGACGCCGATGACTTCGGGCACGTGGGATCTTGGGTGCGAGGTGTTGTTCTCTATCTTTCTTTCTTCCACTTCAGCGAGTCAGCACAGGCTGAGAAACGCTGGGGCACCTGCCATCGGATGGTCCGAGGAGGTAAGTACCCTAAGAGGTCCGTTCTTATGACCTCACCCAACGGTAAAGGAAGAGGTCCCCTTAGAAGGACTGGGTGCCTAGCTTGGGCCCAGAGGTCGTAACGTTCGTCTGCGAAATGGGAGACTCGGTGGTCCCTTGTGTTCTCTTCGGGGGCGTCACCCTTCGGGTATGTAGCGTTGGTCTCGCATCGGGGACGAACGGCGTCGATCTCTTCACGGACGCGTCGTTGCTTCGGAGTCGTGCCGGTCGTTATTAAGTAATTTAATGTATATTTTTTCTCAGGACAGATAAACGTTACACCAGTCAGTCGTGGAGGACATCAAAAGGCAAAGGTTCTAGAAGATCTTATCTCATCTTTACCTCAGTACGAATTGAGTAGTCGTCCCGTTTCAATACTTTCTTTCTTTTTAGATAGTTCGGTCTTTTCCCGTTCTTTAATAAGACCTCGGTTTTTGTGCCGAATCAGTGCACCCGGTTTTTGACTCAGACCCATTCACTCGACTGATCCGAAGTCACCTCACCTTACGTCGCCTGTGACTCAAATCACTTCAATTTTAGTTTGGGAGAGAACCTGGACTATAACGGGTCCTTAGACCTTTTGTCTAACACAAACCTTCTGTCCCATAGATTCGGTTCTCGACAGACTTGGTCGGGTCCGGTCCCTCGGTCGGTTAGACCTGTCCTAATAAAAAAAGGAGGGGAAATTACTACGAACCCTGAGACCTGACTGTATTCCCGACCACCCACCGTTACTCTCCGTCGCCTACCCTCTCGAAACCCTAAAAAAGGGGCAGTCTCATTCTCTCTCTTGGTTGGCATCGGTGGTTTCCACCACTCACTTAGCTCTCGTTACTGTAAGAGTATTACGTAGTCTGACTGGAGGCTGACCCACGACCCCACCCCCTATAACAATTCTTAATGGTCTTTAGAAATACTTTAGTGACCGAACTCATGGTGACCCGAAGGGATCACCGGGTCTACCATTTCTTAGATGGACGTTACGTCCTCTGGGTCCAAGTTAGGGACCCAACCCTTCTAGGAGACCTCTTCCCTTATCGTTGGGTGAGATCGTAAGAACGGACCTCTTGGGGTACCAGTCTCCTTGATCTCTCCGATGTCAGATTGTCTTCAGTCTGTACTGACTCACTCTTGTGTTGTCAATGAAAGGAGACTACTACTTAAGGGTAAAACTTTAACATCTCAGGTACTGGAGACCACTCCCTGTCCCTCCGGATCGCACGACGTAAAGTGCCCCAGCGTTTCTCAGCCTGTGCTGACTCGCTGACTTGACTTGACTACTGGAGTGGAGAGGACAAGTAAGAGTTTCAAAAGGGTCGGAATGGTAATACGGATTTCGAATTTGACGTGTGAGTAATGAAGAAAGTCCTCTCCTCTCCTACTTTGTGTTCTTATTCCTTTTTGGTGGTTTTTCTCGTAGAAAGAGAAACTAAAGAAGGAAGACAAAGTTTCGAAGGTGTTATCCACAGGTTAATTAGACACGATTTAACAAGAGCCTTAACGAGTGTAAAAGGGACTTGACACTTCATAACTGAACAAGGACGGGAACTTCAGACTCTTTCAAAACGTAAGAATATCGATCCGATCTGGAAACATACAAAATCTTCTCCACAACAACAAAAAAAAAAAAGGGAAGTATTTGATTTGTTTGATTTCACCCTTTTGGTAGTGTGGTTGATTAATCTTATCTTTCGTACTTTTAATAGGACTTCAATTGCCGGTCCGTCGTCTATTCCTCCCTAAAGGATACCCCTTCATTAGGTCTCCCGTAGATGACAATAAAATATTTGGTCTACCACAGAACACCCCGGTTCTTCTGGGTTAAATGATACGTCATCAACTTGAAGATACTTCAGATAATCACTGGATTTTTTTAAAAAATTCATCTACGTTGGAAGTCTCGAGAATAAAAACTAATCAAATCTTCACTGGGTTTTACTTTCCTAGGTCTTGTTCCCTTCTCACACATTCGTTCTAAGTGGTGGGTGGTTGTGCAGGGGAGGACGAGACGATCCTTACTGGGGAGGAGGAGTGACGACTCGGTTTAAGAGATTTGGGGGAGGAAGGAGGTGCGATGAAGAGACTGGTGGAGTGTGTCCTATCGTCTCAAAGAGGTTTGTACCTTAGACTGGGACTAACCTTTCAACGTAGGGATGAAGGATTCACGAAAGGGACTACACTCAATGAAGACAAGGGACTCGGACAACGGAGTAAACTTTTTATCCGGACGATTACTATGGGAGAACTTTTTAGAACTCTTTAAGAACTCTTTAGACATAAGTCCAGTTCTTCGTTGTCAATCTTGCCCTGTACCTTGTTGTCTGACCAAGGTTTATCCTTTTCCTCATGTAGTTCCGACATATAACAGTGGGACGAATAAATTGAAGATACGTCTCATGTAGACCTCTTTGCGACCCGACCTTCTTCGTGTTCGACCTTAGTTCTAACGACCCTCTTTATAATTATTGGAGTCTATATGTTTACTGTGGTGGGAATACCGTCTTTCACTTCTTCTTGGTTTCTCCGAGAACTACTTCCACTTTCTCCTTTCACTTTTTCAACCAAATTTCGAATTGTAAGTCTTTTGATTCTAGTACCGTAGGCCAGGGTAGTGAAGTACCGTTTATCTACCCCTTTGTCACCGTCTGAAATAAAACCCCCCGAGGTTATAGTAACGTCTACCACTAACGTCGGTACTTTAATTTTCTGCGATTGAGGAACCTTCAATACTGGTTGGATCTGTCGTATAATTTTTCGTCTCTGTAATGAAACGGTTGTTTCCAGACAGATCAGTTCCGATACCAAAAAGGTCATCAGTACATACCTACACTCTCAACCTGATATTTCTTTCGACTCTGGGTTATTAACTACGAAAACTTAATACCACAACCTCTTCTGAGAACTCTCAGGGAACCTGACGTTCCTCTAGGTTGATCAGGTAGGATTTCCTCTAGTCAGGACTCACAAGTAACCTTCCTGCTACAACTTCGACTTTGAGGTTATGAAACCGGTGGACTACACTTCTCGACTGAGTAAACTGTTCTGAGACTACGACCCTTTCTGACTTCTCCCATTTTCCCCTACTCTCCTACTCTACCAACCTACCGTAGTGACTGAGTTACCTGTACTCAAACTCATTTGAGGTCCTCAACCACTACCTGTCCTTCCGGACCACACGACGTCAGATACCCCAGCGTTTGTCGACCTGTCCTGACTCACTGACTTGACTTTACTTGACTTACTGTGGGAGTTACCCATTAATATTTACAATTTAACCTTGTATCATTCACTAATTGACACACGAGTCAGCCAGTCAGTACAGGCTGAGAAACACTGGGGTACCTGCCATCGGGTGGTCCGAGGAGACAGGTACCCTAAAGGGTCCGTTCTTATGACCTCGTCCAATGGTAAAGGATAAGGTCGCCTAGAAGAGTTGGGTCCCAAACTTGGGTACAGAGGAGTAATCGTCCGTTTAAGAAATGATCACTCGGTGGACCGTTCTGGCTAATTGATTATTAACAGTAATAATCAACATTTTTGCCATTACCAGTCTGTCTACTAAATCGTGGATTATGTTTGAGTTCCCACTATAAGATTTATAAATTGTTTTAAGTCCGTGGTAGGGTAGTCTCGTCTCTCAACGGGACTAGGGACTCTCGTACCTCTAGTGACGACACGAGGTGCAATTGAGAAACTAACGACCTAACATTCCTTTCCCTTACCCACAGGACTTGCTCCCAAACTTCCCTTGAATCATCGTTCACCACTTGGCTCCTTAGAATGTCGTGATCAGTATATGGTGGGTTTCCTTTTCGTGACTTTATAAAATTAACGTGTATGGTTACCCCTTCTATAATTGTTAATTTGGACGTATCTTACGGACCATGATCATTATCGTCTAAGGAATACAATAGACGGACACCGAACTCAATAGTTTATCTAATGTTCGAGTGTTAACTTACAACTTTACTTACCTTAAAACACGAAAATTTTTAACTTTATATCAACTAGATGTTATAGTACATTCAAAGTTCACATGTCGTGTCGCTAAGTCGATATATGTATATACGTGTTTATCTATACCCGAAGGGGCCACCGGGTCGTCATTTCTTAGACGGACGTTAGGGCCTCAACGTCCTCTGTGTCCAAGTCAGGGACCCAACTCTTGTAGGGGACCTCCTCCCGTACCGTTGGATGAGGTCATAAGAACGGACCTCTTAGGGTACCTGTCTCCTCGGACCGTCCGATAATAGGTATTCCAGAGTGTTTCACAGTCTGTACTGACTTCACTCAATCGTGTGTGTACGGTGTGTGTGTGTGTGTGTATAATGACTTGACTACACACATATATATGTGTATATACAAAAAAGTCTAGTAAAGGGGAATATACAATAATGTATTTTAACTCATGTCAAAGGACACGATATGTCAGCCATGGACAACCATTTGGAACAGTAAAATAGAGAGATTTATTTTTCCAGTTGAGAGTCTTTACAAGTTCTTTGTAAACGTTAAACCAACAAAGTATCTTCCAAGATGATGTATAATAAAGATCCATAGTGAGTATAGAACTAATGAAAAATTTCCCATAAATACCACGAAATTGTTTATCCTGTCATCTACGGAAACAATTCCCGTTATTGCGTTCTAGGATCATTATTATACACCACTTGGTTCAACACCAGACAGATGTTGTCTCGGGTCTCAAAACGTTGTTGGTTTCCTTTTCTCTTTGACTAAACAACGTGTTTCAGTTAATAATTTCTTTTCCTTCGTGTCTTCGTGTCGTTATACAGTCAGATTCTCCTTTAGTAATAGGAATCAATAGTCTCATTGTGACCCGAAGGGACCACCGGGTCCGTCATTTCTCAAGTGGACGTTACGGTCTCTGGGTCCAGGTTAGGGACCCGTCCCTGCTAGGGGACCTCTTCCCTTACCGGTGGGTTAGGTCATTAGGACGGACCCTTACGGGTACCTGTCTCCTCGGACCACACGACGGTAGGCGCCCCAGTGTTTCTCAACCTGTGCTGACTTGTTCATTCGCGTGGCTCGTTGTACTACCCGGAACAAGGTTCTCGACCGGAAGGAGACGGAAACTTAGAAACGAGGACTCGGGGACTGGGAGCGATACGTACCTGAGGTACAGGGACGATGAGGTCTTTAGAACCACGGGAGAGTAGTGAGGCGTCGGGGGGTAAGGGACCTCAAAACGTCATCGGGGAGACGGACCTTAAGAGAAAGAAGGAAAGGAAGGAAGTAGTTTAAGTGGGGGAGAAACTGTGGACAGGGGTAGACCGTCGAGACACTGGAGAGGAGACGGTGAGTTGGAGCCGGTGGACAGAGGTGCCGTCAGAGACATCGAGTCACTCATCAAGTCACTTAAATAGGATAGACGGAGCCCGGATGTCAGAGTTCGGAAATACGAGGACAGACCAAAGTCCAAGTCTATGGACCGAAGAAAGAGAGACTGAAATTCTACCTTTTAAGTGGACTTCTCAACCGACCGAGAACTAAAACGAAGAGGGGTACCTCTTCCGTTGCCGTGGGGTGAGGTCGTGAGAACGGACCTTTTAGGGTACCCGCCTCCTCGGACCACCCGACGGCAGATACCCCAGTGTGTCTCAACCTGTGCTGACTCGCTGAAGGGAAAGTGAAAAGTTAAAACACGTAACCTCTTCCTTTACCGTTGGGTGAGGTCACAAGAACGGACCTCTTAGGGTCCCTGCCCCCTCGGACCACACGACGGCAGATACCCCAGTGTGTCTTAGCCTGTGCTGACTTTACTGAATCGTACGTACGTGTCTCTTCCATCTGAAAACCTAGAGAGAGAAAAAATTATAAATAGTAATTACATGAACAAAACCCGACGCGAACCAGAAGTGACAACGCGTGCCCGAAAGAGATCGACGCCACTCGTCCCCGAGGAGAGATCGACACCACACACCCGAAAAGTGACGGCACCGGAGAGAACAACGTCTTGTGCCCGAGGTTTCGAGTCCGTGTCCTCAACAACGTGCACCCAAATCAACGGGGGACCCGAATCAACGGGGTACCCAAATCCACGGGGTACCGTACACCTTCTAGGGACCTGGTCCCTAGCTTGTACACAGAGGACGTAGTCAGAATTGGTGACCTGGTGGTCCTTTCGGGAGGTAGAGAGAGGAAACATTGTGTATGATGTCGAGGTCCTCCCGTAGTCCAATAGAAACACACGTAGTCCTTCTCGACGGGTCTCCCTTCTCAGTCACATTTTTGGAACCCAACGTGTCAAGGTACGGGTCAGGAAGTTTGTCCGTCCCGAGGCCCGGTCCCGTGATCGATTCGTTCCCCGCACAACGTCCTCATGACAATGTAGAGATCCATTTCCGGGGTGTAGGGTCTAAAGACGCCGTTGAGGAGAAGGTCCCGAGTTTTACCCTTCGATCGGTATGTTTCGGTAGGGACGAAGGAGGTCCTCTTTAGTGAAAGGAAACTCAAATCGATTTCAAGACTGTGACGTCTATACTTTGACTTTCTACGAACGAGGAACCTTCTTTTTAGTACTGTTTGGATCTGTCGCATAATCTTTCGTCTCTACAATGAAACGGCTGTTTCCAGACAGATCAGTTTCAATACCAAAAAAGTCATCAGTACATACCTACACTCTCAACCTAGTGTTTCTTCCGACTCGTGACTGTTTAACTACAAAAACTTGACACCACGATCTCTTTTAAGATCTCAGGGAACCTGACGTTCCTCTGGTTTGGTGAGTTGAAGGTCCCTTCAGGGAGGTTTAAATAAAATTTACTTAGTTGTTTACTTAGATACCGTCTTTCAACTTACCTAGAGGTGGTAAAAGAACTAAGTGAGGTAAAGTGGTGGTGATCAGTTGTCCTGACGTCAATGCAAATCAGAAAGACAAGGGTCCGTTTTACAGTCTAGTCCTCTGAGCCGTGACTGAAAAAACCTATCTTCGACCTCAGTGTAGGTCTGTCCTATAGGTCGGCTAACGACCCAGTTTCAAAACGGTTTTCTGTCTCTTACAGAGGAATAATCGTTCAATTAATCTTTATTTAGTAACACGTTCAAACACCATATGGTGAATCCCTTCTTAAAAATTCATATACATTTAGGTATATATATGAAATGTTAGACTCGGTGGTCCCTTCGACATATGAAATTTATATATATATATATATATGTGTGTATATATACACATATATATATACCTAAAATTCCATATATAGTCAAGTCAAGTCAGCAAGTCAGTACAGACTGAGAAACGTTGGGGTACTTAACGTCGTACGGTCCGGAGGGACAGGTAGTGGTTGAGGGTCTCAAATGAGTTTGAGTACAGGTAGCTCAACCACTACGGTAGGTCGGTAGAGTAGGAGACAGCAGGGGAAGAGGAGGACGGGGGTTAGGGAGGGTCGTGGTCCCAGAAAAGGTTACTCAGTTAAGAAGCGTACTCCACCGGTTTCATAACCTCAAAGTCGAAGTCTTAGTCCGGAAGGTTACTTGTGGGTCCTGGTTAGAGGAAATCCTACCTGACCAACCTAGAGGAACGTCAGGTTCCCTGAGAGTTCTCAGAAGAGGTTGTGGTGTCAAGTTTTCGTAGTTAAGAAACCACGAGTCGAAAGAAGTGTCAGGTTGAGAGTGTAGGTATGTACTGGTGACCTTTTTGGTATCTGAACTGATCTGCCGGGAAACAACCGTTTCATTACAGAGACGAAAAGTTATACGACAGATCCAACCAGTATTGAAAGGAAGGTTCCTCATTCTCAGAAAATTAAAGTACCGACGTTAGTGGTAGACGTCATTAAAACCTCAGGATTTTTTATTTCAGACTGTGACGAAGGTGACAAAGGGGTAGATAAAGGGTACTTCACTACCCTGGTCTACGGTCCTAGAATCAAAAGACTGACAACTCGAAATTCGGTTGAAAAAGTGAGAGGAGAAAGTGAAAGAAGTTCTCCGAAAAATCGAGGAGAAGTGAAAGACGGTATTCCCACCACAGTAGACGTATAGACTCCAATAACTATAAAGAGGACCGTTAGAACTAAGGTCGAACACAAAGAAGGTCGGGTCGTAAAGAGTACTACATGAGACATATCTTCAATTTATTCGTCCCACTGTTATATGTCGGAACTATATGAGGAAAAGGATAAACCTTGGTCAGACAACAAGGTACAGGTCAAGAATGACAACGAAGGACTAGACGTATATCCAAAGAGTTCTCCGTCCAGTCCACCAGACCATAAGAGTAGACAAAGTCTTAAAAGGTGTCAAATAACACTAGGTGTGTCAGTTTCCGAAACCGTATCAGTTATTTCGTCTTTATCTACAAAAAGACCTTCAGAGTACGAAAAAGCTACTAGGTCGTCTACAAGCGTTAAACTAGAGACCAAGGGGACGGAAAAGATTTTGGTCGAACTTGTAGACCTTCAAGTGTCAAGTGCATAACGATTTCGGACCGAACCTCTTAAAACTCGTAATTAAATGATCGCACACTCTACTCACGTTGACACGTCATCAAACTCGTAAGAAACCGTAACGGAAAAGATCAGGACACCGGTGACGACTCAAAAGGTTTAAACGAACGTATAACTCACGTCGTGAAAGTGTCGTAGTAGAAAGTCCTCATATAGACATAAAAATTTTTATATATGTATATATGAAATTTCATATATATCTATATATTCCTAAATATTTCATATATGTATATTCCTAAAAATTCCATGTATATACGTAATATTTCATATATACAAGAAATTTCATATATATATACTTCTAATATTTCGTATATGTATATTCCTAAAAATTTCATACATACACACACACATATATATATATATATATATTTTATCTTTTACATACCGAAGGGACCACCGAGTCTACTATTTCTTAGACGGAAGTTACGTCCTGTGGTCCCTAATTAGGGATCCAGCCCGTCTAAGGGAGCTCTTCCCTTACCGATGAGTGAGGTCTCCTCGTATCACCTTATGTCAGGTACTACAGTGTTTCTCAACCTATACTGACTCGCTGATTATGAAAGTGAAACGTATATATATATAAATATATATATATGTGAGAGAGATATATATTTCATATCCATATAGATAATTTTTATAATGAAGGAACCTCTTCTACAACAGAACTACTGAGAAGAACCGAAATAGTTGGTTTTCCTGTCCCTTTGACTCAGAGTGTCTAACGGACCTATTCCATGTAAAGTTAAATAATAGACAGATCTCCGAAGGGTCCACCACGTTCACCATTTCTTGGGTGGACGGGTACGTCCTCTGCCTTCTCTGAGGCCAAGCTAGGGACCCGACCCTTCTACTGGACCTCCGCCCGTACCGTTGGGTGGGGCCACAAGAACGGACCTCGTAGGGTACCGTCTCCTCGGACCGTCCGATGTCGGCGTCTCAGTGTGTCTCGACCTTCGTTGACTCGTGTGCGTGTCGGCGGCTAGTAGGTTGCAGTGAACTCATCCTGTCCAGATCTGTTAATACTGAGTGGTTAAAGAAGTACTCCCACTGTCGACTATTTCTTAGACGACGCACATTTAGCTTACCCGAAGATGTTGACCACTCGAACCTAAAACTGTAACGATCCAGTCGTCCTCTCCCTAAAACTACCATTGTGAGACATCCGAGACTTTCGTCTTGTTAGTTTAGTCCTTCCACAGTTGACCGTCTTAAATATCTACCACACGCCATGGGACACCGATGAGTATAAATAGCAACGATTTACTTCTCGTTTATCCTTAAACTAATTTTTGTATTCTATGTCATTTAATTAAAATTCGGTCTTACTCAGGTCCAAAGGATCGTATCTGTTCACCCACCTATCACGGTAATTAGGATCTACTATATCTCGTCAGTAATTATCACTTTACTTATTTTGTTTTATTTCCCTTTTAAATTAGCAATGTTGTTTCCTTTTGTTTTATTCCGTGTATGTCATTTTCGTACCTTCGTATAGTTATTCCAGAACTAGATTTAGTCTTTATTGATTGTATTAACACGGTACTCATTTACTGATTAGACAAAATTGCGGTGTCTATGAAGAAATCCGATTACACTTCTTCCGAGAATGAGAAGTCGTCTTCAGAACGACTCGGTACACGTTGCAATTACTATAAAGTACGTTTCGTCTAGTCAGTCGGCCGGAGACTGTTAGTCGACTATGAGATTCCTTTGGGGTAAACATTGAGAATCTAGAGGATGGTAGTGGCGTCCAAAGTTAAATCTGGATTTTGGAAAACCTTAGGTAATTATAGGAAACTGTAATGGAACATTTTAACAAGCAAACTATCTATGATACAATCCTAAAACAGTTCCTTTCGTAGATACTGGAATTAGTTAGTTTTGGTATTCAGACATTCATAACCCCGATCTTCTTGGTATTTACAAGAAACTTGCAGACCCAGATCAGGGCTTCCTGTAATTAGAAAGATTCGACGTTTTATTAATAAAAGTCACGATGTATAAAATTATATCTGGTAAACGAGAAAACTTTTATAAGAGCAACCTAAAGAGAGTACTTTGGGATTCGAGGTAATGGTAGGAACGAGACAGAAATCTTTAGGAATTTCTTGTCTAGACCGTTTGTTCAACTCCTTCGGGATGGTGGATGTCAAAATACAGTTCCTTTCATAACGATCTCTTTACCCTTTCTAAAAGTTACCACACAAAGTCTTTTTCGGTAGTTTCCTTCTTTTCCCCATTTCTCTCCTCTTTCGTGTTTTCATGTTCTTTAACGGTTGATTTCGTACTTAGGACTTCTCGCCCCTCCTTTGGACAAGTTTACAAGGAAAACTCCAAGTAATGTAGTATTATAATCCTCCTTTTTCACATTGAAACTTTCCTCAAAGTATTTTCCCTCGAAAATTTTTCCGAACATTTACGACTACTTTCCTTAAACCCTTCTTTCCGAACCCATAGTTAACAAAGAGGATTTTATTCTCCTCCTTCACACATATTAAACAGAACGTTTCTAGAAATACCATTTTTCACAGGGGTCCCTTGAAGTATTTAGTTTTTACCTATTTTATACTGAACAAACGGAAGTGCGAAAATTTACACATCTAAATTTCGTTACAACCAAAATGTACTCTGTCAACGGGATCCGTTAAGAACACTGACAGGAGGTACCGTTTATAATTCACCATCTATTTTCGTTAATAGTTCTTTTAGCACACAGAACATAATTATCTTGTATGTGGAAATCCCGTTCCGAAACATCTGAGTCTCGTACATCAGTAACGGAACAGGGTCCCACCAAGTCTTCGTTGGTTTTTTGAAGTGGACGGGGGTCTAAAGAGGGAATGAAACCTTAGTTTTGGGAACGCCTAGTGAGAAAAATTGGTTTTATAGTTGTGTATATAAATCTCTCTAGGACGAGCTTACATGTAGACGATGGGTCATCCCTTTATACTGTTCTGTTTAAATGGACAAAACGAAATTGAAGTAGATTATTTTTGTTATCCATCCATCGGACCTTTAGACCCACGTGTTAGGTCTCAGTTCAAGGTCCTGTCTCGGTGAAATGTCTTCTTCCCATAAAATTTCAATGTCTGGACTCGCGAGACGAGTCTCTCCTTTTCCGAACCTAGGACATAGAGTCTACCCAGGTTAATCCTGTGTCTCGAAAACCCCTGTTCTCGGATCATTTTACCACTTCCACAATCCGTGGAAGTACCACTGAGAAACACTGGGGTACCTGATATCGGGTGGTCCGAGGAGACGGGTACCGTCTTATAACCTCACCTAACGGTATAAGGGAAGAGGTCTCCTAGAAGGACTGGGTCCCACCTTGGGTCCAGAGGACTTAACGTCCGTCTAAGAAATGACAGACTCGGTGGTCCCTTCGGGAATCGTCCGTCGCACCCATTATTATGCTTAGAGCAGAAAAATTATTAGAAGAGGTCCCGTCAGGGACGATCAAAAGATCTTTGAATAAAAATAGAGCAGTGATATTTTGATGAAAACTTCATTAAACAGAATCAGGAGTGGGTTTACACAGGTGACGACTTCATAGTATTTCTGGACCTTCATCTGGATCATTCACCTCCAGCGGAACCTACCTCCGTTAAACTGGGGAGTAACCCTAGACTATAAGTCCACCTGGATCCTTCAGTTCTGTACTCACCAAGTGAAGGAGGTAGTGGAAGGGAGAGGACCTGTGTAGTAGTGTGTTTTTCTTTAAATTTTTCGGTTTTGGATTTCTCTGTCAATGGAGCACCGGTTACTCGGGTTACCGGTACAACCTAGGTATCCCCTTGTCAAGATATACCCTACGGTCCGATACGATATCGGTCGTTGGGTTTAAGGTTTAATCTTTACTATTCTTTGTTTTGTACCCGAAAGGGTGCAACCGCTGAAGTCGGACCAGGGACCCAGGTAAAGGAGTTCTTTAGTTGATTGACGAAAAAGAAGAACCAAGACGGAACTTTTCAAAATGGTAAAAAGAAAAATAATCACTTTTTTATTGGTCATAAACCCCGAAGGGGGTACCGAATCGCCCATTTCTTAGACGGACGGTTACTTCCTCTGCGGCCTCTACGCCCAAGTTCGGGACCCAACCCTTATAGGGTATCCTCCTGTACCGATGGGTGAGGTCGTAAGAAACGACCCTTTAGGGTACGTGTCTCCTCGGACCGTCCGACGTCCGGTACCCCAGTGGTTCTCACTTGTACTGAGTCGTTGACTCGTGTGTGTGTTGGTTGTAGAAGAGGGATCCTCGGGGACTCGTGACACGAACCCCTTCCAACCACAGTGGAAGGTTTCTGTGTAAACCGTCCATCCTTTGGACCCTTACACACAAGTGGTGACTGTTTGGAGTCCCACCCTGATAGGACCGACGCTTGAAGTGCCCAAGGGATCAAGAGGCACTGAGAACGACGGCTGTCACCACCTGTCCTCGCCTGTCCTCGTTCCTGCTCTTAAGTTCCAAACACTGTTTAGGAATTAAATTTGTGAATTTGTCCTTACGTCAACCACATCGGACTTGAAACTGGAAGGAAATAATGAAATCACACCAAATCATCTCTAAAAAGACATGTTGTGACGCTACGTCTGTAGGAACCAAACGAAACTGTAAAAGAGAAACCCCTAACAATTGAGACTGTACCAAGGAATCATTGGTCGGTTCAAGTGACCATCGTACTACCAATGGACCTCATCTAAGGGACCTCCTTCTCCGGTCTTATTAGTACTCACTGACTCCAGTTAGGAAGGAACTGATACAGAACTATCCCTTCGTTAAATAGTATATAAGAAAGTAGTCACAACTTTATTTGTATTCACGTTTATATAGGGGTTAAAGGGTAACTGTACATTATGAAAGATAAGACGGACTGTCTAATAAATTTTTGTATGTCTAGATCCCAAAGTAAAGGGTATCAAACAGGTTTTATTTTTTCACACACAGAAACCTCACAGACGATACCCTACTTTGAACCATCTTCACTTAGATAGATAAAATAAATTGAAACAACCTTCGAGACATTAGGGTAACACTCTCGCGGATTGAGAATCGTCTCTACGATTCGTTCTTTCCTCTTACACCCCAAAATTAGAATAAATGAGGGAGGGAGGGGAAGACAACAACTTAAGACAAACATAACGTCTCTGACTCAAGAGTCAAGTTCATGTAAGAACAATTATCTTATCTACACCCACTCTTAAGATTTAAGGGCGTGTATAAGGAACGTCAATTTTTGGTCGGACGAATGATTTACGAGAAAAAAAAAAAAAAAAAAGAAAAGAGCAACCGTGAGGAAGTCTTTTGTTGTGAAGTGTCGTCCCACTGGACACGTCACTTTCAGTCTCCTTCACCCTGGTCCAGTTCCCCTCTCGAGGGAACTTCGGTAACCAATCAAAATTTAACTGGTTTCGACGTCGTTTGTTAAGGTAGTAATTAGAATTCCCCGTTTTTTATCTACCACTGTTTCTCGTCCTCAACCAAATTTTTTATGGTTGTGGACAGTTTTACAGAGGGAAAAATAGTAACTTCTCACTACCAAACTTCCTCCATATTCTTGGAAGAGGTTAAATCGTCTCGACTAGGTAAAAATAAAAGAATTTCCTTCGAAAATAGGAACCAAATTGGACTATCTTACTGCACTACAGATTATATGTAGCAAAAATGGGGGACTGTGGTAAATAGTGTATTGTTTGACCCGGAAGGATAGTCAGTGAAGATTAAAAAAGGAGACGTCGTAACGGTAGCCGAAAACCGTGAAAGTAAATTCGTATCAAATTTTTTTTTATCATTTTATTTTCTAGTAAAAAAAAGGGATGGAACTATATTTCTACTTGGTCAGTTAGTAAGTGCCTCATGGGACGAGTGTAAACTACCATGTTAAAGTCTCCATCTATTAAATGAAAACTACGATTAATTAATGTTCATTAGTATTTTTGTTTAATTTTGGTGATATGAATAACGTCCAAAAGAACACGAGGACTTTATTACGTAAAAATACGTAGACAAATGAACGAAACATTTTTTTACATTATTAGATATAAGTATCTTTTTGTTGAAATCTCGAGACGTAGTTTCGACATTTGACAATAACCAATAAACCCCAAAAAAAAGGGGATTCTATAATTTTACCTTCTTACTTTCACTCGGTATAGTTCACTTTCTCTAATTACGTAAAGTCCTGATTGCATTTTCGTCTTTAACTCCTAAAAAATTTTTACAGACAAACAACAAACAAATAAAGAGAAAAATTCTCTGTTTTCATACTAAAACGAGGACTTTTAATCAGTCCTCTGTCTCATGGTCGTCCGGATTTTTTGTATATTTAGAGGTTCTCTAAGAAGATGTAAAAGGGACGTCCCCCTCCCCTACCAACAATTAGAGACCCAAGACAAAAGTGGTTGTTTCTTCGGAAAAGTAGGGTAACCTCTTTACACCACTTTCCTTGGTATCACATAGCCGATGTCTTAGTGACAAACACGAGACTAAAGAGTTCGACGAGGAGGAGGAAGAGGATGGAGGGATTTTCGAGGGTGCCTCCGTCGTCTTTCTTCACCTTGTCCCACCGAATCTTCAGTCCCCTGGATCCTAAGACCACACCTGAGGACGGTAGATGGAGTATCCTACGTTGGGTTTACGTTTCTTTATTGTGTCATGAGCCCTCACGAAGGGTTCCATGGGATCGTCGGGAGGAGAAGGAGGAGGAGGAAGAGTGGTAGTACTGGTAGAGGTGAGTGACTCATCGAGTTACCCACCTCTTAGACGGTCGTTACGTCCTCTGGACCCAAGCTAGGGACCCAGTCCTTCTAGGGAACCTCTTCCTTTACCGTTGGGTGAGGTCATAAAAACGGATCTCTTAGGGTACCTGTCTTCAACGTTTCTCAGCCTGTGCTGACTCACTGATTGTGTGTCTCACATTGTCTATTCAGTGTGAATAATAACTCACAATGTCTATTCATGGAAATGGTCATCATAGAGTGAATCAGTTTGAACTGGGGGTGGGGGTGGGTAGAGACGTTTCCGTCTATGACAAAAGGGCCTTGAAACGTCCTCAGCCAGGATAGGGAGTCCTCACTCGTTAGAGTCCCTTCTCTTATACTCCCGAACCAAACGTCCAAAGTCGGGGGTACCGAAGGATACCTTAAGGAAATGTGGTGTACGAATACCAAACATTCCGTGACGTGCGGGTAGTCCGACCTCACTCACCCGTCTTAAGGAACAAGGTACCCCTACACCTTATAAGAAGTTTCTAAAAGTGAGAAACAGTCGAGTCGTCGGTAAGGGGGCGAAGAGAAGGGGTTCATGTGAGACTTAGGATGGAAGAGCAATAAACCTATAGACGAGGGGAACCCTCCGGGTCAAATGTGAACTTCTACAATAATTCACTTCGACTCAGAACAACTCCTTCTATCAAATTGTAAAGAAGACTGATACCATTCCATCAAATTGGGTTATCGGTGAAGGTCCCATTTAGGTCCCACTAATATTAAAGGCATGTGTGTGTCATGGGCCGGGAGTGGGGTTCGGTCTAGAATAGAGTTCTGTGCACAATACACAATTCTAAACCCCAATTCAGGACAAACTGGGACTTCTCCAGAGACCTTGTACCAGTAAACTAAACATTTAGAACCCTGATAGTGTTTCGACAACCTTCAGTCGGTCGAAACCCCCGAAAGTAAATATAATAGGCACATAATCAATTGACTTCAGAGTCAACAGTTAAAGTTCCGTAACAAAAATTTTTTAATAACAATAAATCTTAAAATTAAGTAAAAGTGTTTTTATATAAACCAAATAGCTGTACTTATTTAAACGTAAATATTCACAAAACAAACGGGAAAAAATCAGACTTTTAGGATTTCTTCTTGTACAGTCCTGTATATAGTACTGGGGATAAAGATCTGGACCTCTTTATGGTGCTTCAGTGTCTAGGACCCTCTGTTACACCGGCTCACGAAACGTCCGTCCGTGAGGACCAGAATGGACCGACGGAGTATGCGCACTGGAACACATTGCCGTAGTCATGCCTGCTGAAGAAGGATACCGCACTCTCCTTGCTTTCTCGGATGACGTTAAGGAAACTTCAAATTTGCTCCATTGACCTCTTCACGCTCGTCTTACGGACCACGTCTTAACCGTGTACTATTTACAAGAAAGGGAAAAGAAGGTGGGGGACTGAAAGTCTTGTATCTCGTTTCTCTTCCTTCATAAGAGACAAGACTGTTCAGTAGAAACTTAATCAGGGGTCCTACGAAAATAAGGTTGGTGTTGGACTGAAGTAGGCAGGAGAAAGAACAAGGAGGCGTGGGACACGAAAGGTTTCCCTTCTTCGTTCAGTCCGGGCTTACCAGGGGAGATTTCTACCTCCGAGGTGGTTACTACTGGGAGTTCCCAGGTGGTCTAGGGTGAGAGAAGGGGAGGAAGCCTCCTCCTCCTCCTAGGGTGAGAGAAGGGGAAGCAGGAGAGAAGAGGAGAGTATGTGTAGGACGGGCCGAGGGCGTGAATGTTGGGTGTTCAAGTCACTGGAGGAAAGACAAAGACCACCTTGGTTTTCCTTGTCTCCTCGTCTCTGACCATCCGACCCGAACGGGGAAGAGAATTCTAGACACAGTGATCGGACCCGAAGACCTCCGAAAGTGCACTTCGTCCTCTCACAACTAAACTGTGTGTCTAGTGTAGAGCGACCTAAGTCGAAGGACCGAACTGTGGACCCTCCGAGGAGGGAAAGGTAGGAACGCCATCCTCCACACGCCTTTCTGCCGACCGTCGGTGTCGTCACCAGGTCAACAGAGAGTAAAGTTCGGTCCTCGTCCTCACGTGTTGCCCCTCTCACAGAGCCCGAGGAAAGAGTTTGTTACAGAGGGGGTAAGATCTAAATTATTATGGGATTTCCACGACGTGTGTCCCGGAATAAGAGTATTGGTAGTTTGTACTACCCCTTAAATTAGTCGGCCCAAAGTAAATGACCGACAATTAGGTGACTTCATTATTTTAGATTCTTAAGGGACGGTAATAAAAAATTTTTTAGTGTGTCTCACTGATTTACAAAGTTAACAGAGTTATAGACCTCTTACTTAGATTAAGGATTACTAACTGTTCTTTTGGAGAACCAGGGTCTCGTCTCTCTACCGTCTTATTAGGTGGATTAAGGTGACGGATGTAAGGGGTGGTAGTTGCATGTGTAAGTGTGTGGAATTCGATCTACCTCAGTACAGGACCAAACCTTAGTAAAAGTGTCCCCTGACTGGTCAGCTCCCTTTTAAGAGTCACGTGACGTTCATCGGCCGTTCTCTGTCCTTTAGTGTCAATTATACACTTGTATACACGTTACAAAAGGGTAACTACCCATAAAAAGAATGTATTGTAGAGTTGATTATAGATTTCGTCAAACACCACCAGACATACTGACAGGGTTAAAGTGACTACTCCTTTGATTCCAAACCTCTCCTCTGAGTTACAAGGGTCATCCTTCAACAGTCTTCGACTTACACCAGAGGAACCTAAGGTTCGGGACGTAAACTGGCACTGTGATTGGTGCACGGAAGCCAGTAGTTTTCGACTATATCGGGTCCACTCACTCGGTCTATAACTCCTAAAACGAATTTCACCCTTCCCTCGTTGAGGTTATACGAAAGGTCAGATTGTTTCTGAGTCCTTGATCATGGTATGTTTTAACACTGTAAATGTAAACCTCCTATAAGAGGTAAAAGTTTCGATTAAGTGGAGGATGAACAAAAACAAACAAACAAACAAAGGAGGAAGAAATAGGGGTAAAGTTCATGGGTCTATTCTTCGTACTTACTCCCCTTCTTTTTGTCTGGGAGTCAGGACTTTTTGAGTAGTGAAGATATTGGGAGGTCCCGTAAAAGGACAAGAACCGTAGTTTGACGGACTATCAGAACGAGGTTCTTATTTCTCGTGTTTGGGATATTTACAACTCATAGTCATGTTAGGCTCGTTGAAGTATTTCTCCTTAGTTTTATTTCGGCATTGGACCAAAGTACCTACTGTTCTGGAACCGATTACTGAATGTGCAAACAATTTGTCCACTTACGGTCGTGAACAACTTCCAACAAATCGACGAGGTTTTGTCGTTTTCTCGGAAGTACGGTCTGGGAGTTTTCTTCGTATTAGAAGTTAAAAGTGAGGTTTACCGCTCGTCCAACATCTCTATTGTCATTCGTTCTGTTGCATCGTCCGAATCCGGTTCACCTATTTTTAGCGTAAGACTGATAAGACAGTAGTCTCGTAATGGGTGGTTCCTGAGAGGACTACCTAAGTCCGAATAACCCTTAGAAGATCTTCGCTTTCTTATTTTGTCTACCCCTTTCCTCTTTCTTCCTTTCTCCTCCGAAGACCGATATTCCTCTCGGTGTTTCGACTTTTTGTGTGTTTTTGGTCTTGTCCATGACGTTTGGAAGGTTTCGTCTCCGGTAACAAGTCTTCACCACTTTACCACTGTACACGAGTGGGACTCGAACCTTGAGTCCACTTGATCTTTTCGACTGTGCACTCTGACTACTTTTACTTCGGTCTCATACGGTCCCAAACCAAAACAAATCAAAGCCTGTCCTACACTCATTTTAAAGGTGTGGTCTCTCTTAAACCCCCTCGAGACCAGTCTACCGGTTCTGGAACCGTCTTTATCTCTCTATCCTAGACTCAACTCCCGAAGAGAAACCGAATTCCCGAAGGGTCCATCGTGATCCCCATTTCTTACGACGACGGTTACGTCTCTGTATTCTCTGGACCCAAACTAGGGGCCCAGTCCTTCTAGAGTCCCTCCTCCAGTACCGTTGGGTGAGGTTATGAGAACGGACCTCTTAGGGTACTTGTCTCCTCGGACTTGTCGATTTCAGGTACCCCAGTGTTTCTCAACCTGTTCTGACTTCACTAAATCGCACCTGTATGTGTGTCTGGAACCGTATTAGTCTCCCTCGGTGCCGTTGTCGCTTCGAATCTTTCCTCTGGTAGTCTGGGATGCCCCCGTCACTCACCCGAGTAACTGTGGACACACAAGTCCAGTAAGAACCACCACTACCACCAAATCAATATCATGGAAAAGTCTTCTTCACTAGGTCCTGAAGAACCTTTCGGGGTTAATCTCCTGACAAAAGGACCAGAATATCCTATAGGATGACGATGACGATTCAGTGAAGTCAGCACAGGCTGAGACACGCTGGGGTATCTGTCGTCGGGTGGTCCGAGGGGTCAGGGACCCTAAGAGGTTCGTTCTTGTGACCTCACCCGACGGTAAAGGAAGAGGTTACACACTTTCACTTTTCACTTTCACTTCAGCGAGTCAGCACAGGTTGAGAACCACTGGGGTACCTGACGTCGGATGGTCCGAGGAGGCAGGTACCCTAAAAGGTCCGTTCTCATGACCTCACCCCACGGTAACGGAAGAGGTTGTCCTATAGGATTGTATTGGGAAAAAGAATCGGATTCAATATTTTGCCATTTCACTTTTCGAAAAACTGAGTAAGTAAGTGACAAAAAAAAGAAATCTGTTTATTAACAACTTATTTGTGGAGTGCGGTCATAGAGGACGATCTACGACCCTTACGTCCACGTTCTGTGTTTGACAGAGACCGGAAACTTTCCCTCTCTCGGTGCCTAAGTCTGTTGATCTGTTGTAACACTACTACTATCTTCTTTATCAATTCGTGAGCCTTTCTATCATCCCCGCCCTTTTTCGGACTTTCTTGTCCTTTATAAAATCATTTATGAACGACCCGTTACGTTGAAAAAAAAAAAAAAAACCTCTTTCCATCAATGTCATTTAAAGTGTCTAGCGCTTCCCAAGTCGATTTGAAATTTCACGTATGTGGACATAGTAGTGGTAAGTCTACTTTTATGTCTATGAAGAGGTGGGTCCTCTCAAAGGAGGAGGAGAGCCAGGTATGGGAGGGGGGTTCCCCATTGGTGAGAAGACTGGAAGGGAACGCTAATCAAAACTGACTGAACTTGAAGTGTCTTTACCTTAGCGCGGCATATATACAAGAGAGACAGAAAGAGATAAGTAGTTGAGTTCCTCTTAGCAGGTCTAATACGTTTATAGAAATATGATTTTGCTCCATCGTTACCTTCAGTAAGGACCTAAAATCCTCAAAGAATTCCCCTTAATTAACCGACTCTTTTCCCTTTGTCTACCACCTCACCTTTTTTTGTATTTTCAAATCTAAGTCACCCCCACCCAAAGTCAAAACTTCTCCGATGAACGATCGACATATAGAACTCTTATAGTAAGAGACTTGAGGTTAAAAGAAGCGGCGTTTTACTTCTATTGTTGGTGGCGAATGAAATACCTCGACAATCATGTTACATACACTTTTTAGTGGTAATGTAAAATTTCACACTGTGTCTAAAATTTTGACAAAGATAAACAAATAAGAAACACCTGTTTAACTCCAAACACACACAAATGTTTACCGATTTCTACACCTTTACTGTTAAAAAGATAATACGGAAAATGTTCATCCAAGAATCATTAGTTAACTCAAAATAATGAGTTTACGTTAGGTTAATTGTAAGTTGTTAACGGAACAATTTAAATTTTAGAATAAGATCAACGTACATTAGACTTCGATTTTGTACCCAACCACAAGATTCAGAACTCTAGACCAACGGTTTAGTTTGTTATGAGACTTAAATGGTCTGAACGATTGTGGACATTATTGCGTGTAATTTTCCTGGGATGGAGTTCGTAGATAAAGGAAGACAATGTTCGGAACGTAACATTTTGTCGTTTCGGTTTGTAAGGTGTCTTCCTTCCTTTCCAAAATCTAAAGAAGAATCAAAAAATGGGGGCGAGGGGCGAAAAGGTCAAACACTGGTGTTTCCCTTTTACGTCCCTACTTGCAGACAACTTTATTCTTCACTATCCTCTACCGATCTTGCCTTTTCAAAGGTAGACTCAGTTCACTCTCTTTCATTTTGAGACTCTGACTGAAAAATTAAAGAACTTAATTAACCATTTATGGAATGAACGAGAAGTCGCTCTAATACTCAAGTTTTAATCTTTTACCTAAGTAAGTTTAAGAAGTGGTTGACAACATTTAAAAGAACGACTACCCTTTCTCTCCCTTAAGTAAAAGAGTTACCGATGCAACGGTCGGTAGTAGACCTCGTAAGACAGATATTTGTACTTTGGTCTTTGCAACCGCCCTCTTCTGTAATTGGTTAGGGGATGGTCCGACATTCATTATGGTGTAGGAGGTGGACCGTGGTAATTATTAGGATAAGTTACTTGGGAAATAATAATTATAATGACCAAATTTTTTACTGGGGTGTGAATGTCCACATCGAATTGCTCCGTGTACAACACCGGTCTACAGGAGGTTCCGGCTGAGGTGGTGGTGTCATGTGTAGAAACACGTGCAAAGTATTTTTCTTTGGTAGACTTTCGTAAGTAAAGTTCTCGTATAAGTAGTGCAGCGCACCAGTCAAGTCCTGACTGCACGAAGATGAATTCAAATTTGTCTACCTTTTTTGGACCTTTAATATAAGTTATATGGAAAAAAATTTCATTAATAGACTAATTTTGACGGTTTATGTAAAAGAAGAAAAGTGAAGGAAGTACTTTTACAACTCCTCAACCGTCCCGACAGTCGGAGCTCAATCCTCCCTACAGACGGTAAGTTGACCGGAGGTGGACGACGGACAATCTCTGACTCAACACACTAATATAAAGAAAAAGGAAGGGACGTAAACGAGTTTACATCTTGTCTAAAAACTGTTTTGCGTTCCCGGTCAGTCTTCAACTGACTTTATTCTTCTCCCTATCGTGGATTAATACTGTTGCAAATTTGAGAGACCTCCCCAGAAGGTCTTTTTTTATTCCATAGGGCACCCGTATCTCGAAGAAAGAACACTAAGTCAGTGATCCACCACAGGCTGAGGAACACTGAGATACCTGATATCGGGTGGTCCGAGGAGACAGGTACCCTAAGAGGTCCGTTCCTATGACCTCACCCAACGGTAAAGGAAGAGGTCCCCTAGAAGGGTCTGTTCGCTAGATTGGGTGTAGAGGACGTGACCGTCCACCTAAGAAATGTCGACTCGGTGACCCTTCGGGTCTCGTGAAGAACCCACGGGGATCTCTCCTCTGTCTGGACGAAAGACGACTCTCGATTGTCGTGCGTGCGGAAACACAGTTAGTCGTAAACGTCCTCTGTGTGGATCCCATTTCTGAACAACTCAAAGATCGAGAGTGATTGGAAAGACGTCTTCTAAGGTCCACTCACATCTACCACTGAATCTATCTTAGTGACAAGCGATTTGATCTATCTTTAAATCGATCAAGAACCACCACCGTCCCTTCGTAGTGTACCTCCTCTCCTTCTCAGATTCTTTTTCATTCTTCTTCCACTACCAGTGTGTCCTGATCTACGGACCCACGGAAGAAATCCGATCTTATCCCTACGAGACCCGTCCGAAATTAAACTACGGGGAAGTTTGACGACCAGAGATTTAAATAAGTCTTTTCTTTTTCGTACTTCAATGTATTTCCCTTCCCGTCTCTCAGTTCTCCACTCCCCATCGTAGTTTCTAGAAGTAAGAGTTTCAGTCGAAGCCGAGACTTGCACAAAGGGAGTGAGTTGTGTTACTCTTGGAACTAAAATTCTACTAGACTAGAACAAAGTTCCAATAAAATTTTGGTGGACAACTCGGAGTTCGTACAGAGTGTCCCCTCCCCACACAGAAGACGAAGAGGTTCGTCGAACAGGTTCTTACGGAAGGGAGGTATCCATGTTCTACGGGGTCTTCTCAACATCTTTATTTTGATCAAGGTAACGTGAAAATGTCACAGTGACCTTATGGCGACCTCTATAAGATCAAAACCATTTTATCGAGATTTTTATAAAATTATGTAACCATACCACCACATGGTACACTAAGGAACCCACCAGGTCAGAGGTTAGGTTAGATCGAACTACTTGAACTGTACAGACCCGTCGGTATTCTACTCGACTTGATTAATCAAGTTGGTGAGAGGTTCCGAATGGAGGGGAGACAACAAGACACGATTATAAGAAGGTCCCTCTTCCTACGAAATTAAGGAGAAAGGGAAAGCAGAGTAGAATCAATCTTATACACAGACAGACAGACAGAGATGGAGACGAGTGGGAAAAGGCAGACGTTTGGAGGAAAAGGTCCCAAACGAAAAATCGTATACGTAACTTCCAAATGCAGAATGATGGAGTCAAAAGACCTCTTTGTTGTTAAAGAACCAAGGTCGAGGTCTTAAGGACTCCTTCCTGAAACCACCTGAGAGAAAAGGGGCAAAAGAGAGTGATTCCCCTTCTTTACCAGACCTACGATCGTAGTTCTAAGGGACTACATACACACACAAGAATCAGTGAGTCAACATAGACTCAGAAACACTGGGTACTTGACATCGGGTGGTTCGAGGAGGCAGGTACCCTAAGAGGTCCGTTCTGATGACCTCACCCAACGGTAATCAAATCTGTTTAAAGTTCCTCGTCTCGGTACCCTGTAGTGACGCCCTAGTGCTTCTTTTTCTTCTATTTCTGGTCTAACACCTCCGAGACTCATGTCGGACTTATGGACTAATAGGACGAAAATTGTTTTCACAATAAAGGTCTTCTTATTAGACGGATTCAGTCTCCATATAATCTGACTAAGTTCGTCTCCCTCTGGACTCGGTCCCTCTGTGTAAATTACCTATAATAAATGGATGTTCTTACAAGTAATATCTTAATAAACATTACCACTTTCTAATCTTTACCTTTAAAAGATTGTTCCTCCCTAATCGATTTATTTAGTATTACTATTTAATATCGTCTCGACGCACTATCTGATGATGTGTGAGTTGTTTTTAAGATAATACTTTATAATAGATCCTACGTATAAAGTTTGAGTACTAGAGTATAATAGATCGAAGGATCCTCTGTATGTCCATAGTGTATCGTGTACAACTTTAGTGACTCAGATCTTTATTAACTTAAGGTTTGTTCTGAAACGGTTTGGTTTTAGTTGAAAAGAGTATTTCGGACCAATCGATTCTGATGATTTAGAATCTAGGAAGAGATCATCTTAAATACCCCTGTATTATACTAAACCAGTATACATCCGAAGGGACCACCGAGTCTACCATTTCTTAGACGGACGTTACGTCCTCTGGACCCAAACCAGGGACCCAACTCTTCTGACGGACCTCCTCCCGTACTGTTGGGTGAGGTCATAAGAACGGACCTCTTAGGGATGTCTGTCTCCTCGGACCACCCGATGTTAGATACCCCAGTTTTTCTCAACCTGTGTTGACTCGCTGATTCGTGTCGTGTCGTATAAACCAGAGAGAGATATATATATACCAGTTTTGTTATCAGGTAATTGGAGAACCTTCTCATTGTAAAAATTATTTAGTTCGACTAGTTTTTAAATTTTAATTTTTAATTAAACAGTACCTAGCGGAAGTTTTACTTTATGTTGGAAAAAAAAGGAGGACCTTGACTCAACCCCTTTTGTCTAACTAGTTCTGTATCCAATTTTTAGTCCGATAGAAACGGACCCGATGGGAATAGTCATCTTTTTATATAATAAACTCTACTGTGGTTATAGTCAAACTTGTAAGAGAACGTTGGTGATTCCTAAAAATACCTTGTTATCGATAAACTTCCTTCGGTACGAAATTTAGTAAGAAATTTCGATCAGAATTCTTTGTACCCATTTCGTGTCGTTTACCCATTTATTTCAAGTTTCCTCCAACACCATCTGTTACCTTGTCGATAAACGACTGTCTCGAGAATTTTACGGGTTCAGACCTTGGAAGTGTGTGTCAGTATAGGAGTCATATTAATGTGTAAACCGGTTTTGTCCTCGAAACACTCTATGGAAGTTTGTCTCAAGTGTCTTGACCGAATGTTTCTCCGTAGTGAAATTAACACAACGTTCCTTTTTTGTCACGATACTAGAGTTTTCCTGTCTTAGGAACATTTTAAATACATCGAGAAATTAGGTTACTCGAAACCAAATTTCTCAACCCCCTAAATGTACACAATTCACGAGGATGTTTAGATGAAATGGGAAAGAACCTTTTCCCGTTGTGTTATTATTATCAATTTAAATACACATTCTACAGACATATCATCTCGACGAGTTTAGTCATTTATAATGTGTCATCTGATTGACGAAGACGAAAATTAGAAATTTATAGAAGTTGTGTTACGACAGACGACCCGCTCCCTGTGACTCGGGTGTGAGAAAGTTGGAAACCCCAGACCAAGATAGAATACTTGTCTTCTATTATTTTAGGGTTGAGGTTTACCCGAAGGACGGGTGACAACAAAGGTCTAAGACGGGTGGGACGTATCTCTACAGTCTTATATGAAAAATTTTATTGTAAAGTTTTTCTCACGAAAAGATAACTTAAAATATAGGCTAGATAAAAGTAGAGAGACAGGAATGTTCGGAGGTTGTTGAAAACGAACGAAAACAAAAAGGTATCCTTATTTTTGAGTAAAGAGTAAAAAGAAGACATACTTTAATTATTCGTTTATAAGTTTCATAAGTGTACGGGTGAACAAGTAATGTGTGCGCACGTGCGTGTGTGTGAGTCATATATTAGTTTCTTTTGTTATACACATATTTGTAAGGAAAACAATCTCGACGAGGACACGGGTACGGGACGGGGTCGACTTCCCGACGGGGGGTGGGGTAAAACAGTACCCTAAAATGAAGAGACACTGGTGTCAACTGCCCCGGGCTCGACCTGTGGACTGGGTACTGGACCCGGTAAGTCTCAGAGAGGGAATTCTTAAATTTGATTCTCTGTTCTCTAATCTCCAGTACCCCGAGGGACCGGGTACTTTTGAACCACGTCTCTTTCCGACAGACGACTCGTTTCGTTCTCTTATCTCGTCTACCATCTAGTACACCGGGGTCTCTCTTTTTTCTCTCTGACTCTTTCATCAATGAAGACGAGGACTACGAAAGGTCCAGGGTCAAGTCAGAAGACTTCTGACCGACATGAAGGACGTGACTTCAAGATACACTTTAGGAACGTAGTAATATTGTTTAGGGAGACCAGAATTTAATCCACGTCATCTAAAGACAAAGAATGGGGTTTTGGTTATGATTCTTATACGTATACATAGGTACACCTAGTGTGTAGACTTGACTAGTGTATGTATGTGTACATCTATTGTAAATCTAAATATTCTGAACTGGGGATGAAAACATACTGAGAATTAATTGTTTTATCCGTCATTTTCTTTCTATTCCCGAGTCACTCTCCTTTGACGACTTGAGGTTTCTTAAACTTCTTCCTCAAGTAAACGGATACCTGACCAAACCAGTTACCTCCCTTTCTGAAACCTCTTTCTCCTATTTTAAAACCAGAGTGTGGTATTGTCAGCTTATCCATCCTAAATGTGTCCACGGTTCCTGTTCTCTTTTTTTCTTCATTCCTTTTTCTCCCCACCTTCCGTTCCTCCCACGAAACCCTCTCGACCGTTGACTAATTTGTTTGAACGAAACATCTCCTAAGTCTTACGTTCAAAGACACATGTACGAAAGTTTCAGGAAAGGAAGGTCTTTCCGGGTTGTAGAGACTTCACTTTCGAGAAATGCCCGATTTTAGAATTAAAGGATTACGTCCTAAAGTTTGACTAAATTGGCTACACACAATAATGGGTTCAACTAACTGAAAAGGAATATCTATGGTTATATAATTAGTTGACAGTTTTATTCTATTATTTTAGATGTTTAATTTTATCAATAAAAATTAAAACTTTCGACACAAATATTCACTAGCCTGTAATAGAGGTTCCTTTTATTCCGTATGGAAACCAAAGAAAAGGGACCTTTCACTTTCACTTTCAGCGAGTCAGCACAGGGTGAGAAACGCTGGGGTACCTGATATGTTAGGTACCCTAAGAGGTCCGGTCTTATGACCTCACCCATCGGAAAGGGAAGAGGTCTCCTAGAAGGGTTGGGTCCCTGGTTTGGGTCCAGAGGGTGTAACGACCTCCTAAGAAATGGTCGACTCGGTGTTCCCTTCGGGTTCTTATGACCTCACCCATCGGATAGGGACGAGGTCGCCTATAAGGACTGGGTCCTTAGCTTGGTCCCAGAGGTCGTAACGTCCGTCTAAAAAAAAATAGTTGACTCGATAGTTCCTTCGGACTAGAAAAAGGACCTCTCTCAATATTTAAGGAATAACAGAAGTCACCTGGAAGTTCCAGTATGTTGGTGTGGGTCTCCTGTCTTCGTGTAGTATCTTAAAATCTCGTCACTTGACCGAAGTAAACTCTCTCCCCTTTCGTTTCTGTTCGTTCTGATCTCCAACGTCGGTCATTCTAAGACCCAGAACATCAGTGTTCCTGAAGAGGAAACTTAGTCCACTGACACCCGTCCACTGGAGTTACCGGAGTTGGTACTTACCGTTGTTAGTATTTCTCATTAACGGTTTTTTCATGACGACATTCCTAATTTACTCTCACACGTGTTCTGTGGGTCGTACCCAGACCAAGTGTCGGTCGTCAGTGACGACAATGGTCCAGTCCTCTAAAGGGTCCGAGTCCACCAATCTGTGACTTTCTTGCTTCCGGACCTGAGCCCGGAGGAGGGGAAGTTTGGTCCCCACAAAGCTAGTGAGTAGTATGCTCCTATCAATCTTCCACGGATTCTTCACCGTTTCTCTTATTCTCTTACTCTTCTACCTCATGGGTCTTTGGTAGTGTCTGTTCAGTGGACCTTCCATGGGAAATCAATTAAACTCGATTTTTCAAAAAAACAAAAAAAGGTAACATACTAAACCGTTTTTCTCCCTTTGTGTGGTTTTCCACACAATGAAAAAAAAAAAAGGTACGCATTTCACTTTCTAACCCCGACAAACCATGAAGCAAGTCTTACGTCTCTCCCGGACTTAGTCGCGTCGAGAAGACTTCCGGTCCAGACCCCCGTTTCTTATGTCTCTTCTCAGGTGCAAGTCCTCCCACCTCCTCTCGTCCTCGGCCTGGACCGAGGGGTCCGCCCCTAGGAGTCCCGTCGTCGGTCAAGGAGGAGTCCTCGGTAAGAAGGGACGGACGTAGAAACGGAATACGACCCCAGCTTAAAAACCTTATACGGGAGTGCGAAGTAAGGCCAGGTCCGGTCTCAACCCTGCCTCCGTCAATCCTGTCCTGTAGAGACTCGTAGGACTTAGAATCCTAAAGATACCTTATACCTGCGCTCTCCTAAGAATCGATCGAAGAAAAGTTTATAACGATACGACGGTTAATCGGATCAGGGAAAAAGATCTTCAGTAGTCTCTACATACGAAGGAGGTTCAGAATATCACAAAGATGACATAAAAATGAATAGAGGCAATATAAGGTCCTTTAACAGGATAGAAGTCAAGTAATTAAGAGAGAAGTCGTCATAAATTAAACGACAAACTAAGTGAACCAAAAATTAAAGTTACTAATTTTGAAAGTAATAGTCTTGAAAGAAGAGATAGTTGTATAAGAGGGAGGTGAGTATAGAAAAATCCCCCCACCGCCCCCTCTCCCTCCCCTCCGTCGTCCATACCCGAAAAAAAGAAAAAAAAAATTTAGAGGTTAGTAAATTTATATAAAAAATATGAGAGACATTTTAAAGACAATGGACTACGAGAATCTCAAGATCAGGGTTACAATGAATTGGGAAACCTAGTGGGAGTATATTTGGAGAAATATAGTAAGACTTAATACTTGTAAAAGAGTCGTCCCTAAACAGGTACCGGACTAATCAAACACATAGAAAGACCTCTCCAAAACTCAAATGAAGACGAACGACGGGGACTTCATCACGATCAGACACAGACGTAAAATACAATTAAGGAATTGAACACATTTTGAAGTTCCAATCAAGTTGTGGAGGTGGTCAGTGAGTGGAGTTCGCGAGAAGTAAAAGTGAAGGGGACGTAGTAAAATCGTCCCCAAGGGGAGAGGGAAGAGAGGAGGGAGGAAAGGAATCGAAAAAAAAAAAAGGACCAACGAGACGCTTCGTACACCCTAGAATCAAGGAGGTGGTCTTTGGTTTGAGTACGGGGGACGCAACCTTCGTACCTCAGAATGGGTGACCCGGTGAACCCTTCAGTGGAAGGGAGGAAAGAGGGGAAGAAAGGATCGGAGGAAGGAAGGAAGAAAATATCTGCCTCCAAAAAGTCCAAGACGAGAAGAGAGACAAATAGACTTCGTTTACAGGACACCCACACGGGTCATTGCAAAATCCATCCATAAAGAATCACAGGAACCAAATTTTTTTCTTTTTTAGGAAGACCGGGGAGATACTCACTAGAGAGTGAAGAGAGTATGTTAGGGGACACGGGGTCGGTAGGACGAGAGACCTTAAAAGGGACTTATACCGGGGTCCGATAGAACGAAATCTCTAAAGAAGTGTGAAGAGGTGGCCAAGTAGACCAGAGTGGACGAACGGTAGTGGACGATGTCAACACGGGAGGGAGGTTCAGGTAAAGGTTACAGAGGAAGAATTACTTCCGCCGTACCTGAGATACTTCGTCCACATTTGAGACGAAGGGGACGGTAGAGGATCATGAGGAGTGGAAATAGCCTCGTGAATTGCATCGAAAAAGTACATAAACGAAACGCGAGGTTGATTAAAGACTTTACTGTCATCTCATAATATGGAGACACAAGGCATATCCTGACACTTACGACAAACTACAATCTACAAGTTTCTTTTATTCACAACAAAAGAAAAAATAACTCAGATAGACTCATTTTCCCTATTACATCGTCTCTAAAACGAATATCCTCTGGTGTCCAAGAAAACTTCACAGAGAAAGTAGATGATCGACACAGACTTTAAGGGGGTACGATGTTGTTCTCTATTTCGAATTTGGACTTTTGAGAGGACCTTCCCCTTATTGGTACTTGACTTTGTGTGATTTCCAATTTTTTTTTCCCCTCCTAAAAGGAAACTCTTCCACCTTCCCCCTACCTCAACTACATGTGAGATAAGGAGACACTACGTCAAACTACACTCCCTCAACCATGACTCATTTCCTTCGTAGAAGTTATCATTTTCGTCCACTTTATTTCTGTCGACTCGGGGACCTTCTGTGTAAAAAGACGTAAGGGTCAAAACAACACCTAACTGGAACTCACCCTAGAGGTTCCTGTACTAGAGACAGACACCCACTACCGTAGAGTCATTTGAGAAGCACTCGTAGACCCTCTCTTTACAAAAGGGTACCCGACAGCCCGTCGACCCGAAGTCGTAAACGTCGTGAGCCCGAATCATCGACACCAAATACCCGAATCGACGGGACGTTGTACACCCTAGAAGGACCGGGTCCCTAACTTGGGCACAGGGGACGTAATCGTCCGTCTGAGAATTGATGACCTGGTGGTCCCTTCAGGACCCCTCTTTAGAAAAATGAAAAATAAGGAGTCAAAAAACTACGGTGGAGGATTCCAATTTTAAGATGGTAGTAGTCATCGTCTGACTATTCCTAAGAAAAACTGAATAAAGAGGTGTAAACTATCGTTTTAAAATGAGATTGTTTTTGTCCTCATACAATATATATATATACGCGACGACATATTACAAAAAGCGAAAATTACTTGTTCTTTTGTACCCATAGTAAGGAATAGTCATGTGAACTTACATTGGTAAATTTATGTCAAGGTATCATTTCACTATGTATTAAATAAAATTGTTAGACTTTAAGTAAGACAGTTGACTTAAAGTTCGTGATACGAAAATTTGAATTGTCAGGCAAAGAAGGATAGTTCCTAAAATGAGTTCTTATTTCCCCTTAGGAACGTAAGGACTCTATTTAGGATAAACTAGTACCACATACTGGAAAAATTACACAACAATCCAAGACAAACGATCTTAAAACAACGTCTAAAAACACGAATACAAGTAGTCACTATAACGGGACGTTAAAAGAAAAGAACACCATAGTAGAAGACCAAAACTGTAGTCCAACTACCACCGGAGTATCTTACTCAAAGACTCAAAGGGAAGGAGACGTTAAAAGACCTTTTCAAACTCGTCCTATCCACAATCAAGAAGAGATTTGAAAGTCACCTTTAGTGGACACTCCGGTAGACTGGGACCCAAAAATAACGACCTTCTACAAGTAACGTCGTGACAAATGTTGTCGATCCTTTACCTTCGTTGGATCTACGGGTAACTGTCTACTTACCTATTTCTTCAACACCATGTATATATGTTACCTTATAATGAGTCGGTATTCTTTCTTACGTAAACTCAGTCAAGATTACCCCACCTACTTGGATCTCGGATAATATGTCTCACTTCATTCAGTATTTCTCTGTTTGTTTATAACATATAATTACGTATATGTACCTTAGGTATTTCTGCCATGACTACTTAGATAGACGTCCCGTCGCTACCGCTGCGTCTGTATCTCTTGTCTGAATACCTGTGCCGTCCCCTGCCTCTCCCACCTCCGTAACTCCCGCATCCCACCTTTGTGAGTGCAAGGGCTTACATTTTGTCGGTCGGTCGACCTTGAACGACATGCTGTGACCCTTGAGTTTTGGCCACGAGCCACTGTTGGATCTCCCCATCCCACCGGACCCTCTGCCCTCCCTCCAAGGTCTTCCTCCCGTACACACACATGGGAACCGACTCAGTACGACTACATGCCTTCTTTGGTTGTTTTATAAAATTATGTTAATAGGAGGTTAATTTTTATTTTAATTTGTTTTTATCAAATTATTTTTATTTTGGAGTTATTAAGTCTACGGTGATTATGTATTAGTCACAATGTAGTTATCCCTGACTCGACTTAAAATAGAAACGACTGTGAAAGGATTATTTGGTTCTCTAATTGGTTTTATTTGTTTATTTCCCCTTTCTTGGGAATGGGAGTGGTGGTACGTCCGCGTGTGTGTGTATGTGTGTGTGGTCAAAGGGAACGTGAATGTCCCCTCCATGGGAACTCTCCCATATATTCAGATGTGAATCCTAAAAGGTCCGTATACACGACGGGTACCCCCATGGGGATGTCCACCAAAGACAGTCGTGTGCGAAATAACACTTTCTTTGGACGTTTTTTAGACTAGTGACGACGGATCTTCATTAGACTGTCGCTCACTCCGTCGTAACGTGTCACTGACTTCATTTTGGTCGACCCAAATTTGGGTCGAGGTAGTAGATGGTCAACAACATATTGTATCCTTTTTTAATGAGTCGGAGGACACGGAATCAAAAGAGTAGAAATTTTACCCCCACTGCTATCTTGGAGAAAATGTTCTAACAATGTCCCTGACTTACAAAATTTCGGACGTTTCACACACATTCCAGGACCGTATACTTTATACGAATTAATTTACAATCAATTTGGAACTGTACGCGACTGTGGTGTTTCACACTTCTCCACCGATTCGACTGTCAGTTCCCGTCATTCGATCACACCGTCGACTCGTAAGATCACGACTGGGCTCCCCCAAAGGACCGGGTACGTGTACGAGACCTGTCGAAGCAGGAGGACCCTGACTTCACGGTCGAGTCTAGAGGGAAAGACCCTTTAAGTGACGTAAAAAGATCAGGCTCTGTTATGGTGTAATCACATTTCATACGCATGCACCGAGGATGGGTGTTCTATCCCGTTCTATTAAGAAACAGCCCCCACCCCCACGACAAAACACGGACCATCCTACAATTCGTCGTAGGTACCGGAGATGGGTCAATTTCCGGTCCTCGTGGAGGAGTCGACTTTCACTTTTCACTTTCAGTGAGTCAACACAGGTTGAGAAACACTGGGGTACCTGATATGTCAGGTACCTTAAGAGGTCCGGTCTTATGACCTCACCCAACGGTACGGGAGGAGGTCCCCTAGAAGGGTTGAGTCCTTAGTTTGAGTCCAGAGGGTGCAACGTCCGTCTAAGAAATGGTCGACTCGGTGTTCCCTTCGGGTTCTTATGACCCCACCCATCGGATAGGGAAAAGGTCCCCTGGAAGGGTTGGGTCCTTAGCTTGTCCCCAGAGGACGTAACGTCCGTCCTAAGAAATGGTTGACTCGATAGTCCCTTCGGGTCGTGGGGGAGTCGACTTTATTGGTTTTTACAGAGGTCTGTAACGGTTGGCAAGGACCCTCCGGTTTGACTGGGACTAACTCTTAGTGACCACATTGGAGTCTGACTTATACCTCCAACGTAATAGGTCGGTAAAGAACCTATATGGTTCAGACAGAATGATCTGACATTCTTAGACGTCCGTCCCTCTTGGAAAAGTAGGGTCGGTGGGTGGGTGGTCACGTCACGACCTCTGTTTCTGCAGTGAATTTACGAAGGACGGATTGAGTTTTGTCCGTTAGTTCGATCAACCCATTGTAAAATTAAAGACTAAACGTGAGTCTAACTGAATGTATCTCCACTGTAGTTCTGATTAATAAAGACGATTGAGAAGTTTACAGTTAATGAAGTTTTGTGTAGGAAGAGTATGTTATACATTGCGTTGAGTTCGACCTCAAAAAAACAGAAAGGAGCCTAGTGTTAAGACATGTATGAAGTGTGTTTTCGACTCTATAGATTTCAACCCAAAATTAACGGCAGATAAGTAAAGGAAGGAATGTTACTTGACCTTGATAGAGTCTACGTGGGTCCTGCAGAAAGAGCTCTAGGGAAACAGTAACCACGGTGCTGCAGACTTAAAATTTTTGTGCTCGCTACAAGTCGGTTTCTCCTCCGGACTCCCTGACACGAGATACGGAATGTGTGGCGGACCGTCGGTCCTTACGAGGGCCTCTGATAGACAAGGGCGCTCTCCGAAAAATAGGACTGCAAATAGCATAAGACTACTTGTGTTTAAAGTATGAAGAGCAAAGCGATAAAGTGTAAAATAGAAAAACAGAACGTTCGCCTCCACGTGTTCACTGATATTTGTGGTTATACACAAATATAAGGGTTGGGCACCCTTAATTGTACATAACGATGTAAGTAGGGAATGACGTTTGACGTCGAAGAGAATGACTTCCGCAGTTTAACCCTAACTCTCTGTATAGACAACTCTGAAAGAGGACCCTATCGTGTTTTGAAGTGTGGTGTGTCTGAAGGGACCACCAGGTCCCCAATTCTTAGGTGGACGGTCACGTCCTCTGTACTCAAGTCGAGGACCAGACCCTTCTAGGGGAGCACGATCCCGTTGATTAGCACACGGTGTTAATGACTCGGACACACGGACCTCGGACATGGGAGGTTGTCCTCCCCGGGGGTGTCACTCTTTCGGCCCGGGGCGGTACTTCCCGCCGGGGGTGAACGGCGGTGATCTCTTTTGGACGAACGTCGTTTCTTCTGAGTGGTGTCGGGGTTTATCTTATTTGTGTGTGTATTTTAATCTTACTATTGGTTTTGGAGTGTGGTGTCTAACCCCTTAAATTTCCTTATGTACTCATCCCAGGACCTATGTTTCCGTACAGGATTCCTCTCTTGTCTGCGTGAAAACTCTCCGGGGTTCTTCCCCATCAATGTCGTACCAAAGTGGTACCCTACCCCGAGACCTTTGTCGAAACGTTAGGACCACCCCTCCTCACCAAGGTTCCTGTCTGAGTGTACCGTCTCGAGAACCCTGAGTCCCACTAGTCTTACACATTAGTCTTAACGTCATTGACCAAACGGTTCCCTGACACCGATATTCAACAGGGGTGCAACTACCCCGACGTAGAATTGAGGGACATCCGTGACGATACTGTCCGTCTATCAGTTGTCCTCTCTTAAATTACCTGAACCGCATTCGTGTCTCCCTGCATCGAGACACCAGATTTGTGTCGGATGAGCTCAGTTCTATGGGTGCTGGAGGTAAGAGGAGTGTCCCTGTGTATGTACGGTGGTTTCGTTAGTCCATCTTAAAACGGGTCTCCTAGGACGAAAGACCGAACCCGAGGGTATCCATAACCACTATAAACTGAGTTTCTATGTGGTAGTACAAAGTACCGGTTAGTTTGGGGAAAGTTTACTGGGTATAAAAAAAAAAATCTAGTCAATAAGAACACGTACGTCCGATTCAGTGAAATCAGTACAAGTTGAGAAACACTGGGATGCCTGACATCGGGTGGTCCGAGGAGACAGGTACCCTAAGAGGTCCGTTCTCATGACCTCACCCAACAGTACGGGAGGAGGTCCCCTAGAAAGGCTGGGTCCCTAGTTGGGTACAGAGAATGCAGAGGACGCAACCGTCCGCCCAAGAAATGGTGATCGCGGTGGGTCCTTCGGGATTCAATAGGAAATATATCAAATAAGGGAAGACCACAGGGAAGACCCTCTGTTACACTCACTCGGTACTTTGTTGCCTCTGGGTTCAGAACTTGTTTGGGTGTGACTCTTCATCCTTTTGTTAGAAATTTTTAGTGTAGGTAAGTCTCGGTTACACTCGTCCAATCCTTCAGAAGATAAAAAAAAAATTACTGAATCTTATAAAAACGAAACTAATAAGCCCATGTCTAATATCAAATTAGTATCTTCTTTTAGAATAAAGGGAGAGACAATTTAGGAATCAACCCCCACTTCCACCCTTCCCTGGTGTATCAAGAATGAGGACACCTGTAATCATTTACAAACTCCACGTGACTTCAAATATTTCACGTGCCGGTAGGGATTCCCTCCATCGTTTCGTTTTACCCCTTCTCACACCTGAGGTCTAACCTGACGGACCGACCCTTGGGACCGAGAGAGAGCAGGGGTAAACCCCTTTTAACGAGAAAACATAGAAACAAAGAAGTAGAGATTTCACCCTGATTGTTCACTCCTAGTTTATTCAATTATGTTTATTTCCCGGGTCCCGGTACGGACCGTATCTCGTTCGGAGAGTTTTACAATCGGTCACAAAAATTTAGACGAACTAACTTTATAGACTTTCAAATCCAATTAAAAAAAATATTTATGTCTTTACGGTAGTAATTTCAAACAATAGTTACAAAGTACACGTTTGGGAATAAAAGATGGAGAGCTTGTGCCTCCCTCCATATATTTTAATATGTAAGATTCTCAGGAACCCCTGGGCGGTGACCCCGGAGAAGTCGAGAAATCACAACCTCCCATACGCGAAGTCTCTACCCTCTCAGGAATCCAGTCCCGCGACCTTCGGTTGCACCCACCCTCTTTCTCTTTTCCTTATTTCCGGTACAGAGGGCCGAAGACTGAGGGTAGTTTGTTGGTAGAATAAGGTAAGTACCGATTTAGACGGTCTCAAGTGCTCCTCAAGACGGTCTCTTATAGTCCTAAAATTATTAAAGAAGGGAAAGAAGAAATAGACTGAATACCATTTTACCTATCTATCTGTATATACCCGTCTTTCTCTCTGTCTATCTGTTTTGGTCGAATTCGAAAAGAGTATACTGACACGGTGGTGTACCCACTCGACGGGTACTTTCATTGACCATCCTTCTTAGTCTCCTCTCAAACAGTGACCCTTCTTCTTCCTCTGCCTCCTTTCGATTCCCGTTACAATACTCAGACTGACGCATATATTCATCCTGTAGTAGTGAAACCCCAATTCGTACAGACAAGTACGGTTACGAACCACTTTCTTTTATTGTTATATTTATCGAGTAATGGTCGTCTGAACTGTAACTTTAAAATAAACCATGGTCCTAGAGTCCTAGTAATTCTTCTGCAGGAAATAAATTTTAGAGTTTTTGAAAGACATTCTTTTGTTGTTAGACTTTGTGCAGAGAATGGTCCTTCTTGTCGTCGTAGACGGATTCTTGTGTATCATTGAGATATAAGTCTAATCCTGTCCTTCAATTTTTTTTTTTTTTTTGTTGTAGGTTAACTTCGGTACCCTCCTGTGTCATCTGTCTTACATTAATCAACCCAACTGACGGTCGGTTTTGGAGTCCGTTGGTGGGGGAACGAGAATACTTTTGACGGACCTCTAAAAATTACTACTACTCGTCACTCCTAGTGCCAAAATTTAGAAGAGACTTTACGTCCCGCGGTAGGAAGGGAGGTCGGTGCGATCCTGTACCGAAGACCCAACCGTGGTTCCTCGAGAGCCTTTCCACTTGGGATCGAGCGCTTCGTTGACACTGAAGACAGTGGTTCGTAAACCAAAACAGTTACGAAAACTGGGGTTGATCAGATTGACTTAAATGCTGTTCAACCCGCTAAAGTTTTACTCCTACGACGACGTGCCTGAGACTTAAACCTTAACCCCTTCCCCACAGAAGTGCACTCACAAAAAGAATGTTCCCACACTACTATCCTTAAGATCCAACCTCTTGGATCTGGATATTGGAGTACCTCCAATATCAAGGTACAGATCTAAGCTTCTTCGGGTCCCCCTGGAGTCTTCCATTTCTTAGACGGACGTTACGTCCTCTGGACCCAAGCTAGAGACCCACCCCTTCTAGGGGACCCGTTGTGTGAGGTCATAAGAACGGACCTCACAAGTACTTATCTCTTCGGACCATCCGATGTCAGGTACCCCAGTGTTTCTAAATCTGTACTGACTCGCTGTTCGTGAAACTCTTCGAGGTTCACACACCCATCTACGATGGTTTAAGATATCACAGAGAGAGAGAGTACCAGGGACTTCCTCGGTGACCTTCCATTATCTTTCTAGTCTCTGTGTCGTCGGTCTTGACCAAAACTTAGAATCGACACAGAGAATGATCTGTATCCTAGAATCCGTTCGGGGAATTGACTAGGTTTGGAACGTGTTTTCTTCCGTCTTACACCCATAGCTGAGACTAAATATTTTAAGGAAGTTCAATATTTTATGTGATGTGAGACAAACTAAAATTTATGTACATGTTTTACACGATAACTATTCCGAGTAAGGACACGGATTTTGACCCCAGGGTGTCGTAGGTCCTGAGGAAGGTACGTCTAACGCACAAATCAGACAGGATACCGATTACTGACGTCGACGAAGGACGTCTCGGACAATATTCTAGGTATTTTCCGGCTCTATAATACCAAAGTCTTCGTCCATTACTCGTATGTGTCTTCGGTGTACCAAAAAAAAGGAAAGGTAAACCTAAAACTCAAACACCCGAAAGACGTGTCCTCAAACACCCATGTTACGGTTGAGAGTGTCTGTTGTTCTTAAATAACATAATTATTAGACGTTTAATACCTAACGTTTTTGTTTCTGTAAACCCCTAAAGTGACTTGAAAATGGTTCTCTCTACGGAGGTGCGACTCCAAAAGTTCAAAAAGTGACACGGGCCAACTTTAATTAACGTTTGATATGTAGCGAAACGTATAATTAATACTTTTGTATGATACCTTATATAAATCCTATCTCATGTTGTCTTCTTCAACCGTTAAATACCTATAACCTATGGTTTGGTTTACCTTGTGGGTTGATTCTGATAGAAGGTTTTCGTTCGAATTTTTATATAGAAACGTTACGATAGCTTTAGAATAAGTAAGTTTTGGTGGTTTCTGTTCGGGTAATGTTTATAGGAACTAAAACCTACCAAACACTATGATACAAGAACTTGGTAGTACCCTTTAGTTAGGGTTTTAATTAAAATTCTTTGAAAAACTGACTACTGGTAAGTCTGTTAGTTTGGTGTAAGATATCTACAAGATAGGTTACATCGAATTTTTTTTTTTTCACATCGAAATTTTTGTCTTAGGTGTTAGTTTATTCAACATTTTTACACACACAAAATTGTCCATAAAAAGATAACGGTTATACATACCATTCCTCATGTGTATGTCGAAGGATTTGAATAACCTTGTTCCTTAGGTTACGTTTGTCTTGTCTTTGCTCTAGTCTTAATGCCAGGAACAAATAAAGAAGCCTCCGAATCGGACGATGAGTGTAATCGGCAAAGACCGATGTCGACTCACTAGGTGGGTGTGAGACAAGTGAAAACTGGACTCTGTCATCCTCCCCCTTTCTTTCCAACCCTTATAGAGGGGTCCGGTTGAGACACTTCAGGTACGACTCCTATAAAGGTTATCCTTCAGGTAAAAGTATTCTACCTTAAATCCTGGATCACGGTTGACAAAGAAGGTCGAAAAGAGTGGTAATAGTACGGAGTCGATGACCTAGCCAGTCAGAGTCGTCAAACCAGGATTCCGTAAAGTAGAGGAAGTATTCGTTTCTCTTTTACCCTTCTCTCTCACCAGGTCGGGGTTCTCCCTCTCCCTTCTTCTTGTCTTGTAGTAAGCTCGAAGGCATTACAGTCATCGTGGCCCGATTCATGAAACGTAAGTACCAGAGTCAGTATTCGAGTCATAATCCTTACTTAAAATTTTCCAGTCTCCACAATTCCTTGTCACCTCCTTTTCTTGGAACTCCCTTAATCACATAGAGACAGAGTCCCTTCCTCGATATTGTGGAGGAGAAGACCTGGTTTTTAAGTGAACCCTGAAATGGGTAACGAAGGTTGATCCTGCAGCTAAGGGGTAGAAGTAGGAGTAAGGTCGGGGAGTAGAGGTAAAGAAAGAGACGGAGATTTTTGTGAGAAGTCAGGGAGTGGTTGATAGAGAGGGAAAATAAAAGAATTTTATGAGAGTACCGGGGAGTAAGAAGTGGACGAGAAATGTGAGTGGAGGGACGGAAACCGAGATGGCACGTTGTGATGGATTGGTCATCCTAGTGGTCATTGAAGGATCGTCGGTCTAGGACAACCGTTTTAAAAGAGGAGAATCAGCTTCCCATACACCATTGAACGGAAGAACTGTGAAGGAGAAGAAAACTAAATAATCAAAAAAAAGGAGGGATGTAAAGAGTTTTGAGAAATTAAGGAAGACTCGGAAGAACGGACCGAATAGAAAGAGAAGGATGAAACAAAGTAATAATACGAAATTATATTCCGAAAATTTAATTAAAAAACCCCAATTATAAAAAAACTGGTGTGGCGAGTTGTACACCCTAGAATCAAGGGGATAGTCCCGAAGGGTCCATCGTGATCAACATTTCTTGGGTGGACGGTTTCGTTCCCTACGTCCTCTGAGCGTAAGCTAGGGACCTAGTCCTTCTGGGGGCCTCTTCCTGTGTCGTTGGGTGACGTCATAGAAACGGACCTCTTAAGGTACCTGTCTCTTCGGACCCGAAGGGTGACACCGAAGAGAACAACCCCTTGTGTCCGAGATCCGGACACCCGAGTAGTCAAAACGACGACCCCAAATCATCGGGGTGTCGTGCACTTCCGGAGGACTTGGTCCCTAGCTTGGGGACAGGGGAGGTAACCGTCCACCCAAGGATTGGTGACCTAGTGGTCCCTTCAGGACCGGACTCGGAGCCGAATATGAGAAAAGAAAAAGGCACACACAAATCAGAGAGTCAGCACAGGTAGAGAAACGTTGGGATACTTGATGTCGGGCGGTCCGAGGAGACAGGTACCCCTAGGAGTTTTTGTGACCTCACCCAACAGTACGGGAGGAGGTCCCCTAGAAGGACTGGGTCCATAGTTACATCCGTGTAAGAAATGGCAGACTCAGTGGTCCTTCGGGAAAGACAGAGATGAACCAAAAATAACTGTTACGGTTAATTACATCCTCAAAGTACTCGTGACCAGTGAAATAGATGGATCATAGAGAAACAGAAAAGAAACCATCCTCGTAGAGCAGAAACCTCTCTGACAGGAGGGGTGTAAGATACCCCAGGATCCTCGACAGTTGGGTTTACTGACACAATGAAATACGGCAAGTATTTCCTTCCTGGACCGGATTCGGTCCCATTAGAAAGAAGATCCTGACAGTGTCTTGGTTTGAAGGTCCGTGACTGAGTGTCGGTTCTGACATACGTAAAGATCTCAATAAAAATGGGAGATGAAGGACTATGAACTGACGAGAAAAAATGGACGTTAAAACAAATAAATAAATAAAGAAAAACCGACACGACCCAGAAGTAACGACCCACCCGGAAAAGAGGTCAATCCGTTCGCCCCCGATGAGAAGTAACGTCACTCGTCCGAAGAGTAAGGCCACCGAAGAGAACGACGTCTCGTACCCGAGACCTCGTGTCCGAGTCATCAACACCTGAGTCGAATCAACGAGGTTCCGTACCCCCCCAGAAGGACCTGGTCCCTAGCTTGGGTACAGAGGACGTAACCGTACGTCTCAAAAATGATAACTTGGTGGTCCCTTCGGGACGAACTGACTAGAAATATAATACACTAAAAAAAATAACATTAAGACTACGAACGTCACTTTCTTGGTATTGTCCTTATCTCAACGGGTCAACGTAGTTTTGGTTTACTCATGCAGAAGACTCATGTATTCTCGATCTTCCCTTACTACGGTTTCTTCGTACTTTGTATCAAGACCAAAGTTTCTCTAGTGTTAGGGTTACCCGTCTCTTTTGTTTGTGTTTATTTTATTAAGTCCTTGCTGATTTACTATTTAACGTCCATTCACTCATAATCCTATTTGACATATGTCAAAGAGAAAAACATTCATTTTTCAGATAACCCAAAACTGAACATCAGGTACATCATCTTAAGGCTACCTTCTAGTCTTTTCCTACCTATTCTGTTTATACTCTACTCGTCAGACTTTACCCTTTTCAAGGTACACCCTCCGTTGTACATTCGACCGGCATCTTCCCGTTGACCCTCTTTCCCTTTCCCTAACCGGCTCTCCTTCTTCAATCCTCCCTTTCCGTGTCTCTGCCCTTTGACGTGACTACAACTGTCAGTCACGCCTCGAGTCGAACTAAAGTCGTTCCCGGCACAAACGTACTCGACGTCTCCTATGTCATCTCTCCTGCGTACTTATCAACACCCGTCTTTTTACCAGGGGGGGGTTTCTACAGGTGCAAGGTCAGAGGTCTTAGGTGCTTACACTCCTATATACCGTTTCCTCTTAAGTTCAACGGGTACCTTGATTCGATTAATCGACTGGAATTTTATCCCCCTATAAGGACCCAATAGACCCACCTGGGTAACATAAGTGTTTCCATGAATATTCATCTTCTCCCTCCGTCTTCTCCTTGAAACCTCATTACGTTACACTCTTCCTGAGTTAGGTACCAACGACCAAAACTTCTACTTCTTTACCCCAATGTTCGATTCCCTATACTCATTGAAGTTCTTTTGTTTTACTCGTTCCTTTACTTAATAAGGGACGTCGGAGATTTCGTATCATATCGAGACCATTTTGGAATCAAAATCAGGTCTCGTCGGACACAACCTAAAGATTGGATGTGTTGACATTCTAGTATTTGACACGACAAAGTTTGGTGATTTGAACACTTTTGAAACATGACTCGTTATCTTTCGATTATGTTACCGTAAATTAAAAATTAAAAGTAAAAAAATCAACTAAATCACAACACAAACAAATTAAAAACCGGTGTGGGACATCGTACACCCTTGAATCAAGGAACTGGTCCCTAGTTTGGGTGTAGGAAATGAAACCTTCCACTTCAGAATTGGTAACCTGGTGGTGTCTCCAGGGTGTTACTATAAAATTTATTGATGAATTCTTTTCCATGTCTCTGGTTTGTAGGTTTTACCTACGAGTCGGTTGGTCTTCAGGTACAACTTGTAATCAAGTCCCATTTACCCTACATCGGTGAAGTCTCTCCCGGAACTGGAACTAGAGTACCAATTATGTATCGGATTACTCTAGAACCCATCGCTACTTAGGACCACTCTTGTCGTTCTACGCACGTCGTCACCTGTTCTACAACTTAACCACCTGAGAGATTGTGTAGAGACTGGTGTGGACCCCATTTTAAAAGTAAAATTTCGACGGACTAAATTTGTGTAGTCGTAGAAAATTTTGAGACGCACCGAGTGGATACCCTGGAAGGTCTAGTAAAACAAACTTCTAAACACAAATTTAATAATTACGTCATCTACACCAACTACAAATAACGAGTATGATCCGTGTCAAGAAACCGTCAGTGAAAAGAGTCGTTCTCTTAGTTGATTTACTTTTTTTTAATTTTTAAGTACTGTAAATTTCCGAAGAAAAAAACATATTATTCAATATTTACTCCTCCTTCCTACCCGATAAAAGAGAAAGGGGTTTTGTACTCTCCGTCATCGCTGATCTCGAAGTTGTTCTCTGATAAAGACTCAGATCTTCAATTTGTAATACACTAAGGAACTCCTTCAAAACACCGGGTAAAAACTCCTAATAGGATTGTATTTCCAGTTAAAAAGGGTGAAAGGGAAGAAAAGGGAGGCATAGTAATCATTTTATTACTGGAAAACAGGGTTTAACTAATTGAAGTAAACATGATAAAGTCAAGTCAAGTCAAGTCAGTGAGTCAGCACAGACTGAAAAACACTGGGATACTTAGCGTCGTGTGGTCGGGAGGGACAGGTAGTGGTTGAGAGCCTCAAGTGAGTCTGAGTGTAGGTAGCTCAGTCACTACGGTAGGTCGGTAGAGTAGGAGACAGTAGGGGAAGAGGAGGACGGGGGTTAGGGAGGGTCGTAGTCTCAGAAAAGGTTACTCAGNATACTTAGCGTCGTGTGGTCGGGAGGGACAGGTAGTGGTTGAGATCCTCAAGTGAGTCTGAGTGTAGGTAGCTCAGTCACTACGGTAGGTCGGTAGAGTAGGAGACAGTAGGGGAAGAGGAGGACGGGGGTTAGGGAGGGTCGTAGTCTCAGAAAAGGTTACTCAGTTGAGAAACGTACTCCACCGGTTTCATGACCTCAAAGTCGAAGTCGTAGTAAGGGAGGTTTCTTTAGAGTCACGATTAGAGGAAGTCTTACCTGACCAACCTAGAGGAACGTCAGGTTCCCTGAGAGTTCTCAGAAGAGGTTGTGGTGTCAAATTTTCGTAGTTAAGAAGTCGCGAGTCGGAAGAAGTGTCAGGTTGAGAGTGTAGGTATGTCCTGGTGTCCTTTTTGGTATCGGAACTGATCTGCCTGGAAACAACCGTTTCATTACAGAGACGAAAAGTTATACGACAGATCCAACCAGTATTGAAAGGAAGGTTCCTCATTCGCAGAAAATTAAAGTACCGACGTCAGTGGTAAACGTCACTAAAACCTCGGGGTTTTTTGTTTCAGACTGTGACAAAGGTGACAAAGGGGTAGATAAAGGGTAATTCACTACCCTGGCCTACGGTACTAGAAGCAAAAGACTTACAACTCGAAATTCGGTTGAAAAAGTGAGAGGAGAAAGTGAAAGTAGTTCTCCGANGAAAGTAGTTCTCCGAAAAATCAAGGAGAAGTGAAAGACGGTATTCCCACCACAGTAGACGTATAGACTCCAATAACTATAAAGAGGGCCGTTAGAACTAAGGTCGAACACAAAGAAGGTCGAGTCGCAAAGAGGTCTACATGAGACGTATATTCAATTTATTCGTCCCACTGTTATATGTCGGAACTATATGAGGAAAAGGATAAACCTTGGTCAGACAACAAGGTACAGGGCAAGATTGACAACGAAGGACTGGACGTATGTCTAAAGAGTTCTTTGTCCAGTATGTCGAATGACACACGGTTCAAGACAGGAGGGGAAGTTGTAGATAATCAAGTGAATTAAGGATCTTGTGATGGTACATTATCGATAATTAAATTTATACTTCTTTGGTTCCAAGTCTCTCTAAGAAATATAAAACGGGTTTCAGAGTGTTTGTCCTTTACCGTCTCAACTCTAGACATGGGTTCGTAAGACCAGGGGTTTAGACACTAGAATTGGTAAATTAGATCAATGACTAAGGGAAAGAGTCAAAATTAAACTTCCAAATAGGTTCTTTACGAGTTGAAGTTTTACCCACGATCTTTTTTTTTTTACCCACGGTCAAGCTTAAGAGAACCTTCAACCAATGAACGGCGAAAGTTACGTAAAAGAGGATTTTGAGACGATATTTAAACACGTAGACGAGATCGAGTAATTTCTTTTCGTTTGTTCATACATTTATTTTTAGTTTAGATATCACCTTTTTGTATTAAAATTACTATTTATTATCTTCTCTTTATGATGTCTCCCGTTATGTCTATCCTGGTCCTTCTACTAAATTGTAAAAGATCCGGAGCCAATATGACAAACACTTTCCAAGATAAGGATTCTAGAATTGATCCTCTCTCATTCTTTCACTTACCTTTACCTTCCCTCACAAAGTCCACGTACTTATGTGAACCTTGAACTACTGGACCTGAGAATTGAAACAAGTTGAACGGAAGTTTTAAATACTTAAAGGAAAGGGAACTGTCTCCGGGTAGTAATCGTGATAAGAATGGTAAAAAAGACAGAAGTCTTTTCCTCTCCACTACCTTCCTCCTCTTCCTCCTCTTTCTCTTTACCTAATTTTTTTCTTTACCGTTTCACCTCCTCCACCTGGTTCTCTTTCTCCTCAACAGAGGTCGCTCCGTTCGTCGTCCTGTTCTGCCTCCACCATCTACTTCTCCCAACTTCCACCCGCTCTTCGCTCTTCGTTCACCCATTAATAAATTTTAGATCTCAGGGCCAATACACGTAAGTATCGTTATCTAAGTCGAGTTAGGTTGAAATATAAGTAGTAGAAACCAGAATTGTGTGAATTTTTAGTAAAACTGTTGTACGATCGAAAGACAGTAATATTCTGTCAGGAAAAAAGAAAATAATATTCGATAGAGGAGGGTCTAGAGAAGGGTCGAGTCTGACACGTAAACAGAGAGACCTTGATCGACTCTATACTAGGATCAATGTCCAGACCCCTGTGATTGACCATGAACCCCCGTTCAGAATCCCTCTTACCTGTTAAACACCGCTGTGTCGAGTCGACGGGGTTCATTTCAATGAGGTCCCAGAAGTTCAGTTCCCTTTCACCGAAAAAGTTTGGGTACTCCTACTCGACAAAAGTAACCCTTGTTTCCGAGTCTTCTGAGTTCTAAATTCCAAAGTCCCCAAGGTCTAAGAGTCGAAATCGAGTTAACTGGGTCTTCAGTGGAGGATACAATTCCAGAGGGAAGAGGGGTCAGTTACAGGACTTAAAGTGTATTCTAAAGACTACTTAGACACAGTTAAAACGTCAGTTGTATTGATTTAAGACTCAGACTCAAAGTGGCTCAGGTCAGAACACAAAATTCATCTCTTAGTAACCCCCGATGGTATTTTTTTTTTTTTGAGAATTCGAAAGAGTGACATTAACCTCGACTCTCAAATTTCGGGTCTTAGACAGTAACAGGAGGATAGTACGGGGGTTAAGTAAGTTAAGTAAGTGAGGTGGTAGGAACTTTGACAGTAGTCAACAATGGTGATAGCGAAACGATGATATTTCCGGTTCAAGTCGTCCGTAAACCAGGGGTTTCAGTGACCGAATTAGTCTTGAAATAGTGTCACTCTGTGTTATTGAACTCTTCGACGACGAACGGTACTTTATACTTGTAAAGTAAGGGTAGTCATCCACGGTTTTAATGTGACGTCGGGTCCGTATCTTGGTCTAGTTAGGATAATGGGGTAGGACCTTCCGGAGGACCACGTTCATGACATATCAGTCCCAGGTACTCCTTTTAACTTTAGTGTAATTCATAAAGTTGACCCTTTAGATTATACCTTTAAGTCTCCCATTTTCTTGTTTTTCTGTCGTGACGGTCTCTCGGTCGGCAAGTCTCCTCCCCGGCATACCTCCTTCCCGTGTCCATCCGTCCCTCTGACGGATTTACGACACCAAGAAACCCTCCCACCACTACCTCGACCAGGACTCTTTCGACTTTTCTCGACCACAGGTCATGCGGACGGTACTAACCTTGTTACGACAAGCCTGGTTGTGGATGAGTTGTAGATAGAGGATAACCGACTTGGATTAGCCTTTGTTTCCCTTTACATGAAACGTCTCACACTGAGGTCATAGTGTTTTGTCTAATGTCTTCCGATCTAGATCTCCCTCTCTAACATTGAAGTAGTGACGTGTCACCCATTGCTCACTCCCTCCTTAGATGTCAAGACACATTCCCTGTACACAACCGGTCTGGTAAGTGTACCACAGATATAAATATCTCGATACCGACCGATACTCAATTCTATTAGTTAGTTGTCCATCGTTAAGACTCGTTTATTTGACAATTTGGTTAAACCGATATAAAGGTGCCTTTATATCGATTATGACAAAACCTCTACAACATCCCCTTATCGGTGTGATCCAAATGTCGGTGACCATGGTTTACAAGATAATATTATACCCTACCTTTTTACGGTACGCTACGATAAAAAGTGATACTTGTTGGTTATTCTGTGATCTGGACACTCGGTATCCTGATCCCGAAGACCTGGAAGTGAGACACCGTTTCCGTATATGTACAGGGGTATGTCTAACCTTGAAGGTATAAGGTTGGGTGAAGTAGTCATATTTCGACCTAGAATAGACAACACTTCATATGAAGTGACATCACTTCAGGATTTGCAGTAGTAAGTTACTTTGAAACCTATTTATTTTCATATCTATTCACTGACTAAATTACCTACTTGTACACTACCAACGTCTAAAGTCTCCACAGGTATGAACCTCAATTTTGCTGGGTTTACCCAACGGTTGTAACTAACATATCAAACCAACGAATAAAAAGAAGAGTTTCTTCGTCTAACAACGTTGAATTTCCAGACAACCGTAAAAGTGGTTTAAAAGAGTTGGATAAGGAAAAGGTACCCTTTCAACTTCGTTTGTTGATGTTCAATTGGTTCGGAATAACCCGTGTTTGTCAATACTTCTTCACCTTACCTTACCGTCACCTTTCACCAAAACCTGAACAGAGTACTAAAAGTTGTTGGTTCTTGACTTACTAAGTTCCACTTTTTTCTAGTTACTAGAGATATCTTTTTCTGACCGGTTCCTAAGTCCTGTTTTTTTTTTTTTTTTTTTTTTTGGGTGTTCTGTAAATCTNTTTTTTTTTGTTGGGTGTTCTGTAAATCTCGGGGATCACTTACTGTCTAAATATAGTGTCACTGTCTAAAAATAAAAGAAACCGAGGTTTTAGTGACGTCTGATACTGACGTCGGTAGTTTAATTTTCTACGAACGAGGAACCCTTTTTTTCGATACTGTTTGGATTTCTCGTATAATTTTTCGTTTCTTGTAATGAGACAGTTCTTTTCAGGTATCTCGGTTTCGATACCAAAAAGGTCATCAGCACATATCTACACTCTCGACCTGGTATTTCTCCCGACTCACGGTTTCTAACTCCGAAAGTTTAACACCACGACCTCTTCCGAAAACTCCCACGGAACCTGGCGTTCCTCTAGTTTGGTCAGTTGGGACTTCCTTTAGTTGGGACTTATAAGTATCCTTCCTTACTACGATTCGACAACTCTTTGGATATACGTCCAGTCCTTCGTTGTCAATCTTGACCTGTACCTTGTTGTCTGACCAAGGTTTATCCTTTTCCTCATGCAGTTCCGACATATAACAGTGGGACGAATAAATTGAATATACGTCTCATGTAGTACTCTTTGCGACCCAACCTCCCTCGTGTTCGACCTTAGTTCTAACGTCCTCTTTATAGTTATTGGAGTCCATACGTCTACTGTGGTGGAAATACCGTCTTTCACTTCTCCTTGATTTTTCTGAGAACTACTTTCGCTTTCTCCTCTCACTTTTTCAATCGAATTTCGAGTTGTAAGTCTTTTACTAGTACCGTAGGCCAGGGTAGTGAAGTACCCTTTATCACCCTTTTGTCACCTTTGTCCCAGTCTGAAATCAAAACCCCCGAGGTTTTAGTGACGTCTACCATTGACGTCGGTACTTTAATTTTCTGTGAATGAGGAACCTTCCTTTCAATACTGGTTGGATCTATCGTATAACTTTTCGTCTCTGTAATGAAACGGTTGTTTCCCGGCAGATCAGTTCCGATACCAAAAAGGTCACCAGTACATACCTACAATATCAACCTGACACTTCTTTCGACTCACGACTTTTTAATTACGAAAACTTGACACCACAACCTCTTCTGAGAACCTCAGGGAACCTGACGTTCCTCTAGGTTGATCAGGTAGGATTTCCTCTAGTCAGGACCCTAAAGAAACCTTCCTGACTACGATTTCGACTTTGAGGTCATAAAAACGGTGGAGTACACTTCTCAACTGAGTAACCTTTTCTGGGACTACGACCCTCCCTAACCCTGGTCCTCCTCTTCCCCTGCTGTCTCCTACTCTACCGACCTACCGTAGTGGCTGAGTTATCTGTGCTCAAACTCATTTGAGGCCCTCAACCACTACCTGTCCCTCAGGACCGTACGACGTTAAGTACCCCAGTGTCTCAGTCTGTACTGACTCGCTGACTTGACTTGACTTGACTTCGAGGTTATGAAACCGATGGACTATACTTCTCGGTTGAGTAACCTTTTCTGGGACTGCGACCCTTTCCAATTTCCGTTTTCCTCTTCCCCCACCGTCTCTTACTCCACCAATCTATCGTAGTGACTGAATTACCTGTACTTAAACTCGTTTAAGACCCCCTATCACTTCCCGTCCCTTCGGACCGTACGACGGCAGGTACCCTAGCGTTTCTCAACCTGTGTTGGATCGTTCACTTGTTGTTGTTGTACTAAGTGTCCCCCTTCTTCTTTCAGGACCTCCAGGGTCTATTTCTCTATTGTATCGGATTTGGATAGAATGTTCACCAAGGTTCTGTGTGGGGTGGAGTGTCGGGTAACGCCGCGTCCTCGCACCGGTCCAGTTTCGTTGTCCCGTCTCTTCAGTGACGGGGACGACCGTAGGACGTCTCCACCGACGACGGAAGACGCCGTGTTTGACCTGTTTCGGAGGCTGTGATTACCTGGGCTTGACTCCGGAGACGGGAGACACCTTCGGACAGTGTCGTCGAAGACCAGCGTCCGGGACTATCACTGGAGTGTGTAGTGACCCCGGTCCCAGGCCGGGGGTTCGTGACACCAGTTTTCAGGACCCCTCCCTGTGCCAGACCCCGACACCCACGAGCGACCTCAAGACGAAACCAGAGCTGGCGCCGTAGTCTCTACTACACTACATGATCCGAACTTGTACAAAACTCAATGCGACACAACGTATGTGTACATTTTGTTTAGACCCTCGAGTGTTCACACACTGGTTAATAAAACGGGGAGACGTTTCACAAATAATTTAAAACTTTTTACTCTGCTATGTTTCTCCGTTTGTTGTCTTCGTTAGTGTTTGGGGTTTGTCAAAAGTTTAGATATTTGTTAAAAACTTTTTGTAAGTTCATTGAAAGGTTGACACAACGGTTACGTCACACCTTTTGTCTAGAAAGAATTCTAAGCTCTTTAAAAGTTCATACAAGTCGTACTGGGTGTGTACAGACAAAGCGACAAGACTCGTCGTTACTTAGTGCCTCTTGGGAACGAGATCTATAAGTTCTGCAACTTGTCGTTTCCGTCCGGAGACGTCGAATCGTAGAGAGTCACTGATATTCAGAGACCCCAAACCTCGAGTGTCTGACCCTAAGTTCCGAGTCAAGACGGGGATAGTGTACTCACTATGACTTCGGTGTAATTCGGAATGAAATAATAGATATTTCTCTTCATGAAACAGATATACCCACAAAAGTTTGGTAATCATTACTGAGTAATCACCCATAAAACCCCCCAGTACTGGTTGTAAATTTTTTCTTTTTTTTTCTTTTTTTTGTCTTAGTTTGGTTTTTCTTTTATAGTCTCAATGTACCGTTCCGTCATTTTCGTACAGACTAAAGTACGTTAAAGACGAAATTATGCATACGAATAACCTTCACAAGATAAGGAGATGTTATCCGAATAATTTAAAATTTTTACTTTGTTATATTTCTCCGTTTGTAGTCTTCGATGGTGCTTGTTTGGGATCAAAAATCGCTACAAACTTTTTACAGGTTTATTAAGGGACTAATCATTATAAATGTATGTATAAAAACAGGACCCACTATGTCATTTTATGTAAAGAAGAATCTCTAAAACCAATTTTCCAAACGTTTGGTGAGGAAATTCAAAGGTAACCGAGATTGTAAGATACTAAGACCTTCTACCTTCCCCGTGAGAGTGATTCGGGTATTACTCTTACGCTTTATATCGTAAAAATTGTGAAACATCCGAAGGTCCGTGGCACAATTAACGAAAGGTACGTAGTAAAATAACTTGTGAGGGTCGTTGAGATACTCAATCCATTAGTACTACGGCAAAATATTCCTGATTCCTTTAATTCGTTAGAATCTCTCTAAGCCTTGCACGTCAACCGTTCTCTCAGTTCTAGACTTTAAGCATCCGACTGAACGTTCAGGGAGAAGTAAAAAGATGTTAAACGACGGTTTACACACTCTATGACTCGTAGTCGATCGTCGAGTCGGGCACTATGTCTGTCTGTGTCCAGAGACGGATCTAATACTCCGTCTGGTGCGGGGAAGGAGAACTGACCCCTTCCACGTCACACGTGGGGGTCCCGGACGAACCGGAACCTTCTGTTCCCTTAGTTAGTGAGAGAGGCGTAAAGTGAAACGAGTAGACCTTAGGTTTAAGGAGAGGGACAGAGGGTCTCAGGGGTACTATTGTCTCTTCCGTTTTCGAGATCTAAACTAAAACATGCTTTCCTTTTGTAGTTCAGAACGGAAAAATATTCACAGGAGTGTCTCAGATCTTTCACCTCACACTGAGATGTATGTAAGAAGAGATGTGCGTCTCTCTTCTTTTGGAATCGGGTGGACCTTCCACATTTCCCCATACATTTTCGACATCTCTGAAAGTCGTCTTCATGAATGTTTAGGATGTTCTTCAGAAGGAAGAGAGTACCAGGTATGAGGGTGTTTACGTACCTATGACCGGACCGGAATGGTCCTACGTCTTATCCGGAAGCACACATCGGGACTGGTCCTCTTATTGTTTGCAAAGGGAGGATGTCAATAACTCGGGAGAGTTGGACGTACTTTAAAATGGTAATCTTTCAGTAAGGAAAACGAAATTCCGTAATATAGATGTCTTTAAGGACTACTTTTTACTTTGGAAAGGTACCGAGTGTATATTCCATTAATCATCGGGTTGAGTGTTAATCCAGTAGAATTTTAGATTGTTTTAAAGTTACCATGTGTTCGTCATTCAAGTGGATCCCCATTCCCCTCTCTAACGATCGTGTCCTGTGTTAGACCTCTCCGTCCGAATCCATCCTTAGATTACGGCACATTTTAAGTTCTCACATCTCCCAGTATTTTTTCGTGACTTCTGTTAAACACCGGTGGAAGTTCAAATCCGAAGGGACTATCGAGTGAACCATTTCTTAAGTGGACATTGTGTCCTCTGGGGTCAAGATAAGGACCCAGTCCTTCCAGGGGACCTCTTCCCTCTCCGATGGGTGAGGTCGTAAGAACCCGAAGGGAACACCGAGTCGACCATTTCTTAGGAGGACGTTACACCCTCTGGACCCAAGTTAGGGACCCAACCCTTCTAGAGGACCTCTTCCCTTTCCGAGGAGTGAGGTCACATAAGGTACCTGACGTATCAGGTACCTCAACGTTTCTCAACCTGTGTTGACTCGTTGAAAGTGAAATCAAAACCTTCTTTAACCTTATGAGGTCCTTTTGGTATTGGAAAGTAGACCACGAAAGATCAAAATGGGTAATCGGGTAAATTGTGAGTGTTATAGGGAAACTTCGTCTCTTCCCTCCACTGAACGAGCTCCAGTGGGTCAACACTTTACCGTCAAGCGTGTTAAGGACTCGGGAAGTTTGAGTGGTGTCAAGAGGGACCCCCGGTCTCAAGTGGTAGACACGGGTGTAGGTGTGAGTCGTTAGAAGGAGACCCGTTTCTACGGAGTGCGGGGAAAACTGTACACAGTCCTTCGTACCTCTACCTGGATTCGTTTCTCCAAAGACTGAAATTAGGAATAGTCACTTTATTTGGTCACCCATACATGGACATACACCACGTGCGCGTGCGTGTGTGTGTGTGTGTGTGTGTGTGTCCTAGTGTGTTCATCTTATAGACAAGATCCAAGTATTAAGTTGGTCTTCAGTAGTCACTAATTTCGAAAACCCGAAACGAGGGTAGAGGCCAAAGCGGAACTGAAAGTCAAGAGACGAAGGAAGAGGAAGAGAGGGGCGGGTGAAAAATCACCGGAAACAAGAAGCAAGGACTCGGTAGACCAACGTTTCATACCTTCCTCGTGTCACGTCGTCCGTGTCCTCTTTGTCGTGGTTTTTTTTTTTTCGTCCTCACTTTTGTTTTCTGCGCTTCTAGGAATTAAAAAATAAAGGGAAAAGTCTAACTTTATAGTGTCGAGGGTCAAGTCTACGTTTTACCCGTTCGCACGTGGCCCCAGAAACCTATCCCCTGGCTGTACACATCTTTCTCCTTTCCTACTGGAGTCCGGTGGGACACGCCGGTCCGACCCGATCCCGTACCGACCTGCTCACTGTGTTCACCAGAGATTGGGACGCTGTACTAGTCTCCTTCACAGTCTCCTTGGCGTGTGTGTGTGGACGAAGGTTACCGGGCGTGTGACGGCGCGAGTGGGGGACCTTGGTACCTTGAATAAAAAGAGAGCTTCGGTTCCGAAACGTAGCGAGGAGGAGAGGTCGTTCGAAGACTCAGGTGCAGGTACAAGGGATGGCACACTTACGTACGTCGGCGATGGAGTTTATAGTATTTAGGAGAGAGAGAGGGGGAAAGACAGACGGACAAATAGATGTTAGACAGATAAATTTAAGAAAAATTTGTTCTTCCCTTATAGAAATACGGACAAACATCCTTATAAGATGTAGGTAGACAATAAATGTAGTAAGCAAAAGGACTCCACAGAGGTTGTTTAGGACCGACCTACGTGACATACACAATAATTATTTTGTCGACATTTTTATAATTGACATGCCGGATTAACAGTCGGGACTAATCCTCGGTTCAAATAGGGACCTGCCTACGCCTCTGAGTCTTAAACCCGAAGTTAGGTCTAGACTGGGAGCGTCGAGTGAAATGTAAACTAAGAAACTGGTAAATTCGACGAGACCGAAGAAGAGAGGGAGGGGGCGTCCCTAGACACGTGTAGGCCGGTGACTAGAGGACTGAGGAAGTCCACCGCGACAAGGTCGAAGACCTTACAAGAAGGGGTGAGGCGTGGGAGGGGGCGGGAACGGAGAGGGGCGGTGGAGGGTGGTGGTGGTGAAATCAAGTTCAATCGTCGGGATACGATATATTAGTGGAAAGTCCCTGAATTTTCTACTCATCTTTATGACCGTCGTAACAAAATGGTGTATGTGACTATCCTTTAGCGTAAACCTGTCAGGCGTAACCTTTTGTACAGAGATTTTGATGACCTGTGATATCTCTCGAATCTGTGATCTCTCGGAGATACCTAGCCGGTGTCTCACTATCAGGTACTCATAGTCCTTAATCTAGTTAGAAAGTCTGTTGGAAAGACCTATCATTCTATTTGCTTCTCAACTATTGCGTCAAAGACAGATTATTTCACACGTTTTCTTTAGTTTACTCCCGTCTTCACTCGTTTACTTTGTGAACACAATGACAGGGGAAGAATCAGATCAACCTACTGGGGTCTGCGATTATAGATTCACTCCGGTTCCACAAATGACCCTCCTATTTTGGTGAGTCTTTTTTTGAAAAAGATGGCCACGGGTCTTTCGGAACCGTTACAGATGCAGTAGATCTAGAGTGGGTTACCCTTTCGTTATCCTCTTCTGTGAATCTATTTGGCCATACTACTAAACGAAGTAATGTATACTTTATGTATTTAATAGACGGTCACAAAGTGTCTAGTTTCCTAATTACTGTCAATTGGGTCATTGTGGATTATTATCGACACTAATTAACAGTCTTTCAACCTATTCTGAACTACAAAGTACAATGGGAAGATAGTCCCTAAAATAAATAAAAAATTTTCTAAAATTGAAAAATAAAATATAACCTCATATCTACTAATTGTTACAACACTATCAAAGTCCACCCGTCGTTTCTCCGAGTCAGTATGTATATGTTCATAGATGAGAGGGTGTTTGAGGGGATGGTAGGTCCTACGGTGTGTTGTAACTCGTCTCAAGGCACACGATATGTCATCCTGGAACAACCAATAGGTAAAATTTATATCGGTACACATGTACAGGTAGGGTTTGAGGGATTGATAGTCTCTAAAAGAAATCGTAAAGTTATAAGATGAACATACCTCATGAAACCTTTAAAAATGTCGTTACCGGAAACTAAAATGAATAAAAGGTCCTTCAAAGGTTCGACCGAAAGAACGGTATCTTCTAATAAAGAATTTAATAGAGAGTGAAGTGTCCAAGGTCCGGTGGGAACGTTTACAAAAGTTTTTCTGTCGTACACGACCCCAGTGGTAGGACGGAGGTTAAGAGTACTGGTAATCACAACTGTTAGACCATCTTACGAGTACCGAACGAATTTACCATGTAAAATTTTATTAGTAAACATTCCCCTTTGGTATAAAAACAGAGATTGTCTCCACTACTTTTAAAGTCTTTTCTTTGGGTTTTGAAGAGTAAAGTTAGAGAATTTTCTTAAACACCGTTCCACCATTACTTTAGTAGTGTATGCGATGATCTCTCGGTTGGAGGTGTCTTTTAAGTTGTGAGCTGACGGAAACGAAATTTTCATGTGTCAAAATTTTCCGTGTCAGTTAACAGAGGGGTTTTACAGACGTAACATTTTACAAAAACAGATTGTTAACCTGAGCTAAGTTTACCGAAACACTTCTGTTCGACAAAAACCAAAATCAGAACCTTCCGAATCATTGACGATCTACGAAATTACCTGTGATGAAAAAAAAAAAGAGAGGTGATAAATGATATTACAACAGACACAACAGCCACAACAGCAAGTCAGTGATTCAACAGGGGTTGAAAAACGCTGGGGTGCCTGACGTCGGGTCGGAGACAGGAGGTGACAGAGGGTCTCAAACGAGTATAAGTGCAGGTAACTTGACCACTACGATACATTGGTAGAGTAGGAGACAGCGGTGGAATCTGGGTACCTGACATCGGACGGTCCTAGGAGACAGGTACTCTAAGAGGTCCGTTCTTATGACCTCACCCAACGGTAAAGGAAAAGGTCTATTTTTACAATGGTCTCAAATTTACATACCGACAAAGTACCGGAGACACATAAAATATTTACATGTTGTTTGACCTACGGGAAGGTCACTTCGACCTTTTGTCGATAGAGTCGGAAGTACTGTCGTTGCGACAGAATGTACGCATAGAGAAGGTTGAGGGTTGTCTCTTGACATGTGGTTACCCCGAGTTATAAGTAACTGATCACTGTTCCAAGTATTCAAGAGACGAATCATATCATCTCTTCTGATGCAAAGTAAGAAGAAAATTAAAGACGTAAAGTAAAAGTTCACTATTTTTTAAAAGTCGTTAATAAAACGAATCTACAATTTTGTCTTAAATAACCCATCAAAGATACACGAGTCGTAATTCGGTCCGTGGTTCTATTTAAACATTATTTGTATTCTGTACGAAGACGGTTATTTATTAGTATGTTGAACGAATACCTCGGTCCTATAGGGTATACTCTTCGTAACATATTCGACCACATCTTACCACATTGAACTGTATCCGTCTATAAGCCATAGTCCTATAAGTCATGATCCCTTATCACAGTACCCTAATCAATGTTCTGTTTTGAAATAGCTGTCTGTTTCGTCCTTTACCCGGAACTTCTTTCGTCTTTTACCTTTCTTTACACATCAAATTCTGACTTTTAAACCATCCGAGTCGTATACGTAATAACTCGAAAAACGGGATTTCGATTTAGTTTAAAAAAAAATTGGTCTACCTTCGACTGACCACTCGAGGTTCACACCACTATTCTGTTCGAAAAGAATATTAGTTACAAATCCTACATTTTTGTATTAGACATGAGTTGACGGTACAGACCGTACACAATTATTGAATCACTTATATATATTCTGCCTGTCTTGGTACTCTAGTTATGACAGGTAATTCAGAGTGGTAAGACTCTTCAATTAAAAAAAACTACCGAAGACGTCTACCTACCTTCTTTACCAGGAACGATTCGACGATTCAGTGAAGTCAGCACAGGCTGAGACACTGGGGTATCTGCCGTCGGGTGACCCCAATGGGGTAGGGACCCTAATAGGTCCGTTCTTGTGACCTCACCCAACGGTAAAGGAAGAGGTTACGTACCTTCACTTTTCACTTTCACTTCAGCAAGTCAACACAGGTTGAGAATCACTGGGGTACCCGACGTCGGATGGTCCGAGGAGGTAGGTACCCTAAAAGGTCCGTTCTCATGACCTCACCCAACGGTAACGGAAGAACTCTACAGATTAATGGTCTCTCTTCCGATGACTTCCTTATACACATAGATCGTAGTAAGACCTTTAAAGTTCACTTTTCTAAAAAAATTTATAAAAAATTTTTAAAATTAAATAAATAAATAAAAACCGGTACGACCCAAAAGCAACGGTGAGCCCCGAAAAGGGAGTAACACCGTTCATCCCCGATGAGAGTTCGACTCTACGTGTCCGGAGAGTAACGTCACCGAAGAGAACAGCACCTCGTGTCCGAAGTCCTGTGTGACCGAAGTCATGAACACCGAGTGTCCGAGTCATCAGTTCCGCGGACCCACGATCTGGTGCGTCCGAGTCACCAACACCGTGTGCCCGAATCCACGAGGTGCCGTGCACCCTAGGAGGGCCAAGTCCCTAGTTTGGGCACAGAGGACGTGAACGTCCACCTGACTGATGGTGACCCGGTGGTCCCTTCAGGAGTTCCCTTTCTTCAAAAATTTACTGTTTAAGTCCTTCATAAATGATCAATTTTACTTTGTGACTAAAGGGCAATAAAAGTGGACCGTCTCTTCATCTTAATAAGTCGAGTCTCCTCTATCGCGAAATCAACGTCTTCTATAGGACTACCCGGGGAAAAATATATTTACTACGAGGGTGAGAGAATTTTCTATCCTAATTTTTTTTTGTGTGTTTCAATTTGACGAGATGGAATTTTTAATTGACGTAAATCCTTAACCAGTGACTACGGAAGAGCAACCAATCTCTCCCGACTCCTTGAACCGTTCTTTTACCGTTCCTCGGACTCTTTCTTTTCTTTCTGTCGGTTGTACTTTCAGTTCCCCTTTACTACCGGGCCCCTGAAAGGTGTCATCGCCACTAATTATGCGTCAACAGTCAACGAAGGGTAAGACACAACTGTGGAAGGAAAGGATGGAACTTTCGAAACCATTTCTAGCCAGTGACATTTTTAGATAGGTCTCTACACAATCCTGTCTTACCTTCTTCACCCCCGTCACGAGCCCGACCTGGTTTCGTCTCCTCTTTCTCCTACGACCGGTGATCCCGACTCTCTCAATCAGACCTCCGTCCGACGTGTCTCTGTCTGGGTCGTCTTACATTTCGAGAAGTACCCATAGGAGTCTCCAATAGTCCCTCTCATCTCCTGAAGGCGACTATCGCCTACCTCCGAACTCGGTAAACTGAACCTGTCATTTCCTCTCCCTTGTGAGTCCGGGACTGTAGACCCAACGAAGAGTAGTAGAGTTTAGTGGACCGACTTCTCTTGTTCCTACTATTTACATAGGTGGGAAGAGTAGTAGGTAGGTAAATTATTCGTGGTTTCCTGGATCACGATCCTTGGGGACCACCGAGTCTGCCATTTATCAGACGGACGTCACTCGGTCTGGGTCCAAGATAGGGACACAACCTTTCTAGGGGACCTCTTCCTTTACCGTTGGGTGAGGTCATAAGAACGGACCTTTTAGGGTACCTACCTCCTTGGCCATCCGATGTCAGATACCCCAGTGTTTCTCAGTCTGTGCTGACTCACTGAAGTGAAGGTTTCCTGGACCTCAACCTGTGTTGAATCGTTAATTCGATGGTGGTGTGTTCCTGGATAAAAGGACCACCGAGTCACTACTTCTTAGGTGGACGGTTACGTCTTCTGTGCCCAAGTTAGGGACCCAACCCTACTATGAGACCTCCTCCTTTACCGTTGGGTGAGGGCATTAAAGAACGGACCTCTTGGCGTATCTGTCTCCTCGGACCGCCCGTGTCAGGTACCCTAGTGTTTCTCAGTCTGCGTTGAATCACTGATTTGTTGTCGTTGTTCCTAAAGTTATGTAAAGCACATACCTTTTGATGTAAAGTTATGTAAAGTACATGCCTTATGATGTCCTCTGCCAAAGGAAGAAGGTCTAAAATTATAATTCTTAATTACTTACGTGTTTCATGTAATTTCACTATAATCGGTTCATAAATTCTAGATCCTACCCGTCATACGTTGTGTGTGGTGTAACCGACACAAACGGTCTTACGTTTCCTCTCTCTCTGTCGACAACCGACACCAACACCTTTCGAAGTTTCTCTTCCAACTTGAAATATATCCGGAGTCAGTCACTGAACTTTAACCTACGCTGAATCTCCTCCCTCTTATTATGAGTATCAGTAAGAAGTATCAAAGTAAAATGAAGTATACAGTAGTATGTCAAAGTACTTATTATAGACTAAATAGTAGTGTCGATGAGACACTTCACTACGATTAGGGTACAGAGTCTACCACTACGGCCCCGAGTGTCACATCCATTTTTATAAACCTTTGTATTTGAACCTGGTATACCCACTAAGTCATTAGTCTCACTAACAATAATAATTAAAGGAGAGTCTAAGTCTTTGTAAGAAACTTATCGGATAGTAAAATTTTGTCAAACACTACTCAGGGTATAATTTCTTCTCCTATGTATTGCTTCAAATTTGAGTGTCTTCTATATTTAATCTTTCACTTTCACTTCAGTGAGTCAACACAGGTTGAGAAATGCTGGGGTACCTGATATCGAATGTCCAAGGAGGTAGGAACCCTAAAAGGTCCGTTCTTATGACCTCACCCAACAGTAAAGGAAGAGGTCCTCTAGAAGGGTTGAGTCCCTAACTTGGGTCCAGAGGGCGTAACATCCGTCTGCGAAATGGCAGACTCGTTGGCCCCTTCAGGATATTATATTTAATCCCTTCTACTAAATGCTTTAATAAGCAATAAGTAACTTATAGGTCAACAGACAAAATATCCTTCACGATATTTACACAGTGAAAAGACCATATGTTGTATCTTTGAATGTGACACTTCCACGATACATCTGGTAGGACAGGTTCCCGAGTGTAGATGTTATATCTCCTGACCCCGGAACGACTTACGTAGCTAGTGTATAATCGAACCGAATAATAATAGGATTTCAGTATTTATCGTAGTTTCTGTATGTTTGATATCAGATGTTGGACGAAGATAGACCGAGACCTCTGGAAAAAGAGAAAATGCCTTCTGGAAACTATTGAACCTGAAGGTGGATTTACCTGAAGGAACCACCAGGTCATCGATTCAGAGACTCGAGGGTTGCGTCCCTAGGTCCAAACTAGGGACCAGTCCCTTGGTCTAAGGTGCACATTTTTGATTTCCAGGGTGTACGACTTTACTTCTAGTTTCTAGGACGTACGACGTCGATTCTGAGTCGTGTGGGTTTCTTTATTTGTGATTTTTTTGATGTTCGAGTTTGTGCCTTTGTAATATGGTTCAGTTTTATTCGACAAGGATTGTAATACAATGAATATCATCCTACTAAATACTGAGTGTTTTTTATTAATCATTTTTGTAAAGGAAAGGGATGAGAGTAAAACTCATATTCTTCGGTCACAACATCCAGGTTTCCAGAGGCAAGAGTGAGGGTAAGGGTGTCCTCTTCACTTGTAAACGGAGAGTGATGAAGTATGAGGGGTAAGGTGGGAGGAATCCGGAAACTCATCGTAGTTCAACCCTTTTTCTTCTGTATTAAAACTCCTAAAACTCTATTTCTCCGTCCTTGCTGACCCAGGTCTCCTTTGCGTCCCCTACGGTCTCTGCCTCCGCGGTTCCTCGTTCCGCGGTTCCCAAATAGGCGTGGGATCCCGGCCTCTTCCGCTACCGTGGGGTGAAGTCATGAGGACGGACCTTTTAGGGTACCTACCTCCTCGGACAATCCGACGTCAGGTACCCCAGCGATTCTCGGCCTGTGCGGACTTGCTGAAGTGAAAGTGAAAAGTGAAAGTGCGTAACCTCTTCCTTTACCGTTGGGTGAGGTCACAAGAACGGACCTCTTAGAGTCCCTACCCCCTCGGACTACCAGACGGCAGATACCCCAGCGTGTGTCAGCCTGTGCTGACTTCACTGTCGTCGTCGTCGTCGTCCCGGCACTCCTGTGTAGGGTTGCTCCCCGACGACACCCTACGACTCTCCGACGTGTGGTTCACGGTAGAGTCGGAGACAGCAGGGGAAGAGGACGGCGGAAGTTAGAACGGGTCGTAGTCCCAGAAAAGGTTACTCAGTCGAGAAGCGTACTCCACCGGTTTCATAACCTCAAAGTCGAAGTCGTAGTCAGGAAGGTTACTTGTGGGTCCTGACTAGAGGAAATCCTACCTGACCGACCTAGAGGGACGTCAGGTTCCCTGAGAGTTCTCAGAAGAGGTCGTGGTGTCAAGTTTTCGAAGTCAAAAATACAGGCGTCCATTGATGACCTTTTTTGTGTCGAAACTGATATCCCTGGAAACAGTCGTCTCACTATAGAGAAGAAAAATTACACGACAGATCCAGACAGTATAAAGGTTTACATCCGTTACAACTTTTTCTTTCTTTTTTGACGTGTAGTGGGGTACGAATGTTCTTACACAAAAACATGGACATATTTACTTTTGACTGTTCAAATACTTTACTTACACCGTTTACTAATCACTGTTAAGTGAATGTTCCCTCCTCGGTTTTTTCGGTAAACGATGGGTCGGTAGAAATTCAGGATCTCGTAAAATTGAGCTTAAACCGTAAAACAATGTCAAAACTTTAATACGACAGTTTCCCCACTGACGTTAAGAGTCCATTCGTGACACCCACTAATCCCAACTCAAGATCGTACATTGGTTCCGAAGTTGACGTTTTACTATTGGTTTTCCACTATTTCTTCGGATTTTGCACTCATGGAAGATCTTGTTACTTCTAGACCCCGACAAAGTGAGTGACTACATAGGAACCACGGATCTTGACACGAACCGTGTCCCTTCCGTGAGGTACTTATAAAGGACTTAATCCAGAGAAAAATATTCAATACAATTATATTCGTGTCGGTTACGAATGTAACGGAAAAATTTTAATTAAATAAAAACCGACAGATCTAGAAGTACCCGAAGGGACCCTAGAGTCAACCATTTCTTAGACGGACGTTACGTCCTCTGGAGTCAAACTAAGGGACCCAGTCCTTTTAGGGGACTTCTGCCCTATCCGATGGGTGAGGTCATGCGGACCCGAAGGGAGGACTGAGTCTACCATTTCTTAGGTAGAGGTCACGCTCTCTGGACCCGAGCTAGGGACCCAACCCTTCTCGGGGGCCTCCTCCCGTACCGTTGGATAAGGCCATAGGAACGGACCTCTTAGGGGTTACCTGTCTCCTCGGACCTCCCGATATCAGGTACCCCAACTTAGCAGTCTGTACGGACTCCCGGAATCGTGTCGTGTCGTGTCCGGAAGCGACGACATACCCCGAAGGAGATCGTCTCCACTCTCCCCGAGAGAGATCGCTACCACGCGCCCGAAGAGCAACGCCACCGGAGCGAACACCGTCTCATGTCCGAGATCCGTACGACCGAAGTCATAGACGCGACCTATTGAGATCTCGTGTCCGAGTCATCACACACGTCTCAACCGTACACCTTAGAAGGTCCTGGTCCCTGGTTTGGGCATAAGGACCCAACCGTCCGTCTAAGAATTGGTGACCTGGTGCTCCATGAATATAAAGATTTATGTGCCGGAGGACATAGACCCAGGACAAGTGATATGGACCCGAGAGAGTGAGGGGTCGGGGCAGACGGGGACAGAGGTCAGTCGGGTACTGAAGTGGAGTCTGTTTTGGTCTCCTTCCTCGGTGTCCTGGGGCAGTGACGTGTCTTCCCGAGGCGCACGGGTCGGTCTAGGTAGGTAAGGGACACCCGAACCAAGACTGGTGAAGGTCGCCGCGCAGACGTTGAAAACCTAGCAACGGTTCGACTTTACACTCCTTGCCATAGAGCCCCATAATAGTAAACGTAAAGAGAATAATCCTCGTTTCGACGTGTATAAAAGTATACCAATTCTCGGTAAACGGAAAGAAAAAATTCCCTTGTCAGACAAGTAAAGGGATCAGGTAAATAGATGGTTCAATATCCGAAAACGAAGAGATAAAAATCTACGAGAAATATATAAACTGTACAATTGGGAAACACTATTTTCAACGTTTAAAGAAGGGTACACAGTAATAAAAATGTAACGAATCTCAAAAAAAAAAAATTGAACTTTTTCACAACAACAAAAAAATTATGGTATTTTAAATCGATCTAAAAATGAATTACAAAGACCTGAACCAATTTATCAACTCTGTGAAAGGAAGTAGGGTCAATAACCTCCTTTTATGGGAAGAGAAGCTTATACATATCGAAGTAAGTAAAGTGTAAATCTAGAGACTCGGAAACCTTAAATAGGACCACATGTTACACTCTTTACCTAGGTTAAAATAGAAAAAGGTATACCGATAGGTGAATAGGGTTGTGGTGAATGTTAAATATTCAGGTAGAAAACGGTGGTTAAACTTTACGGTAGAAATAATACATAATTTAAAGGTATACGTTAATCCAGATACAGACCTAAAAAGATCAGTAACTAGGTAAGTACACGGATATGTTTAGAAATTAATATCTCTGAAATCTTGTATAAAAACATAGATCTGTTCGGTCAGAAATAAGAGTAAGGAGAAGAAATTGTTCCTACAGACCTGATGAGGTCAAATAAAAAGGAGGATTTACTATAAAACTTTTAATGTAATTAACAAATTAAAAGTCAATTTAAATATTCAATTGATTCTCTCTTGACTGAGGACAGATAGGTCCTTTGACTATACAGAAAGGTAAAGGAGTTTAGAGGAGAAATAGGAATCTCCATAAAAATCAAAAGAAATACGTCAAAAACGTGTTAAAAAAATTACATAGACTCAAATAGTAATAATGATAGAATTTATATAAATAGGGCATAGAAGATTGATGAAAATCAAACGTACACACTTCTGACAAATACAACTAAAGAAGGGATAGACGATAAAATGACTTAGGAGAATAAAGGACACCGCGAAAAAGACAACTCAGAAAACCTGAAAGGTCAATATATGAGTAAAGAAGGCGATGATCTCTATATAAAAACGAGAAGGGAGAATACAAAATACATTACCGTCTACAATACGATAAACAAAAAAAAAAAAAAAAAATGATTTGTAATATAATACTCGTGAACGTTATAGTAATTCGCCAGAATTTCCGGGTAAAATTACCAACGTGTATAAAATAATATACCTACGCGGTAGTAAATCAATCGATAAAAGTTGAACTTTAGGTTCAAAAGAGTAAAAATAAAAACATTTAGTACAGTGTTATTTATACAAAACAAACCTATAAACACGTGTAGAGACTAACACAGGACTCACATTTAAGGATGTTCATCTTAGTCATCCAGTGTGTCGGACGGGTCAAAATTCCGAAAAATTTACGTATTAACTGTTTTACGGGAATCCTTTTCTATCTGGTCACATGAGAGTGTAGTCGTTCAAACAGAGGGAAGTTACACGGGAGTCCTCAAATTTCAATACCATTGAGTGGTCCATTTGTTATAGTTACCTCTAAGTCGGATCGATGTCTATACTTTGCAAAATAATCTCTTCTCACACTCCCCTTTCCTGGTCATAGAAGAATGAGTGTACCTACGTTACCGTTATAAGAAAGAACTCGTGTATTGATAAAGAGATCGAGCTGTGACTGTAGAGATACACCACCCGTAGGTCCCCACCGTCCGACGAAGGTTCAGAAAGACCTACACAATCTAAGAGACCTTCTGGAACATCTTCGGGGAAGAGTGTGAAGAAAGGCATCCTCTAGGCCGAGAGAGAAGAGGCAAGGACGGTGACCTACTGGAGTGGGTAATCCGTTTGAAGAACTAGTCTAGTTATGACCGATGACAGAGGCCACGTACAACGAGCGACCTTTGAGCTTTTAGGAACCCCTGTGGTCAGTCCCGTCATCTCCGACGAAACCAGTGGAGTAGAACGCTAACAGCCACCTGTACCTTCGTCTAGTCTTTCGGACAGATGAGAGTTTCGTCTCTCAAGGTCCGACCTTGATTTGGGGTCAGACAGGTGGACAATCGTGGATGTCCGATATACCCACTTCGAGACACTTCGAGAAGGCGTTAGGTCCAACTTGTCTTAGCACCCCCCGTCTCGTTGGAGGAAGGAACGGGTTCCCTCTCTACCTCGTTGGAGACTACTCCTTGTGACGGCGGGGTGGAGGCGCACTGGTGAGGGTTGAAACGAAGGACAAGGGAGGACGGGAGAAGGACGGGAGACGAATGTATTCCCACGTCACCCCGACCCCAGACTAACGAGAAACGGAATAATTGTGGTTAACAAAAACCGACCCCCGGACCACGACTAGGGTACCACTTTCAACTTCGGGGTGAGGTACAAGACCATACGATTAAAAATGAACATGAAGGAACGAATCGTCACTCTAACCTGTACAAAGAACGCAAAGAATTATCAGAATAAAGAGAAAAATACTTAACGGACAACCACCGAAGAAAGAATAAGAAGACGGAGAAGCGAACCAGACAACTTCGAAAGAGGAACCCTTCATCAGACTGGTCTCAAGAGATCGAATGTAGTGTAGTGTCGGGGTGACCAAGACTTACATTGTGTTGACGAAAGGTCAACGTCAAAGACGGAAATCCTACAGTCATAATTATAAGTTCTGTGTTACTCGATTCTTTGTCCTATGTGTCTAAGTGATAAACTGTAAGTAGTCGACCAAATATTTAAATACGATTTATACGTGTCACCATATGGATAAATGTACATACGTACTTATGGAGAATATATTTCAATACTGTACTACAAGTTTTAGGCAAAAACGGAGGGTAAATTAAAAGGATATTGGAGAGCCAGTAAGTAAGTTGGATTGTTGTCGGTAGAATTAGTCGCTTAGTTAAATATTGGGATGGTCCACCGTTTTCCGAAGAGGTTCGCTGGAGAACCCCTAGGGAAGACCGATAGAAGACCTTTTATCCTCTAATTTTTGTACACACAAGGGTGTTGCGACGTAAGACTTCGACAAAGTAGAGGAGTAGGACGGGGGTACATTCAATACATTCTGATAACTTTAGTTGTCTCTTGTTAAGTACGGAACTGACCCTAATGACAACAACAAAAATTCCCGTCTGGATTTTGACCTTTTCGTTGACTTTCCGTTCGTCAAGGATGTAGGACAGTTCGAGCCTCTTTTGAGTGAAGACGTGTCCTATATTCAGTTATTCTTAAGAGTCATAAAGCACTCAGACAAGTGAGAGATCCTACCTTTATTTTACCTAAATTAAATCATAACATTTTAGAGTTCGGTAGTCTCGACTTCGGACCCTTCGACATGGACTTTGCACCCAGCGTGATCCGCTTACGGAGGTCTCCTGACCTTCCCACTCAACGGACCGTAGACCTACAATGATACCCCTAACGATATCATTGTTAAGATAAGTGGGAATAAATAATCCAATAAGACATAACCTTGGTTTTCCATTTGGTTTGTAGGTTTCTTTGTTACCAAAGTTTCTCTAAAAAACGACAAGGACGTCGGGTCCGGTTTACGAAGCTACTTTCCTTTCCTGTTGTAACTGTTTATTAAATTATGTTAACTTCCTTACTCTAAGGAGGTCCAAAGGAGACTCTGACCGTTTTATTGTCGATTAGATACAGTATTGTGTCACAGTTTAAACCCTTAAATGGTCAGGACTATGTTTTGGGAGACTCTGTTGTTGCTACCACGGGGGGTGTGAGGGTGTGGATGGGAGGGAGAGAAAATCAAAGTGATGTAGTCTTTTCTCGAAAGGAAAAAAAAGGGTATTTCTCTTCCCCCCTTTACTTCGACTAGTCTTTTTATCGGAGTAGAATTTCCTGAATGTCCAAAATTTGCGTCGTAGGGTGGGTGTCTCCTGATCCGTCCAGATCAGAAGTAGTATTTGTTATCTGGTCAATCTTACCCCTCCTCTTCCCCCCTCCCCCCTCCCCTCCCCTCCTCCTCCTTCTTCGGAGAACTCACTGCTAAAAAAACTGAGACGACCCAAAAACAACGACGTGCACCACCTGCAAGAGATCAACACGTCTCGTCCCGGAGGAGGGATCAGGACCACACTCCGGAAGAGGGACACCACCGAGGAGATGAACGTCTGGTGCCCGAGATCTCGAGTCCGAGTTATCAACACCGCGGGCCCGAATCAACGAGGTGCTGTAGACCCTAGAAGGGCCTGGTCCCTAACTTGGTCACGGGGGACGTGACATTCAACCTGAGGATTGGTGACCTGGTGGTGTCTTCGGGACTCTCACCAGGACTCCATCTTAAAAGACGGGAGAGAGGGGAGGCGTCTAGGAAAAAAGAACCAGGCTGCCCCTAGAGACGGTTCCACCCACGTACTGGGATCTTTTACACGCGTCTGAGAGAACTTTCGGTTTTCCCCCTTGACTCTCTTTCGTGCACCGACACCGGACAGGATGGTAGTGTTTTCTGACGTCACTTTCACGGAACGCCCCACTCCAACACATTTCCTCTCTTTTCCTTTCGTCTCCTCTCTCCTTTCCGTTGGATCTTTTCGGTTGGACGCAAGTTTCCTCTCTTACTTAGGACTCTTTTTTTGAGTTCGTTCATTGACGAGTCGAACTGGGGTGTACGGGAGGAAGATTCCCCCTCCCAGGTGACAAAAATACGTACAGTAGTAATACTAAGTTAGTTGGTCGACTGACGAAACCACATTACTTCAGTTCCGAACCCTTATGTCTGTCAGTGGTTTTATTTCTACCTCAGGTTCAATCAGAGTTTTACCTAAAGTCCTTTGTCCTTCTCGTTCGTCACGGGACTCAGAAAGTGGGTTCGGTTAAGTCGATTAAGTGCGTCGTCGGGAGTCTCCATCAAGAATAGCAAAGGTTCACCCTTTTGATTCGGTCTCTGGTATTCACTGACTGGATGTTATTTGTTCGACATTTCTCTTCTTGGTTGGGTTCGTTGACTAAGGTTCCAGACGTAAGACTGGGTGCTGGTACATGGGAAGGAGGTTCCTCGAGGACTTTTTGCCTCCTTCGTTTAGGGTTTCTACGAAAGGTTATTGAACCTCCTTCCCGGTGTTCCTCCTCTTGTCTCTACCCCTATTACTAGTGCACCTACCTGTCTGGGTCTGTCGGAGGGTCCCCGACCTTCCGGTCGGGCCGTCTTGTCGAACTTGGAGTCTGTTCCCTTTTGTGGAAATCCTTCGAGATTGTACACTACTCTAGATTCGAAGGAAAGAGGATTGTGGTGTCATTTAGGGGACCCAAACCGAACATTCGGAACAAATATCCTTGTCTTGTTCTGTCATAAGGGAAAGAAAGGAGGAAGTGTCTGACCTTTTCAGTTCAAGATATCTTCCTTTCTTAGTTCGTAAACCTAAAATTTACTGGTAGTAGTGTTGTTCGTACTTGTCAGATCTTTAGAGGAGGACGTTCAATCCTTATCTTCGTGTAAATTTTAGTGTGTACATCCCTAAGGAGACCACCGGGTCACCAACCCTAAAATGGAAGGTTCGTCCCCTACCACCCAAGCTAGAGACCAGTCCCCTACGATTCCAGGATGTACTGAACACCGACTTTCTGGTTCCGTATCTTGTCTTCGCTACAACACGTTATCTCTGAAATTTTTACTAGGTGTAATTTTTTTTAGAGTATACGTTTAAGGACCATGGAAGTCTCTGTTTGTCTTTTTGTACATTCTGAGAGTCGATAGATTATATGGACTCATTCTTTGTCGAGGACCGGAGTAAAAGTCGTTCGTGAGGTCATAAAATATACTTAGTAAACCCATATAAACCAGAAAATTTCAAAGTTCCGAAAGAGGTGGTTACTGAATTTCCGGTCCCAAATGTCAAGAGTACCGATTCCCAGGAATTCCCCCTCCACTACCCTCCTTGTTTACTTGAAGGTTTTTTTAGGTTCATTCCCGTCACACACGTACACACGTGCACCTACATGTGCACACACATATGTGCACCCGTCACCGTCGACGACGACTCCTTCCTTATCGGAGGGAACTGATATTAATTCGTAGGAGGTCCGACCCCACAAGTGAGTGCTCCGTGCAGCGGGACCGAGAGTCTCGAGGCGATCATTCAGTACGCCTCAGGACGCACGGAGGCTGTGGGGTCGAGAGGAGGGGTGCACCGGTCCCGGACCCTTCGGGGTGCAGTATGTTTCCTTCCCTGGCTAGAGGTTCCTACGCAAGTGCACCTCTTTTTGTTAACGTACACCCTTCCGAGATCTTCGGTGTATAGGTTTACGGACCCCCACCTTGTAGGGGTCCTTTTCGTTTTCCGATCCTCCTCCTCCCGCCGGTGTCTCTTAATTTGAACGAGGTCTCGGAATACAAAATATTGCACGTTTGTGCTGCGGTCGAGACGAAACGGTGGCGTATCATTTATGTTCTAATGATCCGTTAATATACATTTGTAATGTCTCGGAGGCTTTTCTTACCGGTACAAGTCCCGTCAAAAAGTTAGGGAACTATTGTCATATCAAATTACCCATCTTTGTTGATATAGTAAATAAGGAGAATGTATTTTCCGACGGTTGGTACATTCATGTACTAGTTATTGTCCCTAAAGGTCACCCGCCCACACGTCAACAGGGGTCTCATCGTCGAAGTACTCTTCATTATTCTCCATTTTACTCTTCGCTTTTTTATTTTATTTTGTTTGTTTTTTTTTTGTACCTTTGTTTCACGAAGTCGTCTTGATCCTGGGGTTTCCGAAGAGTTGCGTAAATAAAAATACCACATGTTCCTTGTTGTCCTCTCGATTTAGACCGTGAAAATTCCCTAAACATTTAGTCGACATTTTACAATCGGACCTAACCTAAAAAGGTAAGTTTAGACTACCTTTGTCCCTATCCCAAACCCACGTCTACCTCTCTTACTCCTGGGACCTCTACTCTTGTAAACATAAAGCTAAAGACAAGTAAAAAGTACAAGGACTCATAATAACCCCCGTCCAGACCTGGGAGACGTTCATAAGTAAAGTGACTTTTTCTATAAGGGTCCCGTCGGTAATACATAGCACTCGTCGTGTAGAGTTTAATTAAGTCAGCAACTAACGAGAAGACTTTTTACTGTCGTCTCGGTGATTACCCTCCATACTAGCGAACCCAGAAACCTTGACGGGTTCCTTCGTCTTCTATCGTTCCCCTGGACAAACGACTGCTCGTAGTAAAGAAGGATCTCTCCGTGCGTCGGGGGCCCCCTGGTAGTCAGACGTGACTGCGGGATGCAGTACTTGCCCATCTGAAAGGGAAGAACCATTGACGGTTGGTAGTGATCGAGAAGGATACAAGGTCCGGGACGCGACCGGTAAAATGAACAATTTAGAGGGACTAGTAGGGTCTTCCATACATTATAGTAATAAGGTCTAATACTGTTTCTGTCTAAACTGCAAAACACTTCAATGCAATATACCAGTTCTGTTGTCAGGAACTCACCTTTCAGACTCTAAATAACAACAACGAATCAGTGACTCAGCGTAAGCTGACAAGCGGTGGAACACCTGACGTCGTACGGTCCAAAGGAGCAGGAAGTGGCAGAGAGTCCAGGTAACTCAGCCACTACAGTAGGTTGTAGACAGCGGGGAGGAGGAGAACGGGAATTAGAAAGGGTCGAAGTGTCAGAAGTGAGAATTGGTGAGAACGAAGAGAAAAATAGGTCGGGTTACTACCTAGGGCAAATCCAGTCACCTCCTGTTCTCCCTGGCATTGTATGTGCCTTGGTGGACCCCGATGGGATCACGCCACAAACAAGAAAGTGTAAACACTCAAATGAATTTTCAAACTTTATCGAACCCCTCTTACGTAATAGGGATGACATATCTTTTCCTTTGATTTCGGGTCTCTCCGACTCAGAATGTAGATCCTTTACCAAGATTTGATCGAAGTCGAACTAAAGACTGGAGAGGATAAAAAAATTTTCTGAAAAATTACATCTGGTTAAAATTTCAGGAATAACTTAAACAATATCATAACAAAGTCAAAATCCAAAATCAAAAAGTCGACACTCCGTACACCCTAAAATCGAGGGACTGGTCCCTAGCTTGAACTTGAGGGACGGTACCTTCCACTTCAGAATTGGTGACCTGGTGGCCCCTCCAGGGACTGACGAAGACAAAGACGACAGTGTCCGACGGAGAATGTGCGGTCGAGTCGATTGGTGGGTTCCGATTAAACGGCCTTCTGTCTAAACGTTATTTCTTTTACTTTTAAACCGAAAAACTGAACATAAATCCCTACAATCACACTAAGGTCTGTAAAGTGTCACGAATTGCCTCTCCCAGTCACCCGGAGAGACAAGACGCAGACTAGGAAGGTCACCCGAGTACGGACGTAACCATGAGTATTTCTCGAAGAAACGAGAATTATAGGCGAGACAGGAGGGTTGCCAGGTTTAAGGTAAGTGTACAGTTCTGAGTCAAGTTCAAACGGAACGAGGTACTTCGAAGGGTCCCAACGAGAAGGCCCCAAAGGGTATACTTAGGGTAGTGAGGGGTCTAGAGGACTTCGTGTGTCTGCTCGTCGGATAACGTTACGAGACCAAACTCTGAGGGTTGAGGAGTTTCCAAGGTCCTAGATAACGTATATCAAAATTCAGAGGATATATTAAGGACACTACTCTGACTAAGGGCGTACTTATGGACAACTTGACCCGAACTTACTCACACCGGAGGAGTCCCGGGACTTGTGTGTCCCATACCTTTTTTTAGTCTTCTTCTTTTTCTTCAACTAGTTGACTCATTCAAGTCTTCTCTGATTACCTCAACGGTTCTTATTTTATCGCCAAACCACCCCCTCTACCCCAGTTAGACCTGTCTCCCGATCGGACGTAAAGAGATCGAGTGGTCAAGAGGCGGACTCACACGCAGTCTTAGTGGACGTGCCGGAGGATTTTACACGGCGACGGACAGGAGACGGAGTGGTCGGAAAGACTAAGTCCTCCGGACTCTTAAACGCAGAGATTGCTTAATGGTCCTCTACGACCTCGACGACCAGGTTTCTGTTCTTATGCACTCTTGGTACCACTAAGAGGTGGGTCTTACGTGTAATCTTAAAAGAGTCGACCTCACCCCCAATTTACAGTCACCGGAAGGGGTTTCGTCTGGACACTTTGGTGTTAGAGACCCCTCCCCCGACGAGATCTGTCGGTAAGTGTCTTTGGGAGTGTGAGAGACCCTGACAGAAAAACGAGGTGACTGAGTAGAGAATTTTGACTATCGGAACTCTACAGGCATCAGAACGAGAAAACGATCCCTACGTATACCGTTATAGTATACGTATGGTACATCAGTGGGACCACCGAGTCTACCATTTCTTAGACGGACGTTACGTCCTCTGGACCCAGATTGGGAACCCAGCCCTTCTAGGAGACCTCTTCCCTTACCGCTGGGTGAGGTCATAAGAACGGACCTCTTAAGGTACCTGTCTCCTTGGACCGACCGACGTCAAGTACCCCAACGTTTCTCAGTTTATGTTGACTCGCTGTCTGTGAAAGTGAAAGAACACCGTTTGTGTTCCTCGAGCCATCAAGAAATACCTTTTTTGTAGGCCAACCAACGCCATTCCCCGTCCTATTCTGACGTCTTTGTACTACCGACCCTTGGATAGGAACTCTAACTCTGTTCACCAGTGCACTTTCCGTTCCGTCTAAGACATTCACGAGTAACACAAAGGAAACTTTTACAGTGACACCAGAGTTTTACATCCTAACACCATTACGTCCCTTTAAGTTATGTGTCAGACAGTACAAAGGGTTTGGTTCCTAGTATATTGGTTGCTGTGTGTCAGTGTGTCCAGTGTGTTTGTTCGTCTCGACCTGACTGTTGTCTAAGTACCGTCTGTTCTTAGTTTTCCCGTGCTGGAACACATCGTAACCTGGTTTAGTAACAATTCACAATTCAATCTCAGGGAACCACACAATAAATACATGGAAGGACCCTTTTGTTTTTTCGTTTTCGGTGACTACAGAGTTTATAAGTAACTCGTGGAAATTTATTAACAAAACCTCATAGAGAATAAGAAACTGGTGGACTACACTTCTCGGTTGAGTGACCTTTTCTGGGACTACGACCCTTTGTAACTTCCGTTTACCTCTTCTCCCACCGTCTCCTACTCTACCAACATATCGTAGTAGTCGAGTCACCTGTACTTAGACTCGTCTGAGGTCCTCTACTACCTCCTGTCCCTTCGGACCGTACGACGCCAAGTACCACAGTGGTTCTCAGCCTGTGCGGACTCGGCGACTTGTTGTTAAGAATTAGAATGAATAACTCATAGGGTCGTATCGTGGTCCGGTTCAAGAAGGTACGATGTGTTTTGTTATGCCACCGGAAGGGAGGTGTTCGGAGTGTACTGTCGTTCAGGTGTAGATTGAGTCCAGTAAAGTGATTAACTTTCCCATAGAAGCTGAAAGGGTGGTAAGTCCGGTTCCGTAGTAAATCTCAGATTTAGTTTTACTTAGAAGAGGTCTTTAGAAAAGAAGGACTATACTGACCGGGAATGGGCTAACGAAAAAAAGACATAGAGGGAATCAAACCTATAATCCAAGTGTTAATGACGAAACTGAATGACTTCTAACAGGGGTCTTGGGGGAGGATAAATATACATAGGTTAAATGGTCTAGAAGATATAAAGAAACTACCGTGGATTGTGTCATATGATACCAACGAGTTAGGTACAAACAATTATCTCATCCGACGTTGGAACACCCCACAGGTCAGTGAGAAGGATGAACTTAGTGAACCGTACGTCAGTCTCTTGGGAAAATACAAGACCCTTCACAAAACTCCATCGAAAGAGGTCTTCGAGTTACTTCTGGCCACAAACTTAAGACCTTTAGAAAGACGAGGCAACCTATACAGAGAAGTTGATACAGATAAGGAAAAAAGTCTAATGAAGAGTTAGGTAAACGTAGGTAAACACTTACATAAGTAAACAAATAAAATTTGAAAAATAATATATAACCTCATATCGACCAATTGTTACGACACTATCAAAGTCCACCTGTCGCTTCCCTGAGTCGGTATGTATATATACACAAGTAAGAGGGGGTCTGAGGGGAGGGTGGGTCCGACGGTGTATTGTAATTCGTCTCAAATAAATTACTCACACAAGTAAAAAGAGTTTAGTAATTCTAAAAAAAAATTTCTAGACACCGAAGTATTCACTTGTAACAGAACCTATGTCTGCCACTTATTAAAGATGGATTAACTATAAGGACGAACCTATAAATTGAATTTTAATGAAGGTATTTTAGACGTTGTATAAAGAAAATAACCCAAGATATGACTGACGAAAACCGATCTAAGTGTGGGATTTTAAGGTTACCCACACTCGGTTTCGACGTATCAAAACACCGATTATTATTGTTATTATTACTCGTGTAAAGTTTTCACGATTAATATTTAAGTTAACCTAACACAAGAGTAATATTTACGATGTCCAAAAGACGGTCCAACCATGAAGTACTGTCATACAAAAGTTTGTGGACAAATGGAAATAATAGTGGTCTATATAAGTTTTTCTTTTTGAAAAGTTTCAACTCTACGTATAATTCAAAGTACACAGAAACATTTTAAACCTTAGAAAATGGGTCTCAGGAAATGACGTGTGTAACATCGTTTCACTCATTAATAGATATGGAATATATCTATTTCATGTACCTTTAAAGAAGTAAATAGGTTCTCTTTGGTTGTTCTAAAATGAAAATCGTCCCCGTTCCTAAACATCTTCTTTTTTATCTTAAAATAGGTCCATTACTAGAACGTTGTTTGGTTTGAAATGATTTACAGTTAATAGAAATTTAGAACGAGACACGTACCCCTTCATTGAGATATTTTCACCTAATCTGTGTTGGGGATGTATGTCAAATAACCTCTAAAGTGACCTGTGTTTACTCTATTCTACTACTTCAGAGTCTTTTTCTTCCGTTTCGGTTCTTCCTTTCTGACTTATACCGGAATTTATAGTTTGTCTCCGTAATCCCGATCCTAAAACGAAATATTAAGTCCAGACCATTGGTATCGACAGTCCTGACCCCGGTGTGTCGTCCTCCACTTACAACCCCCTCGTTCGTCTCGGAGGGGACGGAGAGGGACAACGGGGGTTACGAGAGTAATGGGCGGAGACTTGGAGAAGGACTGGGCGGGTGGCGGCGTCTTTTTGACAGAGGGTACTTTGACCGGGGACCATGGTTCCTCCGACCCCCGACGACAAAGTTCCGTGACAAAAGTCGGAGAGTGTTGTGACTTGGTGGTTAGTTAGAATTATAATTCCTGCTACCCTATTTTTGTAATAAGGATGGGATGAGGGGCGGGGTGGGGTACTGAGTTAGATTAGTTCTTAGATAGAGATTGATGACTAAATATCCTCTACCTCCTTGTATAATTTACTGTTGTTTTTCTCTATTAGTCAGTTTACATCGTTAAGAAGTTCTGTTTTCTGAGTTAAGAGTTAAAGAATATTATTTGTGTGGTTTGTTTCCTCTCTTTATTAATGTGCTGTTTTTTCTACACTCTCGTATAATTGGTATACGTTAGAGGTGTCTTAGAACAAATCTGAGGCTTTACTTGTTTTTGTTGTTATTTTTTGTCGTATAAACTTTGTTAGTCCTTTTTGACTTGTGTTGACTACTATACCTCCTTAACACTGCAAACCTCCCCCTAGATTATTATTATAACACCAGTACAATTTTTTTCATTTCAATCTAGTCGAATGACTTTATTCGGATTCACTTTACTTTACAGTCGTTTATTTACCCTTGTTTAGTTTTTATTTATTTGTTAAAATTTTCCCTACCGTTCCCCTATCTGGTTTAGTCTTGTCGTCTACGACTCTCAACTTTGATCCACTACCTATACACCCTCAGATAATTTCATCGGAAAGATAGAAATACGTACAACTTTTAAAGGTCTTACTTTTCAAGTATATATATATACATTTATATATAAGTGTGTGTGTATATGTGTGTGTGTATATATTGTACATATATGTGTCGTACATATACAGCATATCAACACATGTATGTACAATATACACACATGTGCACACAAATATGTACAATATACACACATATGTACAATATATACACAACATATAGATATATATATTTTGTCACGTCGGTCAGGGGAAATTCCGGTCCAAAGTGACTGGTCGGAGCACGGACCGGAGACACGGACCTCCTCAGCCCGGAGACACGGACCGGGTACCTTACAGTCGTAGATGAAGGGGAGAACCCTGACGACTCCCCGTCGTGTCTTGATCTATTCTTGTTTCCCGCGTGCCTTCATCAAGGACTAGGAGTTCGGAAATCGTACCGAGAATGTCCTTACATAGTCGGACCCTTGCGTCCCGGAGTTGAGACTTGGGGTAGAACAAGGAAGAATCACTAGGTCACAGGGGTTCTTAATTTGTCCTGGGGTTGGAAGATCTTCTCAAGGTACTCAACTTCACAGTTATAGGTTGTGTGTGGCATAAAAGTCGTTTGTACTTTCTATTCCAGAATTACAGGGGGCCGAAGGGTCAGAAAACTCTTGGATTAGGTCCTTCCTCTCTGACAGATGTTTCGTCTCTCTGGCACGGACCCGAAGGTCCAAGGGACCTAGACTTAAACTTAGACTCGAAACATACTATAAGAGGATATTTTGTTCAACACATTCCTAATGTGCTTTACTGTTCACGGGTCTTATGTCACCCGTGTGTAGTTATAAAAAATAATGACCAAACTTCAGAAGTGAACTTAGATTTGACCCTAAGTCTTCTCTGACTTGTACATATCACTTTACGACTCATTCTATTAGGAATCCCCTCTGACTACCAGAGATCCTTTTAGTACACAAGATTCCATTCTTACTTGTTTCGTTATCTGAGATTAAATTTTTTTTTTTTTTCTGTTTTCATTTTCCAAAGTATAATGTCCTTCTTTACTAAAATTCAACAAGTTCAGATAAAATTTTAGTTAGAGTACCTGAGACAGAAACTAGAACCCACTTCCCTCCGGTATTTACTTTGATTTTATCGAGGAGACTACCGAAGGGACCACCGAGTCTGTCCTTTCTTAAGCGGACGTTGCACCCTCTGGACCCAAGCTAGGGACCGAACCCTTCTAGGGGACCTCCTCCCGTACCGTTGGGTGAGGGTATAAGAACGGACCTCTTAGGGGCACCTGTCTCCTCGGACCTCCCGACGTCAGGTACCTCAGTGTTTCTCAGTCTGTGTTGACTCGCTGATTCGTGTGTCTCGTCCACGAGACGTTTTTTAGTCTTTGTTCGTTTGTTGTCCTGACGTGCCTATGGGACTTTTGGTCCCCCACTAAAAGTCTTGTGAATATTTTGGTCTCTTCCCACAGTGACTTAGTCTTGACTACGATCGTCACTTGTCGGTACTTGGCACTCCTCGAGTCCCAGTAATGGTGGATTTCTATGGAGCTTTCCACGTTTCTTCTGTAGGGGAGGTGAACCGATTGTCAGTGCCCCTGGGTCTCGTGTCGTCTACGAGTGAAGTCGCACTAGAGAGACATTGGGCGATTCTCCGTTGAAGCTCCGAGACGACCAACCACGGCACCGTACGAAGGTGACGACCGACGGTGAGGAGAAACTCGTTGAACCCTCTATGTGGGATCTTGATCGAGTATGGTAAATGAGGTTTCCTTCTGGTTCTAAACCCCAAATCCTAATTCCTAAAAAGTTAATAATTTAACGCCCCTTCCCACAAAACGAAGAGTATTTTGATTTACTAAATTTAACTTAGGTACTTTATCGGTGTAAGAGTCTACCACAGTAATTACTTCTACGAATTGAGACGTGATCAGTTCGACGAAAATTTCCATTTGGGTCTTTACTTATGACTCAATTTTTCAAGTTGACAAACGTAAGTGACTGTTAAAATTTAGTACCATGACCTGTTCTAATGGGGTAGGTAGTCAGTTTCTTTTAAGATCCTTTTCTGTCTGTTTTCCGAAATACGAGGATTATATTAGAGTAAAGATTGGGTCACAAGACTCTGTGAGCATGTCCAACCGTGACTTAAATTCGAGGTTTGTTGAGTTTAGTTTTTCTCGATGAGAGTCAGACAGTAGTCCTTCGTTCGAGAGGTTCCACATAAAAATAGGGATGGAGTGGATTTCAATACTGTTGAGTGGACCAACCAAAGACGGTAAACTCATCTCTCTCTGTAGTTTCACTGTCCTGTAGTGAGAGACACAAGGTACACTCCATACTACTTCTTCTTTTTGTTTGCACGCCCCTGTCTAAAGTTTCACAGAGGTCTAACCACTCTATGTCCCGCAATAAATCCGAAAAAGAATGTGTCCTTAGAAGACTTCATCTTTGGGGACACAGAAGATGTCCGTACGTAAATGAATAAGGAGAGTAACAAAAAATCGAAATGACGAAACTAGAACGGAGTAGTGAGATAGGAACTCCAAGAATCTTGAACATCGGATTTTACGATACAAAGACTAGTGACGGACCTTGGGACTTAAAGACGCGACTCGTGTGAGAAGGGTAACGAGTTAGTCTAATTATGACCCGATTGAACGGAGAGACCTCTGGGTATAGGAATCCGGTATAACTAAAGGATATGGTCTTTTATCGCCTTAGATCACGAACCAACCTCTTTCGTTACCGTTGGGTGAGGTCATGAGAACGGACCTTTCAGGGTACCTGTCTCCTCGGACCACCCGACGTCAGGTACCCCAGCACTTCTAAGGCTGTGCTGACTCACTGAAGTGAAAGTGAAAAGTAAAAGTACTTAACCTCTTCCTTTACCGTCGGGTGAGGTCACAAGAACGGACCTCTTAGGGTCCCTGCTGCCTCGGACCACCCGACGGCAGAGACCCCAGCGTGTCTCAGTCTGTGTTGACTTCGCTGAATCGTCGTTGTCGTCGTCACGAACCAATTACTTTATCTAATCTATCTATGTCTATCTGCCTCCACACACGAGGAGACACGAAACAGTAAGTCAGCACAGACTGAGAAACGTTGGGGTACTCGACGTCGGGTGGTCCAAGGAGACAGGTGCCCTAAGAGGTCCGTTCTTATGACCTCACCCTACGGTACGAGAGGAGGTACCCTAGAAGGGTTGGGTCCCTGACTTGGGTCCAGAGGGTGTAACGTTCGTCTAAGAAATGGTAGACTCGGTGGTTCTTATGATCTCACCCATCGGCTAGGGTAGAGGTCCTCTAGAAGAACTGGGTCCTTAGTTTGGTCCGAGAAGACATAACGTCCGTCTAAGAGATGGTCGACTTGATGTTTCCTTCGGGTCTATATCCATGTCTATACTTATATATTGTAGATGAGTACTTTATATAAAATATACATCTGTATGCCAGAAGGAACGCGTACGCACGAGTCAGTACAAGACGAGACACGTAGGATATCGGACGGTCGGAGGATACTGGTACTCTAAAAGGGTCCTTCTTATGCCTCACCCAACGGCAAAGGAAGAGGTCCCCTCGCAGGGTTAAGAACCTAGTTTGGGTTCAGAGGAGATGACGTCCGCCTAAGACTCGGAGACGACGACGACGACGACGACGACGATTCAGCGAAGTCGGTACGGGTTGAGAATCGCTGGTGTACCTGACCTCGGATGGTCCGAGGAGACAGGTACCCGAGGAGGTCCGTTCTCATGACCTCACCCCACGGTAACGGAAGAGGTGACTCGGAGATCCCTTCGGGTATATATGATATATGGATATACCCCGTACCTCTTCCTTTACCGTTGGGTGAGGTCATAAGAACGGACCTCTTAGGGTACCTGTCTCCTCAGACCCCCGATATCAGGTATCTCAGTGTTTCTCAATCTGTCCTGACTTCGTTGACTCGTGTCTGCGTGTGTGGAATGGATACACATACACATGTAATGTAGACACCTTGTAGACGTAGAGATACACGTAGTATATTTCTGTCTTTACAATGTCACTGGTCCCTGGAAGATTATAGGTGTATAGTCTACTGACAGTTTGGATCGGTAGAACAATTACGGATCTACTTCATATAAAAACGACGATAACGACCATAGTAAAATCACTCAAGTCTCAATAACATTGGCGTGTACATAAAGTTGAAAAAGGTAGAATGGAAAACGAAGGAGTGGTATGAAATGGACTAAGAAAAAAGACGATTGAAGATTGACGAAAACCTTACTACCTCAAAGGAGATAAGAGTACAAAAGGAGATGACCAAACATTCAAAGATCGATAAGAATTTAAAAACTGTACCCAGGTCTGGATTATTCCGGGTTTCAATTCAGTTACAAAGAGAAGACGAGAATCTACCGTTCTCGGAGGTTTATCAAATTGAGACTAATGGTGGGAGGATGGTATGCGTCATAAAATAGGTCATTAAAAAAAGACGGAATAAAAGTATAGGATAGTTTAATATTAACAATACCGATAAAATATATTAGTAAACAACGGGTATAGTTGAGTGTACAAATAGTCAAGGAAACGAATGGTAGACGTAGAGGAAGGAAACCTCAAGTTTAGGGAAAAAAAGGGGCTCGGAATAGGGAATAAGACACGAAGGTCGTGTCCCGACTATCACCATTTGTGAGTCAAAAGTCGACTAGCAGAGAAAGTGAGAATAAGTACTCACTATTACACCAACCTATGTTTTAGATGTCCAATCGTCACCGAGGGGATCCACGAAACTTCTGTCGTAGAAGGAGTAAGAGGACAACAAAGCCTCTTCCAATGTCAGTCACAGTTACTGCTGTTTGGATCTGCCGCTTAATTTTTCGTCTCTGTTATAAAACGGCTATTTCCAGGTAGACCAACTTCCATACCAAAAGGTCATCAGTACATACCTACACTCTCATCCTGGTATTTCTTTGGACTCGTGGCTTCTTAACTACGAGAACTCCACACCACAACTCCTCTTCTAAGAATTATCAGGGAACCTGACGTTCCTCTAGTTTGGTCAGGTAGGATTTCCTTTAGTCAGGACTTATAAGTAATCTTCCTGACTACGACTTCGACTTTGAGGTTATGAAACCGTTGGACTACGCTTCTCGGTTGAGTAATCTTTTCTGGGACTACGACCCTTTCTAACTTCCACCCTCCTCTTCCCCTGTTGTCTCCTGTTCTACCAACCTACCGTAGTGCCTGAGTTACCTGTACTCACACTCGTTCGAGGTCCTCTACCACTTCCTGAACCCTCCGGACCGCACGGTGTCAGGTGCCCCAGTGTTTCTCAGTCTGTACTGACTCGTTCACTTGTTGTTGTTGAGAAATTCTAAAAGACAACTATAAACCGTAAAAATATTCGATACAGGTCCATAGTGGATTGGGGTGAGTCCGGAGGATTTGGACTCTAAAGCATAGAAGGTAGTTTGGACCTTCTAAGATTCGGAGTAGAGGAGTGTCCGAGGGAGACGGGGTAAAATAGAGAAGTAAATGAGGAAAAGAAATAAGGAAGACCGTGAGAGGATTCTCGTGAGAAGGAGAGGGAGTTTTTGATAAAAAGAACGGGATTAGAGAGACTCGATGTCAAACCCCTTTAGAACTGACCTGACAATCCTAGGGAACCAATTTGATAGACCATACGAAGGGTAAAGTGACACATATACGAAGTTAAAATCTTTAAATTAAAGTTTCGAAGGGTAAGGAATAAATATTACAAAATACGATAAGACTAAAAAAAGGAATTAGTGAAATTTGTATAAATCAGAAGGAGATTGTCAGATACTGAACTTCAAGAGACCCAAGATTAGGAAAATAAAACATACATCCACCCGATAGTAGGTGACCGCTAATAAAGGAGGGACGAAGTATTGACACCCGACCCGTGAGTAGAAGGTCCAGACGTTGACTGGGCGGGGTGGGTCCTATTCTCACGACAGCACGAGTCCAGAAATCAGGAAGAACAGACTCAACTTCTAAGAGAGTGCGAGGAATAAAGAAATTCCTAAGTCGACAGATGAATCTTTGTACAAAGATTTATAAAACAAGTGGAAAGACCAAAAAAAAAAAAAAAAAAAAAAATCGTTCTTGAAGAAACATAATAAATTAGGTTTGATAACGTTCTTCGTCTACAATGTAAATGTTCTTAATTTTACTGTTCCTGTTCTTCTGTACTACATCTACCCCAAAGGGACCACCAGGTCACCAACCCTGAGACCCGAAGGTCACGTTTCCCGTGGACAAGCTAGGGAACAACCCCTTTATTCTCGGGTGTTCGGTGTACCGTGTCGGTTTTTACTTATTCTTTATTAAAGTTTGAAAATCTTTTTTCTGTACTAGATCTTCCTTTAATTGATTACGTAATTCTTTGATCTTATATACGTAACAAACGGGAAGAGTCTTGAGAGACAGACCGAATGAACACAAGCAGGAAGTCGGAGGTGAATTTGTCAAGAAGGAATTCCTTTAGTCGGTTAAGAACAAAGATAAGGGTGATGAGATAAAAGATAATAGGATAGTATTGAGGGTCCCACTGAATGACCTTAGTAAATAGAGGACTCGTAGTCCTTCCCTCTGGTTTTTACTTGTTCGCATTTTTACAAAAACACTTGTCAGGTGTGTTCACTTCTATTTGTGATACCCCTCTGTACTTCGGACCACTCCTCTACCTCCTGTTATCGCACTAGACTCGAGACCTCTACCTCCTGCTATCGCACCAGACTCGAGACCACTGAACTGGCCTCTAGACTCACTCTACGCCCTCGTCTGTCTCGACACAGACCCCCACCTCGTGTCGGGGGACGTCACTACGTGCGTGACACAAACCCCTCTTCCGGCACCCTCCCCTCCCCACCCGCTGTCCTTCTGACCTTCGGTCCGTCCTATTGTGTCGTTTCTGAAGTTCAGAGCAATACCTACTCCAAACTACGGGTACCTTCCACAAACTTTCTAGACCGAGTGTAAAGTCTTCTGATGGTGACTACTGATACAACGGTGGTCTCATCTTTGTCCGTCTGGGTCAATCCTTTGACTCCGTTAACAAATCCGTCTATTTCCTACCACCGAACTCAGGTAGTCACTGGAGTCCCCACCTCTCTTCACTAGCCTAAGACCTGCGTGAAATTCCCGTCTCAGGTCGTCTAGGTGACTGACGTAGCGAGGTCGAAACATAGACACCTCCCTCCCTCACTTCGTTGTCTACTCATTCGCTTACGGAATGGAGGTCCAGGAGTCCCTGTGGTAAATGTAACAACTTTACCTTTGACACACAGAACGACAACGCCAAGTTCAACGGGATTTTTTTAATTATTTATTTCATTTTATTTTATTCCACCGGGTTCAATTTATCACAAATGGTGCAACAGATTCATGATCTAGAGGACGAAAGACCGGGTCGCGAACTGAGTAAATAAGAGAGTAAATAAGTAAATAAAATGAAAAAACCCATCTAAAATCTGGATAATAGGTAGAATACAATCTTAAGTCTTAGCGAGTACAGTCGAGGGACTGGTTGTGAGTTTATCCGGTAGTCATTTAAACGGAGACAGTAAGTAAGCAGGCCTTTAGGAGTAAATGCAAAATTTCTTTTTACATGAACCGATTTGTAAAACCAAAATCTTAACAATCCATCCATCTTATCCCTTTTCCTCAGGTTTTACCGACACCGATTTTCTGTTCCTTCCCTTTTCGGGTGCTTTTATCTTGCGTTCTTCCAGGCTCCTGGTCTCGCTCCTGGAGTCCACTTTGTTTGTGGTGAGGACCGACCGGGTCAAATGTGTCCTGTCCGGGTCCCTCTCTCTTTGTATACTTATCTCCTCGGTCTCGGTCGAGAGAGAGAGAGAGAGGGCGCGCGACCCCGCGAGAAGAGGAGCACAGAAACCTAGCTGTACGGGAGTACGGAACTTCTACCTAAAAGGACGATAGAAGATTTATTTTATCTCGACATTGTGACTCGACATTGTGACTAAACAGATTCTCGATATTGTGCCAGGTAAGCTCTGGACTCTGGATATTGTGCCAGATAGGTTCTGGACTCTCGACACTGAGCGACTCCCCCGAAATTACAGGCAGAGAGGTTTAGAAACGACACTGCTCTGTTTCTTGGCTCCTTGTACGTGAGCGGACTGTCTTACTTGTGACCTCTCAAAAGCAAAATAAGAGTTAAACAAAGTCCTGTTACAAACAGTTTTATTTGTCACATTTCAAGTGACGAGTTATTTTGTGTGGTTCTGTGTAGAAGGTTTGTTGACCGGAGAGCTTTGTTATCTCACTGATAAATTTACAATGACACCTGTATAGGTGGTATCGAAAATTGTCCAAAGTTGCTTTAAATTTTCACTGTCTCTATTTACAGAATTTACTTAGTCATTTAAGTAACTATTAAAAGATTAGTTAGGGTGAGAATAATTTAATAGAAAACTTTTAAATTAATTTTAAAATTAATTAGGGTAAATACTTAGTGTTATTACAGAAGATTAATACCCTAGTGTGGTTCACTTCAGACGACAAGGGTCTTGCTGGCCAATTCTACAGGTCTTAGTGGTTCCTATACGAGAGAAAAGAGATGTTACATGTATTGTACCTTTTAACGGGAGCACTAATCATGCCAAATACGAAGTATACCATGTAATCGTCTTAGAGTTCACGACTGTCATATCGTTCACACACCGACGTATTCGGTGCGGTCCGTTTAGTCACGGTTCACACAGACCGAAAGTACCACCGTTGGAGTGTCTTCTGTGTTCCACTGAGTTCTTGCAACTAAGCCTCCTTTTGAAGTGTTTAGTGTTGTACGTCCGAACCTTCCTTGAACTTTCTGACAGACGAAGGTCGGGACGTAGGTAGAATCTGAAAGGAACTAAACCTTGCCGATGTGATTAGAAGCTTTGTGTAAACCTAAGGTCGACAGACGCCCCGACACGCGACCCCACTTAGCTCTACCTCCTCGGTGGAATACCCAGAGCTTCAAAGGGTGTCCAACGAATATTAAACGTCAACCGGGGGGGTGGTTTCGGTTTATTCTGGAGACTCTGAAATGGACGAACTCTTTTTCTTGTACTTGTCGTCCCACGTCGAACACGCGACGCGAGTCCGACGCGACCTCTCCTTCCCGTTCCTACCGCTCCGGTAGAGCTCGTATGTAATTGTCAGGGGAAGAACGCCCTAGTGCGCTCCCTTTCGTCTCCTCAAAAGACAAGACAGGAACTCTCCTTACCTCACCGGAGTCGGTCTCGTACAAAAGGAGGGACACGTCTTGTAAGATGGGAACCTCGTGATATTTACCTCAAGTCTTCGAACAGAAGAGAGACGGGGGGATGGGGTTAGGTAAAACGTTCTGTCGTGCAGACAAGTGGGAAAGTGTCCCAATGGAAGGGTGGGTCTCTTTGGCCCGGGATGTGGTCCGACAGTAGGTGCTGTCATTAGTGACGCAGTCGGAAACCGATTGCTAGTACCATCGATTGTAAGCAAGGTGTGACTAGTCTCGTCTCATAATGTAGTGACTTACAGTGCCACGGGGTACTCCGTCCACCGTACCTATCGACGAAAGGCGTCTACTTCCGCACCGCTAAGTCTCCCCAACTCTGAGTAGGGTGAAGGATGGTGGTTAGTCGAGGCCTCGGTCTTAAGTCTAGCTCACAGACTAAGGATGGGGTCAGTAAATTGGGGGATTGCTTTCTTACAAACTACCAGGGTCCTGCCGCCCCTAACGAAGTGACTCTCGTGTCTGTGGACGGGCGTGTGGACCGTCTTCCAGAACCTTAAGGTCTGCGGGGAATTTCGTGTGCGAATTCAGTTGTTCTCACGAGATCTCCTCAACTCCAATAGACCCTTAGACCGACGGTCGCAGGTCAGAGACTAGACGGGACGAGGCAGGTCGTTGTGTCTGGCCGAAAGAACGGTCGTCGGTCGTCGCGTCCCGTCGGTTCTGATTGTTCATGTCCGATACCCTGGTGTACTTATCGTGGTAAGAGACGACCGGTTGTGACCGGGGTAACAAAGTCCGCTACTTATCTCGACACACCTTTTTTTTTTTAAGTGTGTGCTTCGTTTTCGTCGTTTTAAACAGAGAAACACTACCAAAGCTCTGACCCACTTTTTCAGTAAGAAGTGGACCACGACAAAATGTATAAGAAAGTGTTTGTCATTCGGGAAAGACCGTTCCCTTCTTGGGAAGAGGTCTTTTTTTTTTTTTTTAATCTTTCAATCTCCAGTGTCACGTCCACTCTCGTGGTCCTCAGCCGGGGCTTCGACTTGACGCAAATAAGTACTGTTGTGCTCCCTCGTCTCTCCCTACCCCGGAGCACACCTAAATCCCAGTAACCCGACGAAAGGGTGGTGACAGAAGTAGATAAGTTCTGTCCGTCCAAAACGGACGTAGAAGGACCTACTGTCTCCCGTTCAATTCGTGTGTCGTCATTGAGGACTTCTCAGGGTCCGAGAGTAAAGTTCCATTTATAATTATTAGAGGTCTGAGGATGAAGGGAAGGTCCCAATCCGAGTCAGGGAGGGTCTTAGTAAAGACCCCAACGGAACGACCCGACGTCAGTACTGTTGACTCCCTAGATAAGGATAGAGACAGGACTCCCATAGGTCTCTACTTTAGTCTCAGGGTGGTCGGTGAGGGAATTACCTTGAAGTTGTGCACCTTTTAACTAAGGAGAGAATTCTAGTCTGTGATTGTATCAAGAGATGTCCGACCACTTGACATCCACTTAGCGGAAGAGTCGGAGTTTGATACACAGTTTAGCGGTACCGTTTACCTACAGGACGTTAGGTCAGTAAGGATTATTTCACGACTCATATCCTGACAAAACAGGTGGGATCACTTTGTCAGACCATGTAAGTCAGAGGGGTTTTAACTAAAGGGATAAAAAAAATTTATTAAGATATATAGATACAATAAATAAAAACCGAGACGACCCAGAGACAACGACGGATCCGAGAGGAGATTGACACCGGTCGGCCCCAATGAGAGATCGACACCAAGCCCACACCCCCGAAGAGTAACGCCACCAAGGAGAACACCCTGCGTCCGAGAACCCGAAGTCATGTACAGGAGTGACCAAAGGTCTCGTGTCCGAATTTTCACGCCGGGTGTTCGAATCAACACGCCTCCGTACACCCTAGAAGGGTCTAGTCCCTAGTTTGTGCACAGAGGGTATAATCATCCACCTGAGAAATGGTGACTCGGTGGTCCCTTCGGACCATAGGGATAAAAACATCTTGAAAGTCTTCGTCGGAGGAGGTCACTGTTCTCGTGTGGACCCGAAATCTACGGTCAACTAACTTTAGGGCCGGATGTCTCCTACACTTCATCGAGACTTCCCACTGACGACGTAACAGGACCTTTCTGGGGTAACCATAAACTACAGGACTACATTGACACTGATAATGGAAGAAAATGGGATTTCTCACAGGATAAATAAAAAAAAAATTCAGAGATGACTTAAACAATGGTACGGCGAAGACAAAATACGAAACCTAAAAAACCGTCGTTCCGTACACCCTAGAGTCGAGAGGTTGGTCCCTAGTTTGGGTGTAGGGGACGTAACCTTCCACTTCAGAATTTTTGACTTGATGGTCCTTTCAAGGTTCTGACAGGACAAATTTACTGTCCACTATTTTAGTGGGGGTCTAATACGGTGAACTCCGTTTGTTGAATTGAAGTCAGTCGGAACGAAAGGAGGAAATGACTTAGTCTTGTTATGGTAGGTGGAGGATCCTGATCACAATCACAATAGTTCTTGTATGAACGTAAGCAACAGATTCCGTATCGTCCCTGAGTTATTTTCACCGATAACAATGATAAAGAAGGTCTCTTTCGCGACCTCCGCCACAAAGGTCCACGAACTCTTTAGGAACAACAACAAGTCAGCGATTCAACACAGGCTGAGAAACGTTGGGGTACTTGACGTCATGTGGTCCGAGGGTAACGAGTGATAGAGGGACTCAAACGACAAAGTATAGGTGACCCAGTCACTACGATAGATTGGTAGAGTGGGAGACGGCGGGGGAAGAGGAATTTAGTACCTGGTGACTTTATTTTTTATTTAAAATTTTTTAACTCCCTTATCGTAACTCAGGGATTCCAAAATAAAACGGTTTGTTTCTGTAATCTCCTTTTATATACGGGGGTTAATATCCGTAGAAAAGTACTTTATGTCCAATAAAATTTTCGACTTTTACCTCCTTTCTTTTGGAATCCTATTTTCAGGTAAATTAACTTCCGTGAATATTTTTATAGAAAAATTTGATAATTATAGTCTTATACGGTGAGGTTTTATACGGTTAAACCGTATCCTAATAAAACTCGACTTCCGTTGACTCTTAGTTGTCTAGGTCCTTTTTAAGAGTCGGAAAGGGAATAGACGGATTTTTTTCCCTTATTTAAAGAAACACTCCTTCCATGGGGATAGGGTTGGTTCCTGTCTTCTTTCTAAGTAGTAACTTCTACCCATCGGTTCTCGTTCTACTCAAAAGTATTTATCTAGAATGATTTTGTCTGGAATACCCTGAAGGGACCACCAGATCACTAATCCTGAAGTGAAAGGTTACGTCCGCTATACCAACCAAGTTAGGGACCAGCCCCTGGACTCTAGGGTGTAGTGTTGGTGTTTTGTGTCTTGTCCTCGGTATAGCATTGGTTAAGTTATTTCTGAAATTTGTACTCCTTTACCGTTGGGTGAGGTCATAAGAACGGACCTTTTAGGTACCTGTCTCCTCAGACCTCCCGATGTCAAGTACCCCAGTGTTCTCAGTCTGTGCTGAATCACTGATTTGGTTGTGGTGGTGTTAATTTTTTTTTTTTTTAGAATTGTTTCGGTTGGAACGACGACACACACAAGTCCACGAGTCATCACAGGCTGAGAAACGGTGGGGTACCTGACATTGGGAGGTGCGAGGAGACAGGTACCCGTCAGAGGTCCGGTCGTAAGACCTCACCCAACGGTACGGGAGGAGGTCCCCTAGAAGGGTTAAGTCTCTAGCTTGGGTCTAGAAGGCATAATGTCCACATAAGAAATGGTAGACTCGGGGGTCCCTTCGGGTTCTTATGACCTCACTCATCGGTTAGGCAAGAGGTCCCCTCGAAGGGAAGGCAAATAAGGGGGTCCTTAAAGGATCAGTGAAGGGGTGTCGAATAACTGGGATCTTCGGGTTTGAAATGAAATCAATTCTTCCACATTTTCGGGAACCCACATTGACGAAAAAAGTCAAAGTGAAGAAAAGACACTTGAGAGCACGTACAATCAAAATTATTTTGGCACACGGAGAAGAGGAGGATTAGCCAGAAAACAATCAAAGTCAGTGTGCAGGGGCAGGGGTGAGTGACGTAGATGCTCCCAGTTCAAAATAGGGGGACTGTGAGGGAAAAGAGGAGTCCGTCGTCGGGGTACTTACAAGTGTCTGAGTAGTACCAGGTCTCAGTCTTTCGACCCTTTTGTGACCGGCTCCCGGTGTATTGAGTCAGACAGGACGAGGGGTGGGACAGGCGGTTGGAGAAAAGGAAGGATAGTAGAGTAAGGGTGTGAAGGGTTTATAATAAAAGTAGTAAACCGTTGAAGTACTACAATTCGTAAGAAGTGAGAAATTCGGGTCACGAGTCGTCCGATACCCAAGAAAGTTTTATACACCGACTAAAGGTTGAAGTACAGAAGAATCCATTTTTAAAATTAAAATGGTCGAATCAATTTGTACTAACAATGAGGTTAAGTGGACATACAAAAAGACATCCAAAACCTATAATAACCTCTAGGGTCAGTTATATCGTTTTTACATCCACTAAGTTATTTCTTTAAAAAAAAAAATTTTTCGAAACATAGTACGGATATTTCTTTCACCGACGGTGCGAAGTACATAAGTAGAAGTCACGAAAACCGTAGTATGCTGAATCAAACCGAAAGTTAGACATGTCTTAAGTCTTCGTTTTAGAATAAAAAAAAAGGGAAGTCGAAAGATTTTGTGAGTGGAAACTATTTTTCAACCCTTTTTGACTAGGTTCATGTACCGAAATTCTTTCTTTACTCTTATAGAGGTTCTCCAGAGGGGTGGAGGTAAGTAAATAAAAGGAGACTTACGGTCAATTATGGAGGTTGTTGAAAAGAACGTAATTGGATTGTTACGAAAATTTCTAAATTATAATGGGAGAAAAGGGAGTTTACTATAAACGTATTCGGTATTAATTCAAAAACCTCGGAACAAAAATTTTTTTTTTTTTGGATAACTTTCTTTATTTCGTCACTCCGTTTGTGACATTTAACCTCCTCGATTAGTGTGTTCTTTACTATTATCGAAGGTTTGACATTTCAGTTTCAAATGAATATTAAAGACTTACAATACTGATAATTATAAAATTCTAGATAAATATGATTCTATATAGAAACGAAAGATTAAACGAGAAAATAAGTTTTACAAGAAATTGTCACTTTTAGAACATTCGGTTATAGTATTAGTTCGATAACTTGAAAATTTAACTTCGGTCCAAGAAAAATTCGTGGAGTAAAAGTATGTAGCCCTCTACTTTTTCGTGAATAAGATTCCACGTTTAAAAATTAACAAATCCTTTTTTCTTCGAAGAAACCTGGACTTTATGGTTATACTTTACGGGAAATCGGTTATACTTGGAAAAATTTTCTACATTTAAGTAGTAATACTGAAGTTCAGATGGTAATTAAAAGATAAATTATGTTTTATAATTTAAAGTAACATAATGGTAAAACATGAAACGAAATAGTTTCAGGAGTCGTTGAAATGTTTGAGAAATTCCTTACCTTTACACATTAAACTCGACACAGACTTGGTCGTGAGTGGGTACAACCATTGGTGTGTTAAGGACAGCATCCTCCAACTATTCGTTTACTGGTCTTTTGAAAGTGTGTTAAAGTAATGTAAAAAGTATGTTAAAGTCGTTGTAAATGAAACGAGTCAGGACAGTGACCTTACACAAAACGTCCCGAAGTGTTCAAGTAATCTACCAAATTTAGGCTTCCCGTCCTCTCCACCCGTTCACTGGTCTATAGATGCATTTTGTCACTCTCTTTCTTCCTTTTGGTCGCCGACTCCGTTTTACCGGCGGGAACCTACACCAGGGTAAGTTCAGGAGGATTATGTTATAAAAGAGTCTTTAAACCCGTTTTTTTTTAGTGTAATCGTTGAAGAAAAACTTCCGTTGACAACAAAAGTTATAAAACGTGTTAGTTTACTATTTTACTGTTCTTGAAATTTAATTTGGAATCGTACGATGGTTTGAGTCGAAAAACACGTCTCGATCCGACCCTTATCGGGACGTCTGTAAAGAAGGAATTAAAAAAAAATAGTTGAATTGTTTACAAACAAAAGTTAAACAAAAACTGTTACCTAAATTATTTGAGAAAATGGATCAATTCTAAATACTTTTCACAAAGAGGGGGGTGAATAGAGTAAAGATCTTACACAGTAAACGTATTACCATTCTGTCCCCGTAAAAGTAAGAACGGAAAGTTCGTGAAGGTAAGATTAAAAGTACCATTATCATTCACGTGAATTGTTGTTACCAGGTAACTAGGTCGCACAGAGGATGGACGGGACCTCGGTGACCCGTTAACAATTGGTATCTTCGGTGTTTTGTCTATTGCCTTAGCTGGTAATCACCTTTTCGCGACGGATATTACCAAAGTTATTATTAATTATACGTCCTATCGATCAGGACAGTGTGTGGTAAAGTCTGATCTTAACGTAGACAGTCAGGTTTAGGACTGAGGTAAGCCCCGTAGATCGTGGCTTAGCTCAATCTGTCGATTGACTTAATTTTGTTTTTAGATGTCTACGTACTATTTACGTGTCCTACAATACAGTGTGTACTTACTGAGGACATGTCCGGTTTACTGTCTACATAAAGGCGCTGAGGTCCGGTCCGAGGTCGAGTTTGGTGAGAAGTAAATAGTTATTAACCCGGGATTAAAGTAAACCGTCACCACCTCGTCGCACGAGTCGAAGGAGAGGTTATCTGCTTGTAATTAATCTGAAAAAAAAAGCCCCCCCCATCCTTCCACCCTCGGTTAGAAGACTAAAATAAAATTTATCAATTGCTAATCGTTCCAAGCTCGAACAGGAAACCTTCCCTTCCCAGACAAAGTGGGCGTCGAGTAATAATCACCATTATGGCACGTCACCCTTGAGAAGTTAATAATTACAAGGTTAAACTATTTCTACTCTTTGTACCTTCTTCGGTTCACCGTTTTCTTTATACTCCTACCTAACTCGAATATGTAGTTCAGAGAATTTCGTGAACGATTGAAAAGAGTGTAAAACGACTCAAAATGAAACTAAAAATTCAGACACACTCTCTCTCTCTATGTGTCTGTCTGTCTAAGTGTTTGTATAATCTACCTTTTCGCAATATTGTCTTTGATGTCTTATCAATAAAACATTTGTCTCCTTTGATAATCCTAATAAAAAAGGTCAATAGTACACTTAAAAGTCTACTTAAAATCACACGAACGAAAATAAAATTCACTTAAGTAACAATTAACAGTCATTTTACGGACTTTCAAGGATTTTCCCGAGGGGTGATGGTAAGTTCATCCTTTTCGGGAGGGGGTTTCCCAAAGGTTAGTACACATGTTCTCTTGTGTGATTCAGAGAGGTCAGAACACATTTGGTGAGGGTCTTAGTGGTTTCCATGTACCTTTATAGACATATAACCGGGAATAGGGGTAAGGGGTAGGGGGTCGAATATCGATGTAATATCCCTATTTGTAAGGAAGAGTGTTACGAGTGTCTCAGGTTGATAAATGAACAAGGGGAGAAATTCGTCATCCATTTGACCGTGCCGACGCCTCTTCCGTTACCGTGGGGTGAGGTCATGAGAACGGGCCTTCTGGGGTACCTGCCTCTCAGAGCATCCGACGTTGGGTACCCCAGCACTTCTCAACCTGTGCTGAAGTGAAAAGTGAAAAGTGAAAGTACGGAGCCTCTTCCTTTTCCGTTGGGTGAGGTCACAAGAACGGACCTCTTAGGGTTCCTGCCTCCTCGGACAACCCGACGACAGACACCCCAGCGTGCCTCAGTCTGTGCTGATTTCGTAGAATCGTCGTCGTCGTCGTCGTTTGACCGCACCGTCTAGCACACGAGACCGAAACGGGGCGCACGTGGAAAGAGAGAACTTCAACAACGACGACCACCGAGCAACCCTAAATCTTAACCGAGACGAAAAGTCTCAGAGAACTTGAAGGACGGAGAGGGACGTTTGCGGTGGGTGTTACTCACTGTTTGCCTACAGGGTGAAGAGGGAGTTGAAACTTCGTGTTCGAAGTCCAGTCGTCCTGGTAATGTCTAGGTGAGAACTCTACTACGAGAAGGGATGGGGAGTCCACAGACAATAGGAAGTGACCGTATCCACTCCACCACTACGACAGGGCTCCCGACTGACGATACGGATCTACTAGACAACTTCAACCGGTGGACTAGGTTGTATGTCGCATTAACTCCTCCTGCTCCTTGTCTTAGGGAAGGGCAAAGTGGGGCCATTGATACGGTTTAAGTTGTCTCTCGAGAGGTATACCAGATCGCGTTCACTCCATTACACCTATAATACGGTATTATTTACTTCAGAGTATCCAAAGTCACCGAGTATCATCGATAGTCCTTAGAAAGGATCGTTGAGTACCCTTTGACTTGTCGTACGGTATTTATCCCTTCGGTATTTTTTAAAAAGTCGAGGTGGTGTCAACACCCCTTTACGAAGTGAACGTGATAAGTGAGAATTGTGACCGTGTGCACCGCCGTACCGACGGTAGAACACTCGGCGAAGGGGACGTCTTGCGTGCCGGCGACTTCCTGACCGTGAACCGAATTTACACGATAAGTGTCAAGGTCTCAGTGCTCTAAGAATTTCTGACAACTTTGAACATGAAGATCCTCTATAAGTTATTCTTCATCTCATAAGTACCCCATATAACATAATAATGGATTTTATAGGTAACTGAGAGGGAGACACACAATCAGTGAGGTAGCACAGACTGAGATACGTTGGGGTACCTGACATCGGGAGGTCCGAGGAACCGGGTACCTTAAGAGGGCCGTTCTTATGACCTCACCCAACGGTGAAGGAAGAGGTCTGAGAGGCAGACCCACCTCAGATGTTATAAAGGAATGGGGTAACTGGGATTCGAACTGGTGTACTGAACTGGTCACTCTACCCTGACTTACACAGGGAACAGGTAAGAGACGTACTCGAGATTTTCGGTAGTACACTAAGACGGTACTCCAGTCTTGTGGGGTCTCTCCCCGACGAGGTAGTCGGACCTAGAGTCTCCCTTCTGCACACCGCGTCTCGGGGTCGTTCGGGTACTTACTGTTCGTACATTGGACTCGTCTTGGATTGACAACGACGACAGTCGGTGTCTCTAAACCCCTATTAAATAATGACGTCTCATTAAATGGAATTCTACCGACTATATCTAGTATTGTATACAAATTCTATTATACCTGATAAAGTAAGATTAACGAAATTGTAATTGTAAATTGTGACCGTTGGGTACTTGGACTTGTTTACTACTATTCTCCTGACCAAAAGTTACTACATGTGTGATCAGAGTCGATGGTAGTTGGGAAGAGAAGATAAACGGGTACTAAGAAACCTAACTGGATGTCGTACACAGATGGTAATGAAAACGTACATTCCGACTACCACACAGGAAAAGAGGACGGACACACTAGAAGATAAATACAGAGGTCATGTCACAGGAAGGGAGGGCCCAGGGAAATTTCTCTTAAGTCTTCTGATTTTTTATAAAGTTCTAAACAACTAGATCTGATCTCGTGCAATCACGGCCACGTATCACTATTGTGTCAGTGTACCTCGAACGTTAGACAGTACACGTTATCCTTAGTTTAATCAACAGGGTTTAGGGAGGACCTTTCACGTACGGACCCCTATGACGTGAACCCTTCTCCAAGGATCTTGAATCAAACTTCAGTTCCCGCCCCTTCGGAACCGATCTTTAGATGTGGTCCATCCCGACACTAGAGAACCCTACCTCAGCTTCTTGACCGTGGATTCACTTGTATGACTCGTTTCTCCACCCCAAGTCCGTATTACTTCTTGGACCTTTGGTCTCAAGTCTTCTTCCGACCCTGTCCCTCCCTCGAGACGTACTCCCAGGTCTCCGAGACGACTCGGGACTCCGTGGTGCATTACACGAGAACCGACGGAAACCCCTACCTCCAAAGACGATTCTTGTGTTTGGACAATTCGGGAATTAGTCGGATGACACAAATACACAACTGTACTTGTTTTGACAACATCGGGAACGTGGTCCCATACACCGACACTAGTTGGAGGTCTTTCCACTCGGACCTTTCGTTCTCGGGTCTGGACACTTATAGGAACCGTGAGACGTCCCACAGACTAGACACGGAGGTCCCACGAGAGTCTCCGGACCTTGATGAGTAGTACAGAACCTGGTCCCGGAAGGTTGTCTTCTTTAATCCTGTTAATTTGACCCAAAAAGGATTTCAAGTCAAGTCAAGTCAAGTCAACGAGTCAGTACAGGTTGAGACGCTGAGGTACTTGACGTCGTACGGTCCGGAGGGACAGGTAGTGGTTGAGGGTCTCGAATGGGTTTGAGTTAAGGTAACTCAACTACTACGGTAGATTGGTAGAGTAGGAGACAACAGGGGATGTGGAGGACGGAAGTTAGAAAGGGTTGTAGTCCCAGAAAAGTTTACTCAGTCGAGAAGTGTAGTCCACCGGTTTTATGACCTCAAAGTCGAAGTTGTGGTCAGGAAGGTTACTTATGTGTTAACTAAACCCACATATATTTAAATACATTGACTGCCGAAAACCAGAAATTTAAATGGAAAAAAATATATTGTTACTGCTATTATAAACAAGTAAAAAGATGAAATTATAGGAGTAAACCATTTTGTTTTTTCATCGTTAAGGTTCAGTCGGATTTAAAATAAAATTAAAGTGACCGTACACTTTAGTTTTGGACCCTCGGCGACTAGGTGTGACGGTGTTCCAAAGACAACCTAATGATGGGACCAGTGTTTTCTCGATTCTCTAAATGACATCTGGGTTTAGACTCCTGTAACCTTCCTGGATCCTCTATCCCTTCTAATTTAGAAAAGAGGAGAGGACGGAGATCTGAGGGTGTCGACCCTTCTGAGACATGTTCCTGTCTTTGGGTAAAATAGATCTCGAAAGTTCCTGAGACTCTTTCGTGCATACGAAAGGGGACCACTGAAACGTTTACTAGAGTGTCGAGAAGATTACTCTTCTATCTAAATATCTCCTGTGACTTAAGACACTTTTCGTTTTCAGAGCTAAAAGTGCCAGTGCAATGAAAATAGTTTTCACATCTGGTCTGACGTGTTCCAACTTCCGACAGAAATCGTCAGAAGTCGGAGGGGTACACGTGGGGTGCGGAGACGCTTGTTGTCTTTACTTCTCGCAGCAAGTAGTAGGTCAATATGTTCCCAATTCAGCGGTGGGTGACGTCAGTGAGTGGTTGTCACTTGGGACACGAAATTTCTTTACCTAGGGATCTTTCAATCTACATACAGAATCCTTCTTACCGTTACTGGGGTCTAAGAACGTAAAAAGACATGGATCTTACAGTGATTTTAGTATTTGAACTCTATAGACAAGAAGCACTATCATCATTAGTAAAGAGTGTTACATACGAACTGATGTACGTAAAGGATCGGTTTTTTTTTTAAGTAAAGGCTATATATGACCGAGGAGAGGATGGAGAAACCTTGTTAAAGAGTCTTAACAGAGGATACGATATCAGGGGTCATTTTTAGACTTATTGTGAACTTGAGTATTGAAGATACAACACACCAAAATTCAAATTTAACTGTGGGGAAATACCCATCTCGAATAAGGGTCTAAGGGTCACCGACTATGACAGATGTAGAGGACATCGTATAGACACGACCAATCCTAAGGAACGACGACCACATCTGCCCCTTGTATTAAAAGGGAGACGGAAAGACTTAAGAATCGACTCTAGGGCACTGACCTCTGTCTAGTTGTTCTCTTTTATTGTTTGTTTTAAAATAATTGTACACATAGTGTACCCTCTCTGGGTCCCTTTTTACTCATTGAAAATCCCCACCGAATCTTAAGTCTGAACTTACAGTAGAATTAGTCCTTTTCCCTCACTCCTACCTGCGGAGAATTCCCTCTCCTTTGCTAAAAATCTCTTCTACTTTCTCGGGGGTCTTCCTATCTACCTACCCTCCACACTACCAACACCGTTTCAGAGAAACCCACACCCCGGAGGAAGACGGAGGTCCTAGTCTCCGCGAGAAGGGATCAATTTATATGAGGGTTCAGTTACTTCACGTTCAACGAGTCAGCACAGACTGAGAAACGTTGGGGTACCAGACAGATACCCTAAGAGGCCCGTTCTTATGACCTCTTCCCATCGATAAGGAAAGAGGTCTCCTAGAAGGGTTGAGTCCCTAGTTTGGACCCAGAGGACATAATGTCCGTCTAAGAAATGGTAGGACTCAGTGGTCCGTACGGGTTTATATTAGGGTCCCTCCCCTAATACTGTTACCTAAAGGAAGATCTCCTAGGCCAGAAGTCCTTTTATTTCGTCTAATTTCCTTTCGGAGCGGACGTAAACGAAAAAAGGTTCACGGATGTCGAGTTTTATTAGTTATATCGTTTCACCGTGTAAAACCTCACCATACAGGAAGTGATTGTCGTTGTTGACTGACGAAAGTCACTTTCCTAAAATAACTTTCCTATTCCATAGAAAAGTTATTGATGGAAATCCTATCAAAGATTTTTAGTTTTCGATACCTTTCTTTTGTCTTTCTATGTTCAACGACATTCCTAGATTCACTGTCCTTCATTCACTGTTAGAAACGTCGTACGGTCGGAACCCAACTTAGTTGAGGTTAGTGAAAAAAAATTTTTTTTATAACAGTACGAGAGTATAAATTTAAGGTTTCTCCCGGTTTATAGCACCGATTACAGTACGTGGGTAGGAATAGGACTCCTTCCGTCCTGTGGGATAACCTGTCAAAGTAGTCTTAACATCCGTTACTCTCTCTCTTTCAGGGTTTTTCCTGTGACTCCCCGACACTGGTCTTCCGTTTCCTACCTAAAACGTACCTGTCTTGTTATCGACGGGTGACATCAGGTTGGTCAGGTAGGATTTTCTCCAGTCAGGACCCACAAGTGACCTTCCTGACTACGACTTCGACTTTGAGGTTATAAAACCGGTGGACTACAGTTTTCGACTGAGTAACCTTTTCTGGGGCTACGACCCTCCCTAACCCCCGTCCTTCTCTTCCCCTGCTGTCTCCTACTCTACCGACCTACCGTAGTGGCTGAGTTACGTGTACGTAAATCCATTTGAGCTCCTCAACCACCACCTGTCCCTCCAGACCGTACGACGCTAAGTACCCCAGCATTTCTCAACCTGTGTTGACTCGCTGACTTGACTTGATTTGACATCAGAGGTTTCTCTAGAAAGACGAGACGTAAGGTCTGAATCCGGAGGTTACTTAGCGGAGAGATGGGTGGGGGTTTAGTTTGACTAGGAATCGTTCTATCATAGACCAGATCTTTGAGTGTGTGAGTTTTTTTAGTGACCGGACTCTCCATGAACGATAAAGTCGCTTTTGTTGTAGAATTGAATTTTTAGTAAAGTCCCAATGTTTTTACTTGAGACAGATTCCCCTTATAATCATGTAGTACTCTTTGCGACCCGACCTTCTTCGTGTTCGACCTTAGTTCTTACGGCCCTCTTTGTAGTTATTGGAGTCTATACGTCTACTGTTGTGGGAATACCGTCTTTCACTTCTCCTTAATTTTTCGGAGAACTACTTTCACTTTCTCCTCTCGCTTTTTCAACCGAATTTCGAGTTGTAAGTCTTTTGCTTCTAGTACCGTAGGCCAGGGTAGTGAGGTACGCTTTATCTACCCCTTTGCTATCTTTGTCACAGTCTGAAATAAAACCCCCCCCGAGGTTTTAGTGACGTCTACCACCGACGTCGGTACTTTAATTTTCTGCGAATGAGGAACCTTCTTTTCAATACTGGTTGGATCTATCGTATAAGTTTTCGTCTCTGTAATGAAACGGTTGTTTCCAGACAGATCAGTTCCGATACCAAAAAGGACACCAGTACATACCTACACTCTCAACCTGACACTTCTTTCGACTCGTGGCTTCTTAACTACGAAAATTTGACACCACAACCTCTTCTGAGAACTCTCAGGGAACCTGACGTTCCTCTAGGTTGGTCAGGTAAGATTTCCTCTAGTCAGCACCCACAAGAAACCTTCCTTACTACGATTTCGACTTTGAGGTCCTGAAACCGGTGGAGTACGTTTCTCAACTGAGTAACCTTTTCTGAGACTACGACCCTCCCTAACCCCCGTCCTCCTCTTCCCTTGCTGTCTCCTACTCTACCGACCTACCGTAGTGACCGAGCTACCTGTACTCAGACCCACCCGAGACCCTCAACCACCACCTGTCCCTCCGGACCGTACGACGCTAAGTACCCCAGGGTTTCTCAACCTGTACTGACTCGTTGACTTGACTTGACTTCCCCTTCCACCTTAACGGAACCCAAAATGGTACTCCCTTAAATTATTTAGACTAGTCACTGGAATCCCGTTTCATAACTTACCATTATTTTCTGTTTTAAGACCGAAAATTAGTATAATAGAGAGGGTTTAGTAAGTAGTTCGACTCGAAAAATTCGTCGGTTTGTTAACACCGACTCCGAGTAATCCCGAGGGTGACATCTTCAGCCTCTGTGGTTTCCTTTTTTTTTTCACGTAAACTTTTGAAATATCCCTATAAATTGACACATTCCGTTATAAGACTTACTATATAGAATGTACTTTCGATTGTATTGAAAAATAAAGAATACTAACTTGTGAGGTGTCTAATAGAATATAGAATCCTAGTCATATACGATGGTTTCGACCAAGATTTATATTATGAATGTCTACTAAAGATTTTCATTGAAGGAAGACCATGACTTTCTCACATAGGGTAGAGTAAATTAAAAACTAATAAATTCTTATAAACCTAAAGTGTAATAAAATATTGTAAAACACGTGACGGTGGTTTTTTTTTTTTAGAATTACTCAAAAATCACGGTACCCGGAATATAACAAAACACCCCATAAAAAACATGTGTATCGGTTAAATTAAAAGTCGTATCATCTTTTAACAAAAAAAAAAAAAAGGTGTAACGTATTCTCCCTTTTGTCGAACAATCTTAACCTACGTACTGAAAATGTTTTCTCTCATCCACGGAACAAATTTACATAAAATTACCTTATACCATTATCTAATTAATCAAGACTTAAAAGATCGTTTAATAAAGTACGAGTGGTAAGGTACACGTCAAGGGTACTCTAAATTTGTCTTCAATTTTGAACAGCACTATTGGAAACGGAGACACGGGAACTATTAGTAGACCAGAGAAAATATATCTAATAGCACGGTTGGACAGTCGAGAACCTACGAAATACGTTTTTCTACTTGTGCGACTGTCGGTCTTTCATCCGTCCCTCCACCTCCTGTCCCCCATAATCGTCCTCGTGATGGGAACAGAGGACTATTAGTTGACTTAAGGAGAGTCTCACGAACCAAACTCGAACCTTACTTAGTAAACGTCAGACGAGTCTTTATGCCTCAGTATACCTTTTCGACTGTGTGCAACCTACTTGTGTTTCTAAAGGTTCCGCAAGACGGAATTTTCATGTTTCCTTACCCTCTCTTTCTCCGTGACTTAGAAACGTTTCAACTTCCAGGTGTCCGAAAGTGGTAGAAGGGAAGGGTATGGTAGGGGAGTCGGTAATCTCACAAAGTTTTTTCTCATGTAAATGGGATCTAACCTCTCCGTTCGGTTGGAATCAAGTCAAGGCGGAGAAAATACTGGAATGGGGTGCCCTCCACGACCCGTTTACCGGGTTTAAGAGAGTCAGACTCAAAAGGACGTCACCTTAATACTCCTAATTTACTTTATTATGTAATCTCGAAAACCAGATATCTTTCACTAGGAAATCGTCGAAATTTTAATCGACAGTAAATTACTCTCCGATATACAGAGTCCGTGAAATGTACATGAATAAGGTATATATCCCTAAGGGTCCATCGAGTCACCATTTTTTTTTAAGTGGACGGTTAAGTCCTTTACGTCCTCAAACTCGGGACCCAACCCTTCTAGGGGACTTCCTCCTTTACCGTTGGGTGAGGTTAAAGGAACGACCCTTTTAGGGTACCTGTCTCCTCGGACCACCCGATGTCAGGTACCCTAGTGTTTCTCAAGCTGTACTGACTCGTTGACTTGTTGTTTTTGTTTATGTGAAATGATTGTTTTAAACTCCGAGGTTTTACACTCAGTACTTTCGTTCATCCTTGGGGTCTTTTAATCTAGTTGGTAGTGTTAAAGTCTTCATAAGAGATGAATGATGAAGATGGTCCTTATGATTATAATAAAGTATAGACTATATATATATATTACGAAGAATCCTGGAGTCCTTCCATATGTCCTTCTCTCCGTCCTACCATGGGACCCTTTGGATGGCCTGAACTTGAGTTCTCTAGATTCCAGGTCAGGCATGAGAGGCACTGAAGAGTCCTGGAAGTGCAGGAATAAACTTACCGTGTAGACTAGTAGAGATTCCACAGAAGGTCGAGACTCTGACTTCCTAGACGTAGTCGAGTCCCCATGTCATTGTGTCTAGTGCACGAATGAACAGATCAACGTGTCCATTGTTACACGGATTAAAAATTAGTAGTCTATTTTTATTTCCGTACCTTTGGTAAGAGAAGGGACGCGTACACGCTCGTGGACTACCAGTAACGGAGATGTCGGAGAGGACCCCAGGTCGTGTGTCGTCCACGAGGTAGTTTCGAGTGACTCTCGGTGGCGACGACGATGCCTACTGTTTCTACTACTGCTGGCACTGTGACTACTGATACTACCACTGCCTGGTCTCGCCACTCTGTTGTAGGGTCCTCCGGATTCCTCCTACAAAGACCCCCGTCGAAGAACGTACAGTATGAAAAGGGGAGATGAATGAGATTCAAATAAAAGCCGTCGATTGTCTCCAGGTCAAGTCAAGTCAAGTTAAGGAGTCAGTACAGGTTGAGAAACACTGGAGTACCTGACGTCGTGTCGTCCGGAGGGAGAGGTAGTGGTTGAGGGTCTCGAACGAGTTTGAGTACAGCTAGCTCAACCACTACCTACGGTAGGTTGGTAGAGTAGGAAACAGCAGGGGAAGAGGAGGACGGAGGTTAGGGAGGGTCGTAGTCTCAGAAGATGTTATTGAGTCAAGAAGCATAGTCCACCGGTTTCATAACCTCAAAGTCCAAGTCGTAGTCAGGACGGTTACTTATAAGTCTTGACTAGAGGAAATCCTACCTGACCAAACTAGAGGAACGACAGGTTCCCTGAGAGTTCTAAGAAGAGGTTGTGGTCTCAAGTTTTCGTAGTTAAGAAGTCACGAGTTGAAAGAAATACCAGGTTGAGAGTGTAGGTATGTACTGATGATCTTTTTGGTATCGAAACTGATCTGCCTGGAAACAGTCAGTTCATTACAGAGACGAAAAATTATTTGACAGATCCAACCAGTACCTCTTCCGTTACCGTTGGGTGAGGTCATGAGAACGGACCTCTTAGGGTCCCTGTCCTCGGACCGCCCGACGGCAGACACCCCAGCGTGTCTCAGCCTGTGTTGACTACGCTGAGTCGTCGTCGTCGTCCGACCAGTATCGAAAGCAAGGTTCCTCGTTCACAGAAAATTAAAGTACCGCCGTCAGTGGTAGACGTCACTAAAACCTCGGGTTCTTTTATTTCAGACAGTGACAAAGGTAACAAAGGGGTAGATAAAAGGCGTAGATTCACTACCCTGGCCTACGGTACTGGAAGCAAAAAACTTACGACTCAAAATTCGGTCGAAAAAGTGAAAGGAGAAAGTGAAAGTGGTTCTCCACGAAATCAAGGAGAAGTGAAACACACACGCACACGTACATATTGACCTGGTGAAGTAACATGTGATCTTTGATTAGATTGTGACATTTAGTTGATATGAAATTAATTTTGTTGGTTTGTTCTTTGTCTTGTAACTTTTGTAAAGAACCCTAGGAACCTTTGTGTACCTAGTCCCCAAGACCCGTAGGAAATCACTTCCTGGATCCTTTAAGTCAGATTATGTTTATTAAACTTGTAATTTCCTTCATACTAGAGTGATCTATGGACTCCGTTGATTCAATATGAACCTTAGTCAATAAAAGATTCTTAAAGTACAATCCTTTATAATATAATCAAACATAAGAAACCTTTGATTCTAAATTTAATAAGGACACACAAAGACCAAGGGGTTTTAACAGAGAGAAGTGGAATCTCTTTCATAGAAGAGAAAGTACGTGGAGTCGGTCACTCATCAATTACTGGTGGAAAACTTGTATTTTGACTTTGTTCTTTAGAGTGGTTTAATTCTAGTTCTACGGTTGCAAGATTCAGGGAAAAGTATAAGGTTTATTTAGTCACATTCTTGATCCTTCTATAGAGAGTGGAGTGAATTTAGGGTAAGTTAAACAAAGAACAAAGGAAAATAGTTAGGATTCCCGAAGGGACCACCGAGTCTCCAATTTCGCAGACGGACGTTACGCCCTCTGGACCCAAGCTAGGGACCCAGTTCTTCTAGGAGACCTCTTCCTTTACCGTTGGGAGAGGTCATAAGAACGGACCTCTTAGGGTATCTGTCTCCTCGGACCGTCCGATGTCAGGTGCCCCAGCGTTTCTCAGCCTGTGCTGACTCGCTGAAGTGGAAGTGGAAATAGTTAAGATCTCTTGTAGACAGGACTCAAGTACTCAGAGCAGATTAAAGACAGATTAAAGACGAAACGAATCAATGGATATCGTTACTAACACTCGTCAGAGACACCAAGACTTGATTTGATATAATCATTTTTATGGTACGAAAAAAACCTATTAAAAGGGTATTAAATGACACCTCGATTAAAAGTTTTAAGAATATCTATAATTCTTTTGTGTCGTATTAAAGACTGTGACGTAACATAAAATAAACGTTCAGAGGTGAGAAAGTCTGGAAGATTTTTATTATCATTAGGTAGTTGGTTTATAAATCACTTGTCCCGATTCAGACTTTTTGGTGCAGAGGACTTATAGGTCAGGACCCCGTTTGGTGATGAATACACTATATAAGTCTTCGAAAGAATATGATTTACGTAATTTCTGTATTCGATCCTTTATGGGTAATCTTAACCACCACTGTTGTCATAACGGACCCTATGTTTAACAGATTAGATAACGGGATATCAGGGTTCGGGAGATAAGACCAATCTTTTTTTCAGAGTCAAACGAGAGTAGCCAAAGATTCACAAATGATTATGTCTCCCGAAGGGACTGCCGAGTCGTCACTCCTTAGACGGACGTCGCGTCCTCTGTGTCCTCTGTGCCCAAGGTAGGGACCGACCCCTTCTAGGGGACCTCCTCCTTTACCGTTGGGTGAGGTCATAAGAACGGACTTTTTAGGGTACTTGTCTCCTTGGACCACCCGATATTAGGTACCCCAGTGCTTCTCAGTCTGTATCGGCTTACTCGTTCGTGTCGTAGTCAGTCACAACTCTCTTACGAGTGAAGAAGGTATTGATAATTCATTATTCGAGTCTCTTTAATGTACACGTTTAAAAAGAAATAAGTGTCCAAAAGAAGGGGTATGAATGAAAAGATTTCACTAATTTTACTTTTCGTAAAGTTCTGGAAGAAAGGTAGGAAATTTTCACAAATTTCTTCTCAGGTATCCGTGACACTAAAGGTTTCTGTCAGAGTCAATTGACATGAGGAACTTACTTTCTTTTTACCTTCGTTTGTCGTTTTACACTGCCCGGCACTAAATTTACAAGGGTATGAGTCACTAGAGAGGAGTCCCATCGTCGATTTGAACTCTAACAAAAGATGAATGTAAGACAACTACAATTGACGTGTCCTTTTGAAGTTGAATGTTTGATTTCCAGAATCAGGATTCGGGTTTATGTAATATTGTTTGCAAGGAAGTTCTTTATCAGAGATTTTCTCCTAAAAGGGGAGGTTCACCCTTTTTGTCCAAAACATAGGTCTGTGTAAGTTTCGACTACCGAGAGTTTGACTTCTATCCAAAGTTGAATCTTGGACCTCAACAATTGAACTAAAACGACACAAAAATTCTCTTAAAATCTTCTTTGAGTATATATCTCAAAGAAACTACGTGTCACACCAAATCTCTCTCAAAACTTCGGAAAGCACATTTAATCAGTTTGTGACATAAACTTCTGTCTCCTATTTAGAAGTTTTGTATATGTGTTCCAAATTGTTAACCAAACTTGGTTTAATTTTTACAAACCTTGTTGTAGACACCGTTAACGGAGGTTCAAGTAGGAGGTCAAAACTCTTAAATTTTAGTGTAAACTTTAAAATATTTTCAAGAAATTTAACCAAGTATCAGGACGGTTTTTAGGATGCAAAGGAAATCGTGTTAAAACCGGGAGGTAGTAGAACTTCTCTTTAGGTGACTTATTTATCGGTTAGTCGGTTCGACCGGTATCTTTAACGAAAAATATTACGCCCGAAGGTCCTTTGAATGTCTGAATACATAAGTGTAAAATTTGGCTATCTGTAGTCCCCTCTCACGAATTGTTCTAGGAGAGTTGGGATAACGTGTGATACATGTTTTTTTAATTAATTTTTTAATTAAATNATACATGTTTTTTTAATTGATTTTTTAATTAAATTTTAAATTTTTTAATTAATTTTTACTTAGAAGATAGATTTCTCATTCTTGATATGTTGAGGGTACGTTCTTGTACCTTCGGTAGGAAGGACTGGAATATCATTCATTACTCAAGAAGCTATACTGTGACTTTCGTATCCATTGTTTTTTTATCTACCTGAAACAGTTTTAAAAATTTTTGAGCACGGAGTTTCTGTGGTAGTTCTTTCAGTTTTTTGTCGGGTACCTTACCCCCTTTTGTGACTATCTAGTACACTGAAGATTCCCTGAACACAAGTCCTATTTCTTTCTTGAGAACACACGAGACAACGTAATCTGACTCACGTCTGTGTACCTGACATCGGGTGGTCCGAGGAGAAAGGTACCCTAAAAGGTCCGTTCTTACGACTTCGCCCAACGGTAAAAGACGAGTTTCAGTAGAAGGGTTGGGTCCCTAACTTGGGTGTATAGGACGTAACGTCCGTCTAAGAACTGATAGACTCGGTGGTTGAGTTGTTGTTTTTCTTTTAGGTTAAAATTTTCCCCCGGTTCTTAACTTTATCTGTAAAAGAGACTCCTTCTAAATACTTACTGGTTATTCGTATACTTTATTACATGTTATAGTAATCAGTACACTGATCCCTTACGTGTAGTTTTGGTGTTCTCCATGGTGAAGTTTAGATGATCTCATGGATTTTAAATTTTCCTACAGCTCTTTACCCGTGTGAGTATGTGACGACCACCTTTACATTTTATTATGTCGATGAAACCTTTTATTGGACCGTCAAAGAATTTTGTAATTTGTATCTCAATGGTACACTGGGTCGTAAAGGTAAGGATTCATACATGGGTTCTCTTGACTTTTGGATACAGGTGTGTTTTAGGACATGTATTTACAAGTCTCATCGTAATATCTATTATCGAGTTTTGACCTTTTGTGGGGTTACAAGTAGTTAACTACTCATCCATTTGTTTTATAACATGTAAGGATATTACATTATAATCAGTCTTTATACTTCCCTTTTTCATGGTTGTGTACAATGTGTACCTACTTGAGACCTTTGTATTACGATTCACTTTCTTCGGATCGTGTTTTCCGACGTATAACTTACTAAGTTAAAGTAAATCTACTTTATGGGGCTGATCTGCTTAGTATCTTTATCCTTCATGTAATTGTCCAAAGGTCCTCGACCACAATCCCCTATTACCTCTCACTGACGGTTGCCCCACGACTTCTACAAAACTTTAATCCACAACTACTATCGACATGTGACGTCATTTATGTAAAAATTTTTTGACGATATGAAATTTTTCCAATTAAAGTAAAACTATTCAGTAATTTTTCTCTATGGGAGAACATTGCCTATTAAGAAAGATAGGACATGTAATCACTCCCACAAACCAGGTGGCCAGATATGTCTATCGTCAAAAATTGTTGTGACGGAGGATCCTGTTATCTAACCGATTAAGTTCCGTCCCCCTTCCGCAAATTAGTCAGTTTGTGCTCTGTACCGTAATTATGGTAGTTGAGTACCTGGTTTACGAGTAGGAAATTAACCATCGGTAACGTCAGATCTCTGTGTAGGAAATAAAATTTCAGTTGTCGGAGATAAGAAGTGTAGACGACCCTGTGATCACTTACGGAGACCATGACGATAAAGGTTCATCGGGGGTCTCTTCGGTTTAGTCTATTCCTAGTTGAAGTCAATCTGACGTGACTTATATCAAGTGGGGGAGAGTCGCAATCGAGGGAAACGTAGTAAAGTGGTACGTCTTAATGTGTTCGTTGGTGACTGAAACTTTTCCCTCTGTAGGTAGTTTAGTCTTGTTATTAAATTTAGTAAACCCCTTTTTGAAAGTCATTCATACACACAAACACACACAATCAACGAGTCAACACAGACTGAGAAACGCTAGGGTACCTGACATCGGGTGGTTCGAGGAGACAGGTACCTTAAGAGGTCCGTTCTTCTGACCTCATAACGGTAAGGGAAGAGGTCCCCGAGAAGGACTGGGTCCTTATCTTAGGTCCAGAGGACATAACATCCGTCTAAGAAATGGTAGACTTGGTGGTCTCTTCGGGAATCATTCATGTCAGTAAAAATTTACTTTTATCATAAACATACAGTCTATAATCAAATGTGTAAAACATTTTATGCACTTTGAAACTCCCTTTGTATTTTTTTAACTCAGAAGTATTTTGGGTAATAAGATTCTAAAATAGTTTCGACGATATGAGGTTGGTATACCTTAAGTGCTTTCATAGACTGATACACACGATTCAGTCAGTACAAGCTGAGAAACACCGGGGTACCTGACATCGGGCGGTTCAAGGAGGCAGGTACCCTAAAAGGTCCGTTCTTATGACCTCACCAACGGTGAAGGATGAGTTCCCCAGAAGGGTTGAGTCCCTAGTTTGGGGGTGGAGAACTCAGAAGACGTAACAGTCCACCTAAGAAATGGTGATCACGGGGAACCCTTCGGGTCATGGACTGGTACACCGGAGAGAGTAATTCCTTGGATTATATATCAAGGTCTTCGTTCCGATGTCGTACAGTTTGGTAACTTCTGTTACATTAATCTACGACTTTACTGGTCAAATTAGGCAAAGGAATGTTTACTATCGGTGATTCTCCATTACCTTATTTAGTTCAGGAGTCTTTGTAGTAGGAAACGTATTCGGGGGGTTTACACCTCAATCACTCACACTCAAAACCGAGTAGTTTCAGTGTCCGTGACAATCCAGTAGACCTACTCAGTCCTTACGTCTACATATCATTTTAGCCACCCCGATAAGTGTGTGTTGTGAGGACAGAAAACCGACATCTTGGACGACAAACTAGATTACGATTAGATATCTTGTTCAAGACTTTCTTGGTTTCTGCAAAAGGTTCCGAGTCGATAGGTGGGGGTTTACCCTTCATGTCAAGTCTCTTCTTGTAGTATTACTCCCTAGGATGTAAAAAGGACTAACGTTATTCACTTTACGAGGGTGAGGGATGACTACTGGCGACGAGTTTGCAAAGGAAGACTCGATTGAGGGACCTTCACACACACGTGCCGGTCAGAGGTACCGATTGTGTGTGTGTACGAACCTTGACCCTTCGTAGGCCTTGTCTTGACTCCAGTAATCTTCGATTTTTATGTCTTGGGAGTGTGAACGCGGTCTCGTTCGTGAGAGATCGTCTTTACAGTCCCCCTAATATTGTTTTACTTGGTTTGTCGGTCGGACGAGTAATCACAGAACGCGAAATACCTATGGTTTTCTTGTCTACTACTGGAGTTCGGGATAAGAAAATCTTTCCTTCCCCGAAGTAAGATAAATCAGAAGACACATAGGGTGTTCGTAAATGGATAAGGAAGACGTACAGTCTTAGGTACGAGCCGTCACCCTACCTTTCTACTTATTCTGTTAGGACCGGAGTCCTCCAAGTGTCGACTCGTTACTTCTGTCTGCACCCTTATTATTAATCAGTATCACGTAACAGTATCCCGAAATTATTTCTATACACGTTCGTCACTACTCTTGTCACGGAGTGTAGTGACAACCAATCCCTATAGAAGGGTCTTCCCTATTGCACGACTTCGTTAAAACTTCCTCCTAGACCTCTATCGGTTCGTCTTGGTACTCTCCTCATGTAGGGTTCTTCTCTTTTGAGATTTACATGTCTTCGTACATCCGTTCTTCTCATGTTTCTCCTTGGTTTCCAATGGACCCCCATTATTACGTCTACTCTAACCCTTCTGTCTACTCCCAGTCTGACTTTTGACGGAACTGAAACGGGTTTCTTAACTATGAAGCGAAACTGTAGTTGCCTCATGGTAAGTTCCTAAAAATTGTCCTCTTACTGTATTACCTCCCTAAAGAGGGGCAATCATAGTGAAACAAAAATTTCAGATAGGACTACTAAACGTCCGACCCACTCCTAACTTCTTTTCCAAGACCAGTAAATCCCCTTTCCGTCCCTCTTGTCGTTACTACAACATCCTTTACCTTACCTTTATATGGACCTATAAAAGTTCTCTCTCCTCATCTTGGTTGACCCAGTATCTTCACTTTCCCTCTCTCCTTCCCTAATTAACACGTTCAAAGGGACTACTTCTCCCACTTATTTCCTTTTATGAAACCCCTCTTTTGTTTAAGACAACAACCAAACTCTAGATGTTTTTCGTTGACTTTTATACTAAGACCTGAAGTCTTTCTACACAGAAAACTTTACATGTAGTAAACTCGTATAAGGTCTATGACTTTATTTCCTTCTACAGGTTCCTTACAACCCTGATCTATTCGGATCCCTTATTTTTACACATACCTCTTCTGAGAACTCTCAGGGAACCTGACGTTCCTCTAGGTTGGTCAGGTAAGACTTCCTCTAGTCGGGACCCTAAAGAAACCTTCCTTACTACGATTTCGACTTTGAGGTCATGAAACCGGTGGAGTACACTTCTCAACTGAGTAATCTTTTCTGAGACTACGACCCTCCCTAACCCCCGTCCTCCTCTTCCCCTACTGGCTCCTACTCTACCGACCTACCGTAGTGCCTGAGTTACCTGTACTCAGACTCACTTGAGACCCTCAACCACTACCTGTCCCTTCGGACCGCACGACGCTAAGTACCCCAGCGTTTCTCAGCCTGTGCTGACTCGCTGACTTGACTTGACTTCCTCTTCTATCTCCTCGGTCCCCTCCTCGGACTTTCCCACACCAGTCTCACACTTGTCCCCGTCCTCCGTCGTAGGTTGTCTGCGTTCTCGTTCCCCACGGTAGTTTTGGTTCCCTTATCTCACGGTTTATCACGTCCACTCTCAATGTGTGAGAACATCCCTCACCCTTTGAGTCGGTCTGTTCATCCGTTAAGTTCATCTACCTTTCCATTCCCTTGCGAAACCAGACCAAACAGCCATCCAAACATTAGACTTCTCTACAAGTATACAAATATGACCCGTCTTTCAAGTTTCCTTTGTCCTCTCCAACTTCTGTGATACATCTACTCTTCTTTTCCGTGTGTTTAATGTATCGGGATTTCTCGTTATATTTTTATTCAGTTATATTTTTTTATTCAGTTATCTCACCCATGGCATACTTAATATATCTAATTTATCACCTGACACTACCGAACATTACCGGTCTGTTCAAAAGTCTTTCTGCACTTTGTATTTGTTGGGAGGAATTCCACCTGACACAAGGGAGAAGTGTTCGAGGAAGAAGTGAAGATAGAGGTTTACTTCGTCGAAACCACTAGTAGACAACGTAGAAGGGACCTAACTGGAAAGGAAGAATTAATATTAGTATAAATACCTAACCGGAAAGGAAGAATAAATATTAGTATAAATATACTATTATATAATGGATACTACTTCCAAATACCACTCCTTCTTTACTGACTTGTGTTTTTATCGTCCCGTGCTCAATCATAACTTTCGAAGTATACAACGGTCCGGAGGTTACTTGCAGAGAAAACTTTTCGTCAGTTCAAGCGTCGTTCTGGTGGTAGAGGAGATGCAAGAGGTACTACCTAACATGTACGACCCTTTTACATCTCTACGAGAGGAGTTCCGATAAAATTCTTGACAAGAATATTGTACCAAGTAGTCCATAATTTGATCCATCTTATTTATATTCCTTAAAAAGAAGGAACCTCGAAAAAGAGGTGGCCGACAGTCAAACGACTTCTTGTAGTATTTAGTGGTACTGTCGAGATCACCGACCAGATCGCAACCAGAGTGTTTTACTTCTCAATCTTTAAACAAACATTAAGTGTTTTCTAACAGAGTGAAGATGAGGGACACCATTAACATGAGTCTAAACGTTTACTGTGCATATAGGTTCTTCATCCCTTCCTTCTCCCTCCAACACAACCGTTCTTATGTGTAGGAAAAGACTTGCGACTGCCCCGATCCGTTCGATTATCTTATCCTCCACGGCTGCACTAGTTTTTGTTAAGGGTGATTTATCATGACTATGATAATGATAATAATCATTAACTATAATGTAATGTAAAACCTATAATATCGTATCTTATAAAAATATGTAGTGTTGAGTCTTAAGAGCATAGCTTAGGTAAGACGTGTCTAAACCTGGTGTAGTGTCGATAACGAAGGAACTAGACACACATTTTTCCTACAAGAGACTGACCGCGTCGGTCACACACACAACGTCGGGAAGGACAAACGTTTATGATTATTATCGAGTGAACTCTTGAATTCTACATGGTCCGAGACGAGATTCGAGAAATGTAATTTAGATACACCTTTCTTGATAATATTAGAAGTATAATCTCTACTCTTTAGACTTTGTAACTCCCCCGTTTACTTGAAAGGTTTTCAGTGTATGGATCATCCACCACCCCCATTACCTACGGTCCGGGACACAGTTTACAGAAATGTACCTAATAAATAAATTAAAAGTGGTATTAGGTACGTACGTACGATTCAACGTACAAGTCAGTACAAGCCGAGAAACGCTGGGATATCTGATATCTGGTGGTGTGAGAAGACAGGTACCCTAAGAGGTCCATTCTTATGACCTCACCCAACGGGAAAGGAGGAGGTCTCCTAGAAGGGATAGGTTCCTACCTTGGACGCAGAGAATGCAGAGGACGTGACCGTCCGCCTAAGAAATCGTGGTCGCTATGGAACCTTCGGGCATTGGGTATACTCGTGGAATAATCCAAAATTGTAAGAGGGAAAAAAAATTTTCTACGTTTTCTGTTTCAAATCTTTATACATTGTCCCTGTCCTAGTTCAGTCAAATTTCGTTATAAGATATGTGTACCTTGGTTATTACTATTTATCCATCGAATATCTCATATTAATCCTGCGACTTCCGTAAAGGTGTATTACTTACGGAAATGGCAGACTCGGTGGTCCCTTCAGAAATACTTACGGAATCTGCTGACTTAAAACGTGTCAATTAAAGAGTTAGTAAAGAAACTTTAAATTAAATAAAAACCTTCACTAGAAAGACATTTCATATTCATTAAGGAATTATCAATTGTATGATATATCTAATGAGAATTACATATTCTGTCATAATATTTGAAGTCAACATTACAACTTTATGTTCCGGGAATTTCTGTAGATTAGGACCGAAAAACGACGATATAGGTACTATAAGAAGAGAAATAATATGAATGGAAAGTATACGTCTGACAATCAAGGGTACCTATCTCCTCGGGCCGTCCGATGACAGGTACACTAGCGTTCTCAGCCCGTGTTGAATCGTTGATTTCTCTCTCTCTCCGTCGACAACAAGTACCCAAAGGATCTACCGTGTCACCATTTCTCAGGTAGACGGTTACGACCTCTAAGTTCTCTGTGTCCAAGCTAGGGACCCAGTCCTTCTAGGGGACGTCCTCCTTTACCGTTGATCGGGGTCTCCTCAGACCATCCGATGTCAGGTACCCTAGCGTTTATCGACCTGTTACTGTCTCGTTGATTCGTGTGTGTGTGTTAATGACGAGTATCAGACGATTCCTGAACTTTTATTTTGTAAAGTCTTAACACTAGTGTCACATTTATCTAGGGATTACTTAGAACCTTTAGATGTATATATCATCATATGTATCTTCATAAAGATTTTCGAGTTGTTAAGTGAGGATCATTTTAATATTTGTTCTACAGATGTTTTTTCGTTTAAAATTTTATAACTATAACTTTCATCTCTTTCATTCCTTTGGAATAATAGTCTTTAACAAGTAGGTAAATTGTGTATATACAACTCACGGAGGTTACTCTGTCGTTAAGAATACCACCGTTTATATTTCAGTTTTGAACTTTTACCAAACCTAAAGGAATACTTTCTGTATTATAAGTATGACATTACATTTTTATAACTTACATTTTTATTGTAAGTTACTGTGACAGAGACGTTTTCTGTGTATTTTCCTTTTATGAAACCTTTGAAACTTTTAAGTTCCTTCCAACCCTATAAAGTTCGTTTCTTTATAACAAGGGGAATAAGTTCCTCTTTACCGTTATAGTCCGTTTCATCTCTTCAGTGACTTATCCTAATTATCCCATTGAAATATAACTACCGTTAATATCGAAAGTATCGTCCATATTCTTAATATTTCGTAATGTGACCTGAAGGGACCACCATGTCACCGATTCTTAGACGGAAGGTCACGTCGTCTGCGTACAAACTAGGGACCAGTCCCTTGATCCCAGATCGTTCAGCACCCCCATGGTACAGGTATGCACCGTTTATCTCTCGGACTCTCGAGACCTCGGACGTACGGTGTGGATCTCTTCGGGCACATGGTGTCACTTCTGTGTTACGTCGGTTTTTCTCTTTTTTCTTTCTCGATGTTTGGTAATTTGTAGTTTACCATGTCATAGTCCTTTGTGTGCACTTCGGGTTGACAGAAGACGGAGGAATGGGGAATCGTGGCAAACCTGTGTCGTAGTCCTCCCTTTGCACGGGACTCCGCTCCAGTCACTCACGGTGGACACGTGGTGCCCTGACCGTTTTAGGTCCTTCTGGACGTCGTGGGTAGAAGGGAATTCAGTCCGAAGGACTGATAGAACTAGAGTGAAATTCGTCAGTCATTTGTCTCAGGACGGGATAAGGGTTTATTCGACGCATTTTCTTGTCAGAAGTTCTTTAGTTTAATGTCTCTCTAGACGAGTAGGTAGATTCGGGTAAAGTCGTTCCGCTGTGTTTCTACGTGATTTGTGTTGCGCATCTTCTGAAACTTTCACTTCAGCGAATCAGCACAGACTGAGAAACGCTGGGGTACCTGACATCGGATGGTCCAAGGAACCAGGTACCCTAAAAGGTCCGTTCTTATGACCTCACCCAACGGTAAAGGAAGATCCTTTGTCTCAATTACTTTGTTAGTGACGTCATAAAATTATTTTATTTATATGTAAAAGGAGTCTTCCTGTAATTTTTCATAATGTAGATATTCTTATTAATAGACCTATATATTCTTAATTTTTGAACTAACAATTTTAAATTTGAGACAGGTACCTGTTTTATTTTACTCCACATGACGACTTCTTAATTAATCTTTCTTTTAACAATATTTCTAAAGAGATTTGTATCATGACCTCTTTTTTTTTACTCTTTTTCTTATTAACTCTGTACGTAATTATAGACGTCTTTAAAATTATAATTAGATTATTTAGATTTTTCTCTTCTATCGTTCTTACTTTTCCTTGTACTGATTGGTTTATTTTTATCTATCAACAGGGGTTAAATTCTTTCTGTACTCAAGGATGTAAGTTTTAGAGATGGTTTACAAATCGTCGTACTTAATTTTCGTTTCTTTTGAAGGTTTGGATCAGTGTTACATCACTTAAGTCTTTTTTCTTCTTTTTCAAATTTTTCAAAGGGTTCTCTTTTTTTTTGGGGTGTCTAATAGGTATCGTTTTGTTTTTAGACTAAAAGTAAACATTATTGTCTGCGGTTTTCCTTCACCCCCCTTTCGAGAAAGTCTTTCTGTCTTATTCCTATAGACTTTTAGGTGACGTGGTATTTCCGTTACTCTTGTGACCCCCTTATTTTGTCGGTTTTAGTTGTAAAAATCGTTAGACTGATAATTGGTTTACGAACGTTGTAACTCCTCGTAAGTAAAATTTACCAACTTAGAGTCATTGTTGTGACATAATCAAAACGATAACGACTACTTTGTTTAGTGGAACTTGAATCACCCAATTTTGTTGTTTTTAAACGATAAAATAAAAACATCCAATGTCCATACTGTGTCCGGAGTGACTAGATTTTAGGTCCACAGTTGTCCCGACGTAAGGAAAGACCTTCGAGGTCTCTCTTAGACAAAGAAACAGAAAAGGTCGGGTGTAAGGAGCCAAGTACCGGGGATAAGGTAAAAGTTTTGGTCGGTGTAGCGTAAAGAGACTGGGAAGAAGGTATCAGGTAGAGGGAAACTATGTCTTCTCTTTTCAAGAGACGAAAATTCCTGAGTGTTAATCTAACCCGGGTTCGATCGGTTGGATCCTATTAAAGGGGTAGAGTCCCGGGTATTAGAATTAGTGTTGACGTTTCTGGGAACACGGTGCACTATATTTTATAAGTCTCCTAGGTCTCTAATGTCGTACCTGTAAGGTGAATCGTGTTTAGAACAAAACACTACAAACTTGAACGGAATGAGGGTAGAGGAAGAGGGGTCTGGGTATCATCGGAACTTTTACTGGTCGGAGTGTGGTGATACCCCGAAGGGACCACCAAGTCACTGTTCCCTAGACGGACGGTCAAGTCCTTTGTGTCCAAACTAGAGACGCAACCCTTCTAAGGGACCTCATCCTTTTCCGTTGGGTGAGGTTATAAGAACGGACCGTTTAGGGTACCTGTCTCCTCTGACCGTCCGATGTCAGGTACCCCAGTATCGATAACTTGTTATTCTGTGATAATAGGATACTTTCGGTCGTCGAATTGTCAACTACTTCTCCCCGTTTTGTCTAAACCTCAGGGGGTTTTGAATAGGGGTCTATGAACAGGGACAACCCCGACAGACCGTCGAGGGACCTTTTTACAGTAAGAGTCCCGAACAGAAATAAATTGGATTAAGACTAGAAGGAGTCACTCTTGTTGAGACGGGGGTCCCGTGAACACTTTTTGTTCGGTGACGGAGCCTCTCGTATCGTCGACCCCATTTGTTCTCCGACTGATTTTTTTTTTTTCACTTTCCTTTTATATCCTTTCCTCTACGAAAAAGTCCTGAAACTTTACAAGGTTACATAAGAACTCTAAGGCCTTTCGGTGTGGGTGAACGTTCCAGTGCACGTAAGAGTTCCTTTTAGACTCTCCTGAGATTAGAGAGGAGACCCGACAGGACCTCCGAGACGTGTTTCTCCTTCACTTCCGATTCCGTCTCGAGATTCAACGGTCTCGGGACTTTTAGACTGGGGGTTTGTGTGTGTGTGTGTGTTTCTCTCTCTCTTATTCCGACCCTCCCACGAACCAACTTCTATTGCATTCTTTTAAAGGTAGCTTAGTATTCGACTGACGATTCGACAGGTTCGTCTCGTAAGTGACCGGTATGTTTTGTTTCTTATGTCTGAAATGTCTTAATCAAGTCCTTTCAGTGAATTTCGTTTGTTTCTCATCAACGTTGTTGTCACCTGGGACCCACCCCTTCCGCACTCACACGTATACACACACACACACGTTAAAAGTCTTACAGGGGAAATTTAATAAATTTTACAGGTAAAGGTTAATTTTTTTTTTTGACGTTCTTTGTGTGTGTGTGTTAAAATAAGTCCCGTTTACTCAGTTGTCTTTAACAGGGATTCCTTGACGTGTACAACTTGAATGATCCGGTTCTCAAACTTAGTCCATAATATTTATGCAAGTTTCTTAACCTCTTTTGGTACAGGTTTCTTTTCTTTGTATATTCTTACTACAAAGTCGTTTATCTCCTAAACTGTTACTCCAGCTTTGACAATTTTCCTTGGTTTGTCTTTGGCACCTCAACTTTTCGCGTTATTGACTTCAATTTTTTTTTTAAGTGATTTACCTTAATTCTGTCTTCTTGACTCGACCACCTTCTTACTTGACGGTTTGAATTTCTATTCAGTTCACTCTGATAAATCAGATTCCTCGTCTTTCTTTTTTCCTATTTTTATTTGCTTGTTCAGAGTCTCTAAAGATTCTATAGGAGTTCGTACGGTTGAATGGAAATGGAAACGGGGCAGTGCACCTCAGGACTTGTCAGTTCTGTGTATGACACGGGAGGGGAATCAGTCTCTACCGCTAGCGAGGGAAGAGGCTTCACACGGGTAGGGCAGCATGTAGTGGTAACCCGTGGAGTCTGGTTCGGAAGGGCACCCGGACCGAGGACCAGACCAGTCTCCGACCGAGAAGTAGAACTCGAATAGAACTGAAGTCAAAACCCGTAAAACAAGTCGTATGGAAAAAAAGTATTTTAAAAAGTTAAGGTAATTTTATAATAAATAGGACTGATGACTCTAAAAACTGCAGAATGTAAACCACAGACTCTTTTAGTGGAGTGAGTGTAATGGGAACAGGACTAGAGTAAAGGTCGGAAGGGAAACTAAAACACTCCTTTATAAAGACAAATTTTATTGTCTTTGACCTTTGGTTTCTTGCAACCGTCTAAGTTCCCTAATTTTCCCATTTCGCGATTGTACAGTTTTTTTGAGGACGTGTGAACTTTTGACGTCCTCCCTTTGATATTTTTGATTATTCTAGAGAATCATCCATCAACCAGTGTTTTATATGTTTTAGTAATCAAAACTATATTCTTTATGGTTTATAGACCTTATTTATATTCCTTTTTTCATAAGGTGAATGAAATATCTATATATACAGGATTTTGACTTAATTGTTTTTTTTACATCTAGGACATTTTCCTTTTAATGTCTTGTAAAAACTCCCTATATTTTATTCAGATTTATCGGTCCCTCTATATGATATAAGAACCTGACCTCTTAAGTTATAATAATTATAAATATGTCGAAAAGATTTTTATATTAAAGTTTTTTAACTTAAATTTTAAATTAGAGTACGTGAATATTAGTTTGGGAAACTTTACGAAATTGGTTTTAACATAGGATTTTAAGTAGATCTTTTAATTTAGACAATATCGGTCCTTCAGAAATTTGTCGTTTTATGGACAGGACAGTCTAATATTTTACTTAATATTGTGATATTTTAAATTATCACAAATTATCATATCGAAATCAGGATCTTATCTATCTAGTTACTTTGTCTAATTTATTTATTTGATTATTTTCATTTATTTGACTACACATCTATGTTCTTTAATCACGTTTAATTTTATCCCTAAAGTTCACTCTGTCTACCTAATTAGTTATTCATAATAACCTTGTCAATCCAACGGTAAATCTTCTTTCGATTTTAATCTTAAGTCCAGTCGGTACGTGGTTTTGTATAGGGTCTACCTAATTTTCCAATTTACATTTTATAAGTTTGTGTGTATGTTACATACTACTGATAAATCCGTTCCCAACGACAGAGATTTATTCTATTGTTCTACTCTATTAATACCTTTTATAACCACATACATTGATATACTTTTATATTTTATAGTTAATAGATTACTGTTTTTACTTAGTCTTCACGATTTTATTGGGTAATTTGTCTCCCTCTTTTTTTACCGTTTCAACCTGTTTAAGAAAGGAACTTTTACTCGGTAAAATCCTAAAGTAAGATAGTTTAAAATTTATTAACTATTATTTACCTGTTATTAAGGTTAAATACATAAATAAACCGGTGAACACGACGAACACCCTATAATCAAGGGACTATTCCCCGACTTCTCACTTTCGTAACTCAGGATTGACGACCTGGTGGTCCCTTAATGGTTGTTCAGGATAAATTTATCTACCGATCGTGTCTTTTTCCTACGATTTTTTCTTTTCTCTCTTCCTTCTTAGAGTTTAACTTGCACAGAAATTTTATTCTTATATACTGTATTATTAGAGGGTTGTTTACAGTATGTGTTTCTGTGTTTCCTATAAGTTTAATACTAAAGAGGAGAATATTGAGTTATAACTCCCCTTCTCAAACTCCCCCTTTCAATACAATCACTGTCATCTACGATTTTTTTACAGAAACTTTGTCAAATTTGTGAGAAAAGTCGTCATTAAGAGTGACTCGATTCTTATCTTCTTTTTAAGGAATTTTACTTATTTATGTCACACTATTGTCGACAATCAAAGGGGTTAGAAATAAGAGAGGAAGAGGGTACCACCCTCTTAGAAATCGACCGTACTCCCGTTCTGAGTTCGACACGTAAAATATCCCGTGTAGTTGTTAGATCTTACTACCGTCTCTATTTGGTGATATGGTGAGACATGACGAATGTAGGCCTAAATCGTACGTAGTGGTAATAAAACTCAGAAACATAATACCGTCGATTTGGATGTGCGATTTATTATATCTGTTAATGGTTTTTAGACTTCGTGTGTTGTACTACAATAAAAAGTTACCAGGAGTAATTTCGATTTACAAACGATATAGACGATGTTTAATTATACTATGATCGTTTTATCGGTTAGGTTATTCTTTTTTTTTCCTTCCCCTTCCTTACTTTCTTTGTTTTGACAGTAATATAAGTTCATATACTACCAGATAGTTTTTAAATCTTTCTAATTGTCATTTCGATAATTTTTTAGAGAGTGGTTTGAGTTACTTTCCAGGTAAACAATTCACAGATATCTACTCGCTTTTCTTTAAAATTTTACGTTACCCTTTTGTTCTACATTAAGTAATAACGTTTTCTTGAAATTTTATAGATCTTCATTCAGATTGTTTTTTATACGTTCTCCATATACTTCTATTTATATTTTGAAATGGCTCCCCAGAACTCCTACTGGACTCACTTACTTGTGTGATGCAAGGAACTAATCTTCTATGTTATAGTATTTCTCTAGTTAAAAGGAGTTTATTTGTATTTTGATGTTTTATTCGGTTTAGTTTAAGGGGTTTTTATCAAAATTTCTTCGAGATGTTAGACTGAACTCTCTCTTTTATGTTTTCTAACGGACACTTTAAAAAAAATTTTATTGTGAATTTTTTCTGTAAGGGATATTCAATGGTCTTATGATATATATCATCAATTATATAATAAAATGTCGAAGTTTAATATAAATAAAATAATATTAATTTATTAATGAAATAAATACTTATCTCATTAATTCCGTTACCGTGTGATTGTATCCTTACCTGTTTGTCTAAGACCTGTTTTATTTCAACTTCTTATACACACAATATGTGTGTGTGTGTGTGTATATGTGTGTATGAGAATGTTAAAAATCGTATACCATTACCTCTGTGAAGGACTTCCTCTATCTGATAAGTAAATAACCTTGACCCTGTTGATCTATCTTTCTTTTTTGTTTGAATCTAAAAAGAGAGTGTGGTGTATATTTTCAGTCTAAGATGTATCGAACTTTCAAATTTGTAAAAATTAGATACTTTAGTACTTTATCTTTTAACCTCCTTTTAGTCTTCTGTTTTTATTTTTAATACTGTCTAAAATGGTATACTTTTACTTATTGAAGAAATGTTCCTTTCTGCCATTTTGTTATAATTTTCTGTTCCCTGTCTAATTCTCTTTTATAGACGTGTCATACATTGTCTACTTCCGAATTATATACGTTACACATTTCTCTGTTTATTCGGATTGAATTTTAATTCTTTAATTAAACTTCTAAGTTAAGTTTCTTTTTCTTCACGTTTACCAGTGTATGTAGTCTTTTATACAAGGTAAAGTGATCATTAATCCTTTTATGTTTAATTTTGTTGTGACTCTAATATAAAAAGTGGTCTAACCGTTTATAAACTTTAAAAGTATTGTAGATCACACTCTTTTGTCTTAAAGAATAAGTGACAATTATTCTCACATTTAACCATGTCGGAATAAGTTCCTGTTAAACCGTCCTTGATAGTTTTAATACTTATGGGAAAGTGGGTGTAAGATCCTCTTATGAGGTCTCTTTATACACGTTTATTTGTGTTTCCATAGAAGTGTCTAACTGAAAACTTAGTGTCATTTTTAAAATTTAACTGGGTTTATTGGAAGGTTTCTCCTTAAAAGATCGTTCTCTTCAAAAGGGGAAAGTAGAGTAAAAAAAAAAAAAAAAAAAACTCTTGTCTCAGTGTATGGATACGTAAATCTTTGTTATGTGTCTCCGAAGAGACCACCGAGTCACCACTTCTTCGGCGGACGGAGGTCCTCTGTGTCCGAACTAGGAACCAGACCCCCGTAGATTAATTCGGGAACACAGTGTTTATGACTCGGTCTCGAGCTCTCGGGTGTTCGACGTTGATGACTCGGGTCCACGCCGCCGATGACTTCGGGGACACGGGTCTCGGACACGGGGCGTTGATCCCCCGTCAGGGGTGGGAGGTGCGGATCTGTTCTCGTGAGGGTCGTTGTCTCTGTGTCGTGTCGGTTTTTCTTTATGTAATCAAAAAAAAAAAAAATTATTTTTGTTATGTTCTACTACTACAAGTACTTTTTTTTTTCTTATACACGACACTGGATGGTACACGAAACTCCCACTCTAACCAAGGGTCCTTTAATTCGGTCTACGTCAATCTTGATTTACCGTAGTCCTTAAAATCCTTGAACTGTTTTCAGATTTCAAATGGACCTTACTTTATCGTTATCGTTACTTCTTTGACCCCCCTCTACCCCGTTCCCTATCGTTGAAATAAACCTTTCGGTCATGTAACTCTTCTACCATCTACTCGTGGGGCTTCTCGGTAGAATGACCCCAAACCTACGATGAAAATAAAACATATTGTTTATAAAAAATTTAATAAAAAATAACTTCCTATTAACGAAGTGTCTTAAAGTAACAAAAGACAGTTTAGAGTTGTGTTTAGTCGGTATCCATGTGTATATAGGGGAAGAAAAACTTGAAGGAAGGGTAGAGGGAGGGGTAGGGTGGGGAGTTTCAACTATGTCTCGGGGACGAACTCAAAGGACTCAGTGTCTCGTTTAAGGACGACCGATAGATAAAATTTATACCGTCACATTCAAAGGTACAATGAGAGAGGTGTGTAGAATGGGAGAGGAGGGGAGAGGGGTACCGGTGTGCAGATAAGAGATGCAGATAAAGAGGTGATGACGGGACCTTCATTTAAGAAGTCATGGTAAAAAGATCTAAGGTATATATACGTAATCTTATACTATAAATAGAAAGAGAAAGACTAAATGACGAGAGAGATATTATCCCAGATCCAAGTAGGTGGAGTAATCTTGACTGATTTTCCACAAGGAAAAAATGTCGACTTATTATTAGGTAACACATATACATGGTGCTGAATATATAGGTAAGTAGACAACTACCTGTAGATCCACCGAAGGTACAAGATCGATAACATTTATCACGACGTTACTTGGTACCCTATGTACACAGAAAAAGTTAAAAACATATTCTTTCTTAAAAAACTGTTTCTATTCTTGAATAGGGTGATCTCCGACTTTAACATAGTTGTATTCATTCCACCGAACCTCAAAGGGTCCACCGGGTTCACCGTTTCTTGGATGGACGGTTACATTCTCTGAGTCCAAGTTAGAGACCCACTCTTTCAAGGGGACCTCCTCCCGTACCGTTGGGTGAGATCGTAAGAACGGACCTCTTAGGGTACCTGTCTCCTCGGATCTACCGATATCAGGTACCCCCAGTGTTTCTCAACCTGTGTTGACTTGTTGATTGTTAAAGGGTGCACAAGGTAACGTGACGGAACTTACCTCGTCGAGTGGTAGAATTGTTCTAAAACCCCCGAAGGGACCACCGAGTCTGCCATTTCGCAGACAGATGTTACGTCCTCTGGGCCCAAGTTAGGGACCCATCCCTTCTAGGCGACCTCTTCCTTTACCGTTAGGTGAGGTCATGATAACGGACCTTTTAGGGTACCTGTCTCCTCGGACCATCCGATGTCAGGTGCCCCAGTGTTTCTCAGACTGTGCTGACTCGCTGCAAGGAAGGGACCACCGAGTCTGTCATTTCTTAGACGAATGTTACGTCTTCTGGGTCCAAGTTAGGGACCCATCGTTTCTAGGGGACCTCTTCCCTTACCGTTGGTTGAGGTCATGAGAACGGACCTCTTAAGGTACCTGTCTCCTCGGACTACCCGATATAAGGAACCCCAGCGTTTCAGTCCGTGTTGACTCGTTGATTGTGACTTCATTTTCATGTATCGGAAATTTTCTTTTTGAATGTTCGCGTCATTACTTTGTTTTATCTTTGACTTAAATTTTTGAATCTCGTGGTCGGAGTATTCCTGCTACCTTTCTAGGTCATCTCTTTCCTATATAATTGGAATGTTCATGATAACTTAAACCAATCCGTAAACGTCTTACCCAATACACTTTGTACCAAATAAATATAACGGGTGGTAAGTAATTTTATTTAATTTTTATCTAATCTCTATACTTTTTACAGTTTGGTATCTTTTAGATTTTCTTTTATATCTACTTATAAATATTTTAAAGATCTCCCATTCTTCAATTCGTCCTCTCTTTTAATAGTCACTTTTCTAGTTATTATACTGATGATTTTAGTATAAAGATATAGAGTTCCGTATTAATTTTACCTGTCTTTCGTTATTTCAACTTTTTAATAAAAGTCGTATATTCAACTCGTTTTTCAACCACATAAAATACATTTATTTCTTTTTCTTTCTTTTCTATCGTGATATTCAACACAGGTTGAGAACGTTGGGGTACTTGACACCGGGCGGTCCGAGGAGACAGGTACGGTAAGAGGTCCGTTCTTATGACCTCACCCAACGGTAAAGGAAGAGGTCCCCTTGAAGGGTTGAGTCCTTAACTTACCGTTGGGTGAGGTCATGAGAACGGACCTCTTAGGGTACCTCCCTCTTCGGACCATCCGATGTCAGGTACCCCAGCGTTTCTCAACCTGTACTGACTCGAAGAAGTAAAGTGAAGTGAAGTGAGGGAGTAACGTCCGTCTACGAAATGACTGACTCGATGCACCCTTCGGGAAATACATTTATTTCATAAGTATATTTAACTATTGTCTAGGAGTTTTTATCCGTTTCTCGATTTTCTCTAGTAAATGTTTCAACCTAATTTTGTCCATTTTTTTTTTTCTTTTTAGTTTATTTACGTTTCATTTAGTTGTGAAGCTAAGATAACAACAGATAGAATAGTCTACTTTTAATTACAATAAATAATTCCCGAAGGGGCCACCAAGTCTGTCATTTCTTAGACGGACGTTATACCCTCTGGACCCAAACTAGGGAACCAGTCCTTCTAATGACCTCTTTCCTTACCGATGAGTGAGGTCATAACAACGGACCTCTTAGGGTATCTGTCTCCTCAGACCGTACGATGTCAGAAACTTCAGAGTTTCTCAGTTTGTACTGACTCTCTTATTGTGTGTATATGGGTAATTAATTTCATGATGGGGTAATGTCTATCGTCTCACTTGTAGAATCTTTAGTTAAACCGTAAGACGTAGTCTTCAGATATACTCAAAGGTGTTACGTCCAATGAAGACTCTTAGAAAGAATTCTTTTATTAAGAATTATATGTATTCTTTCGACATTCGTACTACTAAAGTACCGTCGTAATAATATCATCGTTCTTAAACTCTAGTATATCTTTTTAAACTTTATTAAGTTTTTATAAGTTTTAATAGGTAATTAATTAGGTGAGTCATGTTATACGTCTATAATTGTCACTGAAATCAAATGTGATTTTACTATTTTACGGATTGTATTTTACAATAAAATTTTTCGGCCTTTCTGTGAAGATGTCTACTCTGTGAGAGTTAAGAGGTGTTTTACGTCTTAAATTTTGTATTTCTAACTTTTCTTTATGTGGTTTCTGACTGAAAGATACTCACTATTCAAAACCCATGAAGTGGGGTTTGTAAACTTTACAAAAGATGTAAAAGGTTGAGAGATTTTATTTACAAATATTTTTGATTTTGAAATACTTTGACAGACCTTGTTAGACTACCTGTAAGCTGGTGCATTCGACGGCCTCGTGTCCTGAGACCCCTACGAGCAATCTTTTACTACTCAATTAATTTCAACACGCGAAGTAGAGACACCGTTCCTAAAGGAAATTAGGTTGTCACCAAAAGAGAGGTAAACGTCTCACGCCAAAGACCTACTTTTGGACTCTTGTCTGACTGGGAGGCCGGTGTCGATAAGTGCAGTCTCTGCACGTAGACGTCCACGAACGACGAACGAAACGAAACGGTTCAGTTTTGTCGGTTCGAAGGGCGACACCACTCTCAAAGGTCGAAGTCTACCCCGTCCTCTTTAAGATTTGACAAACGGGAAACGTGTACATGACTTTATAATGACTTTAAATGGCTAAAAAGGGACTACAAAAAAAAGACACGAAAATAGTGATGGGACTTTTATTTGTGTCTCTTCCGATCGTATGGTTTACACGAGGCCCCTTGGACCGTTTCCCTACAAAAGGACTCAACATGACCGCGAGGTCACGAGGACCGAACTGAACTCTCGTTTCTCTCTCTTTATATTTTCGGTACAAAAAGGGGAGGTCCTGAAATAATCTCTGAACTTACCGAGTCATCCTGAACATGGTTTCGATGGTGTGTCCTTCATCCCTGTGAAAGTGTCCCTCGTTGTCCTTTGGTCCTTTTCGAGTCCCGCATAAGGGTGTGGTTAAACAGGTCCCAGTTTCTGAAACCTGTGAAACAAGAGATCGAGTTGGAGGAGAGAGGGATCACCAACTCGTGATCGATCACGATCACGAATCAACGAGTCAGTACAGACTGAGAAACACCAGGGCTCCTGACATCGGACGGTCCGAGGGGACAGGTACCCTAAGAGGTCTGTTCTTATGGTCTCACCCATCGAGGTAAGAGAAGAGGTCCCCTAGAAGGACTGGGTCCGTAACTTGGACCCAGAGGACGTAACGTCGGTCTAAGAAATGGTAGACTCGGTGGTCCCCTTCGGGCAAACTCATGATCAATAACGATCAATCCCGGTGTTTCGACTTTTCGTGGTAACAGATACCATCACCTCTCTGTTTAGGGAAGTGTCAGAGAAAGACCCCAAAGGTATGTCTAGTGTCTTGTGTAGGGTCCTGAGGGAGGACCAACGTGTTGAAAGAGTACTAAAGGGGTGTTAGTACGGGTGGGGTCGGTAAGGGGGACGTTACACTGATAAAAGTGGGTGTCTTTTAGGTTTCTCAGAACTTGTGTCTCCATTCGTTCTCATAGAGATAGTCAAGTCAAGTCAGTCAAGTCAACGAGTCAGTACAGGCTGAGAAACGTTGGGGTGCTATGCGTCGTACGGTCCGGAGGGACAGATAGTGGTTGAGGGCCTCAAGTGAGTCTGAGTGCAGGTAGTTCAGGCACTACGGTAGGTCGGTAGAGTAGGACCCAGCAGGGGAAGAGGAGGACGGGAGTTAGGGAGGGTCGTAGTCTCCGAAAAGGTTACTCAGTTGAGAAGAGTACTCCACCGGTTTCATGACCTCGAAGTCGAAATCGTAGTAAGAAAGGTTTCTTTAGGGTCCCGACTAGAGGAAGTCTTACGTGACCAACCTAAAGGAACGTCAGGTTCCCTGAGAGTTCTCAGAAGAGGTTGTGGTGTCAAGTTTTGGTAGTTAAGAAGCCACGAGTCGGAAGAAGTGTCAGGTCGAGAGTGTAGGTATGTACTGATGTCCTTTTTGGTATCGGAACTGATCGGCCTGGAATCAGCCGTTTCATTACAGAGACGAAAACTTATACGATAGATCCAACCAGTATTGAAAAGAAGGTTCCTCATTCGTAGAAAATAAAGTACCGACGTCAGTGGTAGACGTCACTAAAACCTCGGGTCTTTTTATTTCAGACTGTGACAAAGGTGACAAAGGGGTAGATAAAGGGTACTTCACTACCCTGGCCTACGGTACTAGAAGCAAAAGACTTACAACTCGAAATTCGGTTGAAAAAGTAAGAGCAGAAAGTGAAAGTAGTTCTCCGAAAAATTAAGGAGAAGTGAAAGACGGTATTCCCACCATAGTAGACGTATAGACTCCAATAACTATAAAGAGGATCGTTAGAACTAAGGTCGAAGAAAGTCAGGTGGTAAAGAGTACTACATGAGACGTATCTTCAATTTATTAGTCCCACTGTTATATGTTGGAACTTCATGAGGAAAAGGATAAACCTTGGTCAGACAACAAGGTACAGGTCAAGCTTGACAACGAAGAACTGGACGTATGTCTAAAGAGTTCTCCGTCCAGTCCACAAGACCATAGGGGTAGAGAAAGTCTTAAAAGGTGTCAAATAACACTAGGTGTGTCAGTTTCCGAAACCGTATCAGTTATTTCGTCTTTATCTACAAAAAGACCTTGAGAGAACAAAAAAGGTACTAGGTCGTCTACAACCCTTTAACTAGAGACCAAGGAGACGGAAAAGATTTTAGTCGAACTTGTAGTCCCTCAAGTGCCAAGTGCATAACGACTTCGGACCGAACCTCTTAAAACTCGTAATGAAATGATCGTACACTCTTGTAATGGAAAGAAACCTTAACCTTACTTTTAACTGGAAAAGGTCAAGACACTGGTGACGACTCAAAAGGTTTAAACGACCGTATAACTCACATCGTGAAAGTGTCGTAGTAGAAAGTCCTAAACTTTATCGAGTTGACCTTAAGGTAGCGGAGGGTGATCGAAACAAACATCACTACAAAAGATTCCGGGTGAACTGAAGTGTAAGGTTCTACAGACCGAGATCTAATCACTAGTGTAGTAGTACTAATAGACCCAGCACTTCTAGAAAAAACATGTCAAGAAGACACATAAGAACGGTGGAGAAGAATTATAGAAGACGAAGACAATCCAGGTATGGTAAAGACAGGAAATAGCTCGGGTAGAAACGTACTTTACAAGGGAACCATAGAGATTAAAAGAACTTCTCTAGAGATCAGAAAGGGTAAGACAAGAAAAGGAGATAAAGAAACATAACTAGTGACTTCTTCCGAAAGAATAGAGAAGAACGATAAGAGACCTTGAGACGTAAGTCTACGAATATAGAAAGGAAAAGGGGAAACGAAAAGTGGAGAGAAGAAAAGTGTCGATAAATATTCCGGAGGGGTCTGTCGGTAAAACGAAAGAACCTAAAGAAAAGGTACCCCTACCAGAACTAGGGACAGAGGACATGTTACAGTGCTTGGAGTAAGGCATCAAGTAGTCCGTGAGATAGATAGTCTAGATCCGGGAATTTAGATAAAGAGTGAAGGTGACATATTAGTATTCCCTAAACTAAATCCNGATCGCCAAAAGGGATGAAAGAAGTTAAACTCAGACTTAAATCATTATTCCTCAAGTACTAGACTCGGTGTCAGTCGAGGACCAGAACAAAAACACCTGACATATCTCGAAGAGGTAGAAACCGACGTTTCTTATCTTAGTTAGACTAAAGCCACAACTGTTAGACCACTACAGGTACACATCAGAAGAGAACACAACAACCTTCTCCCACAAGCGATACTAGTCACGTAAAATAACCGTTTTGAGATAATCAGAAACAGAACGAAGTAAGGTGTAAGGTTCCGGTTTAAACGGGCAGTGAGGTCCACAAAGAACTGATGGATGAAAACGTAAGGTCAGTGGATATTACTTTTCCTGTAGAAAAAACCCACAATCAAGATTTTCTAGAACATCCAGAATTATCTTGGTAAGTTGAAGTCGAAGAAGTCCCAATGACCAACCCCATATCTGAACCTATTAACACTATGACTTACCAAACGGAACCTCTGCTTGTCTCTAGTAAGACAGCAAAAACTCTGACGTAGGTTCATGACGTAAAGCCTGAGAAAACGACTGGTACTACCGATGAGGTAAAGAAGACTCCCTAAGGACGGGCGTCATCATCTATATTACCAGTAGACTCAATTTAAATGGGTAAGGTCAGGTAGAATCAAGCGACTAAGGATCTTACAGCTGCAAGTGAGAACGGTAGATAACAAACTGGTGAAGGTTAAACGGAACTAAGTACCTGGACTGTAAGGTCCAAGGATACGTTATAACGAGAAATATCGTAGTCTGGAACGAAGATAGTGGTCAGTGTAGGTGTCGACCCAAAACAAAAACGAAACCGAGGTAGGGAAGTAAGAAAGACCTCAACGAAGAGGTGACTAGAGGTTATCGTATAACCCGTGGATGACTGGACCCCTCAATGAGAAAGTCATAGGATAGTAAAACGGAAAAGTATGACAAGTACCCCAAGAGTTATCTCATAGAGATATCGTAGGGTTTTATTAGACCCCCTTTTTTTAGGAGTGACTCATGTAAGACACCGGAACCCCAAATCGGCAAAGAGTTGTCGGAAGACGACAACGTAACCTCCGTACATACCGGTAAAATTCTCATCTTTCCCCGGTTCCCTTGTGGGGTGGTTGTTACTCAGAGTTCCTGAGTGGTTCCACAACTTCTCGCTAGTGGTCCATGGACCAGTATCATAAGGGGTTCGTGCAGTCTGGGGCATATAATGTTATTTGTCCTTTGTCGCCAGCTTTACTTAAACCATTGTCACGTTCATCGCCTTCTAGTTGTTGGTGTTATGGGATTCCTTCTTTCTCTCAACTCTTGTGGTGACTCGAAAGGACTTTACGTCAATTTGGGTACTCAGACAGTAACTCCTCGGAACGGTAAGGAAATTACGGATAGAACCCGAACTTTCGGATAGAGCCCATTTTGTCTACTTTATCCCCCTCGGTCGAGACCCGACCTATGACCCCTTATATTTTGTTCACCTTTCCTACTTTCTGCTTACGTCCTTGAACGAAAGTTAATTAAACATTGGTTCAATACACCAAGTATTTATTGTAATTTAGTTAGTAAACTGATAGCAAAAACAACAAATCAACGATTCAGCACAGAGTGAGAAGACGTTGAGGTACCTACCATCGGACGATCCATGGAGACAGGTGGTCCTAAAGGGTCAGTTCTTATGGTCTCACCCAACGGTAAAGGAAGAGGTCCCCTGGAAGAGCTGAGTCCCCAACTTGAGTCCAGAGGACGAACCGTCCGTCTATGAAATCATAACTCGGTACGCCCTTCAGGTTGATATCAAATTAATAAGTTAAATAAATAATACACCAAGTATTTATTTCAACCTATATATAGTTCTCACTACTCACTAATTCTTTATTTACGACTAACACATTGAGATGTTCTATACCAAGGGTGTAACAAGGGTGACCCTGTGAACTCTGCTACTACTACTACTCACTACCACCACTACTAGTACCCCTATCTATTGTGGGGTGATAAGTGTATGACCCGAAGGGACCATCGAGTCCTCCATGCTTAGGTGGACGTTACGTCCTCTGGGGCCAAACTAAGGACCCAGTCCTTCTAGACGACCTCTTCCCTATCCGATGGGTGAGGTCATAAAAACCCGAAGGGATCACCGAGTCGACCATTTCTTAGATCCCCTGGACCCAACCTAGGGATCCAACCCTTCTGCGGGACCTCTTCTCTTGTCGATGGGTGAGATCATAAGACCGGACCTCTTAAGGTACCTGACATATCAGGTATCCCAGTGTTTCTCAGACTGTGTTGATTCGCTGACAGTGAAGTGTATAATCGGTTGAATTAAAAACAATGAGATTTTCCGATTAATCTTGGAGGTGACACCTCCGTTCCTTCGACTTGACATTCCTTCAATTCATTGAACGAGTGTGTCGGTCGTACACTGTCAAAGTCTCAAACTTGGGTCTACTTGACCGAAATCTCTAATACAAGAATTGGAGTCACGAGACGACAGAGTCGTTCACTCACTACCTACTGCGTTCAGGGTACTAGTCCTCGACGACACGGAGTAACACAAGTCTCCGACGTTCCACATGTGTGTAAAAATACTACACTCACTATAAAAAAGAAGTAACTCTCTAATAATTGTATGGTTTGTTAAATGGGAAAACTTGGTGTTAAGTCACCAAAAATTATATAAGTGTTCTACACACGTGTAGTGGTGTGAAGTCAAGTCAAGTCAGTGAGTCAACACAGGCTCAGAAACACTGGGGTACTTAGGGTCGTACGGTCCGGAGGGACAGGTAGTGGTAGAGGGCCTCAAGTGAGTCTGAGTGCAGGTAGCTCAGGCACTACGGTAGGTCGGTAGAGTAGGAGACAGTAGGGGAAGAGGAGGATGGGGGTTAGGGAGGGTCGTAGTCTCCGAAAAGGTTACTCAGTTGAGAAGTGTACCCCACCGGTTTCATGACCTCGAAGTCGAAATCGTAGTAAGGAAGGTTTCTTTAGGGTCCCAACTAGAGGAAGTCTTACGTGACCAACCTAGAGGAACGTCAGGTTCCCTGAGAGTTCTCAGAAGAGGTTGTGGTGTCAAGTTTTCGTAGCTAAGAAGTCGCGAGTCGGAAGAAGTGTCATGTTGAGAGTGTAGGTATGTACTGGTGTCCTTTTTGGTATCAGAACTGATCGGCCTGGAATCAGCCGTTTCATTACAGAGACGAAAGCTTATATGATGGATCCAACCAGTATTGAAAAGAAGGTTCCTCATTCGTAGGAAATAAAGTACCGACGTCAGTGGTAGACGTCACTAAAACCTCGGGGGGTTTTATTTCAGACTACGACAAAGGTGACAAAGGGGTAGATAAAGGGTACTTCACTACCCTGGCCTACGGTACTAGAAGCAAAAGACTTACAACTCGAAATTCGGTTGAAAAAGCGAGAGGAGAAAGTGAAAGTAGTTCTCCGAAAAATTAAGGAGAAGTGAAAGACGGTATTCCCACCAAAGTAGACGTATAGACTCCAATAACTATAAAGAGGATCGTTAGAACTAAGGTCGAACACAAAGAAGGTCAGGTCACAAAGAGTACTAGATGAGACGTATCTTCAATTTATTCGTGCCACTATTATATGTCGGAACTTCATGAGGAAAAGGATAAACCTTGGTCAGACAACAAGGTACAGGTCAAGTTTGACAACGAAGGACTGGACGTATGTCTAAAGAGTTCTCCGTCCAGTCCACCAGACCATAAGGGTAGAGAAAGTCTTAAAAGGTGACAAATAACACTAGGTGTGTCAGTTTCCGAAACCGTATCAGTTATTTCGTCTTTATCTACAAAAAGACCTTGACAGAACGAAAAGGTTACTAGGTCGTCTACAACCGTTAAACTAGAGACCAAAAAGACGGAAAAGATTTTGGTCGAACTTGTAGTCCCTCAAGTGCCAAGTGCAGTTGAGGGAATACTAATATATGACCTTCACTCTTTATCTAAATTCCCGGATCTAGACTATCTATTTCACGGACTACTTGATGCCTTACTCCGAGTACTGTAACATGTCCTCTGTCCCTACTTCTGGTAGGGGTACCTTTTCTTTACGTTTTTTCGTTTTACCGACAGACCCCTCCGGAATGTTTATCGACACTTCTCTTCTCTCCACTTTTCGTTTCACCTTTTCCTTTCTATATCGTAGACTTACGTCTCAAGGTCTCTTATCGTTCTTCTCTATTCTTTCGGAAGAAGTCGCTAGTTACGATTCTTTATCTCCTTTTCTTGTCTTACCCTTTCTGATCTCTAGAGAAGTTCTTTTAATCTCTATGGTTCCCTTGTAAAGTACGTTTCTACCCGAGCTATTTCCTGTCTTTACCATACCTGGATTGTCTTCGTCTTCTATAATTCTCCACCGTTCTTATGTGCCTTCTTGACATGTTTTTTGTAGAAGTGCTGGGTCTATTAGTACTACTACACTAGTGATTAGATCTCGGTCTGTAGAACCTTACACTTCAGTTCACCCGGATCTTTCGTAGAGATCCTTTTTTCGATCACCTCCACTACCTTAAGGTCAACTCGATAAAGTTTAGAACTTTCTACTACGACACTTTCACGATGTGAGTTATACGGTCGTTTAAACCTTTTGAGTCGTCACCGGTGTCTTGACCTTTTCCAGTCAAAAGTAAGGTTAAGGTTTCTTTCCGTTACGGTTTCTTACGAGTTTGATGGCGTGAAGTGGTGTACTGGTAGATTAAGGTCTTGTATGAATAATAGGATTTTTCTTTGGGACCTGGGTAATAGTCAGTTGAGGGGTAGAGGAGGTCGGGATCCGTCGGTGATTAGATGGTAGATAGAGATCTATAAACGGTCAAGACTTATACAGTATATTTACTTCAGTATATTATATACCGGAAAACATAGGTCGAACAAAGTGAACCGTATTATTACAAGAGTTCCAAGTCAGTACAACAGCGTACATAGTCATTAAAAAAATAACGAATTATTTTCCCATAACAGACCTGTATAGATCAAACAAATAGGTAAGTAGACAATACCGACAAACCCAACAAAGGTGAAACCCCAATACCACTTATTGCGGACGATACTGAGAAACCGATAGGTACATGTCTAAAAACACACTTGTACAAAGGTGAGGAGAACCCATACTTGGAGCCTCACCTTAACGACCCAGTATACCATTGAGTCAGTCTTTCAACTTACGATCCTACCTCCAATTCAGATGGTCGTCTGTGACACCCGAAGGGACCACAGAGTCTACCATTTCTTAGACGGACGTTAAGTCCTCTGGACCAAAGCTAGGGACCCAGTCCTTCTAGGGGACCTCTTCCTTTACCGTTGGGTTAGATCATAAGAACAAACCCTTTAGGGTACCTGTTTCCCCTCGGACCGTCCGACATCAGGTACCCCGACGTTTCTCAACCTGTGCTGACTCACTGATTGTGTGTGTGTGTCGTTGAGTCAATTTCAAAAACACTCGTTCACTATAAAATTTTCCATTGAAAGTTATACAAGTCTAAATAAAAAACGTTTATTTGATACACGTTTGAAACTATGAAATCTTAATGAAAAATTTACTGAACGACTTGTGTTCACGAATGTCACGCAACAACGTTTCTTTTTTTCTGGGTACCCTCGTCCCCTCACCTCCTCTCCGTAAGTATACTACGAACGATTAAAGAGTCGTCTTCTCATTCGTACATCTAAGTTGTCTTGACTCGTTTGGGTCGACAGACAAGACGAGAAGGAAACCACTCCTTATGGTTTCTCCGACTTTTTAGACTTGATTGAAGCACAATCTGTCGAGACAATGTTCCGTGTCACCTAAGATATGGGGAGATTCCTCGACATGAAGGGTAGGAGAATGGAACTAAATTTAATTTCCTTTGTCTCCCGGTTGCCTCACATCCTCGAACCTCAAAAAGATGACACTTCTCACTAAAAAGGGTGACAAACACAAGTTTCAACTAAAGGAAAGGAATCTGATTGAACTTATAAAAGAACAACCTTTATAATATTATTTTTTCCATCATCACTGCGGACAGAGGGGAAGATATCTACTATACTTACAAGTAGATAGGTAGGTCTTGTTAGAGTTTACTAAGGTAGTTCACTTGTCAGACTGGACCTCCCCGTGTACCCCCCTGTACCGTAGACTACTTGAGTTCACAACAGGTTCTCCTGTTAGTGACAGAGGTACGGAGGCAGGAGTTATAAAAAATTTATTCCAGTCAGAAATCTCCTATTTGAGTATTTAGAGAGTCACATAAAACGGGGGGTCCTACTCTCCCCGACTTAAATGGATAACGGTCTAATAATGAACAAAAGTCGTTTGAGACGACGGTGGTTTTTAGACATGGTACACTAAACTCTCTTCTCATGTAAGAAAGACGTTATACAAAAAGAATAATCGACAGACAGTCCCGATAATATTCCTCTCTTTTGCCTTTTGAAGTTAGACACTGGTATACCGGTTACATACAGGGAAAGAAACCAAGGACCCCTTTGTAAGAAAAAATTTAAAGGTTTGACCCACTGACCAATTAAAATAAAAGAACTGGTAGTCACGGTATCAGCGAATTAAACTTTTTAAGAATATTTCATAGACAAAAATTTTATCCTTTGAAGTACCGTGTAACCGAAACTTCAGTCCCTCTTACCCTAAACTTTGAACTAACGACAAGTTATCAATGCACAAATATGTGTATATGTGAATGTGTGTAAATATATAGAAACCCTTTCTATAAACTGGAGTGACTCAGACCTAATTTACTTTACTACATCTAGTTTAAGGGAATTCCCACGAACGTGTATCATTGTCGAGTTATTTGTTCTCTAAAAATAAATAACTAAATAGTGAGACACTATTTCCGAGAGACCTATTTTGTCATACCTGTTCAACGACTCCATTGTCCACCCTAGTCGGTTAGTCGAAGGAAGTAAGAGACGAAAGAAAAATAAAGAAGAGACCTGTAGTATGAAAACACAGATAAGTGAGTCTGTGGCCAGATTCATAGCAGTCCTGGGGGGACTTGTATAGACCAGACGAACACTGTCGAGAGGCCGAGATGTTAATCGCGGCGATTGTACGGGTCGTCACTACTCGTACCTTTGTGTCGACGACCTTCGGGGGGAGTGGGACCTGGGGGAAACCAGAGAGGGACGACCGAGGTCCGTAAACCCCGAAGCCGAGAGGCCGGAGGACGCCGGCCGAACCCGGGAACCGCGACCGAACGACGTCATCTCAGGCGTAATCGAGTACCAGACATCGACTCGGCGTCAGGGTCAAGTAGACTAACTAAGCGAGGGCTCGTGCCCGCTCGAGCTGGTCGAGTCGTCGAGAAATACTGTAGACCGTGTCTGTCGTTTAAGGAAGGTCGAGTCGAACACCTCGACCCGAGACAGGACGGAATTTTGGTCGGGGTCGAGGAGTTAATGGAAGACGGGAATAAGTACGGGACGGTTAAGGAGAAACGACCTTAGACCTACTCCGACGACGTATACGGGCCCGACTCTTAGTGACCACTCGTGAGTACCCGGAGGAGGCACATTTCTGCCGTGAACCTTGAACCGGCTTCCTTCGGACCGAGTCTGTCCCAAGTAGCGTCCATTCTCCTTCTATACTAGTGGAACCCTTCTTTAGAAGGACATTCAGACTACACAGAACTTTTTCCCTGTCTCGACGGGTGAGAGACTGCACCCGACCAGACCACGAGCCTAGGTTTCTAGTGTCCCACACCGAGACTCCTTTCCAATAGGAGTTGTGCGGGTCGTTCGTTCGTGTGTGTGGGAGTGCCCTACCTCCGGTGCCGAAAGACCGGAAACTCTAGTGAGGGGAGTCCTTCCCTGTCAGAGAGAAAGTCTGGACTTGAGTCTCTTCAGAACGATGAACCCTCTTCGGGGAGAATGTCCCGTTGAACGGAGGGGAAGAGATATCGTCTTCCTGAACGGTGTTCCGTTTGTGTCCCCCTTTTCACCTGACACGGTGACCTCTCCCTCCTCCTCCTCCACCGCTATAAATGGCGTCCGAACTCTCTTCAGGACGTCTTCGACGAGAACTCAAACGGGTCGAAAGCAAGAAAGGAGGAGGCAGAGAGACACCAAAACGGTGTACGAACGGGTCTGTACAGTAGGTGTTGTCGGGATTTTGATCTTTGTAGAGACCGGAGTGTCCTTCTTCCTCTCGAGGGACTCGTATGAGAGGTCTCCCAACCACCCCTCGTCCTTTACCTCAGTTTCCCGTGTAGACCTCGTCAGTAAGGAGAAGGACTGTGAATCTGACAGAAGAGAGAGAAGAAAAGAAACTTCTATCCTACACGTGTGTGAGGCTCTAGGTAAAGGAGTGTGAGGTTCCGCTTTTATAGGTCTACTCACCATAGGAGCATCTTTCTCTAGTTGAATTAGTAATTTTATACGTACGAACAAAACTGTAGGGTTTGTTATAAGTCGGGTTTCTTCAAAGGTCTGGGGCCTCGGTATCATCTGACACCCTACTTCTTACCCTACCCTTTCTCATAATAGTTTTTTTCTTTTTTCTTTAGTGACTAATGGTGTGCAAGATCTTCAAGTCTCAGAGAGTTATTACGTAGAGGTAGCTCGGGGAATACGTCTCGGTAAGGTGACTTTTGGTTCAGTGTCAAGTAGGGGGACAGGGTCAAGACGAAATCTTTAATTCTTTGGCACATACCGCGACGTCCATAAAACCGGTGCAGTAGTCGTCTTCAGGATGGTATAAGTAGTCGTAATCTTCGTCCTACTGAAAATAATAATAACCTACCCTGTTACTAACTTCTGGTGCTCGTCCTTACAAAGGACCGGAGGATAAATTCCGACTACCCCAAGGTACAAACAAAAGGGTAAGTAAAAATCTACGTCCTACTGAAAATAATAATAACCTACCCTGTTACTAACTTCGGGTGCTCGTCCTCACAAAGGACCGGAGGATAAATTCCGACTACCCCAAGGTACAAACAAAAGGGTAAGTAAAAATGAGTTCACCAAAACCTAGGTTTACCTACAGTACCTACCGACATTCCTACTCTACCTTGAGGTATACTCTTCGAGTTCTCTTTCGGACACCAGCGACACCTTTAAGTCCTTCGTCCCTGGGTTTCTGTTGATACTCGGTCAGGGACAAGAACTCTGTAATTGTCACATCATCTACCACAGTTATTTGATTATTAATGTTGTCTCACACCGTGTGTCTCGGACTTGTTCCGTCGATTCATGAGGATACTTCCCCTCCAATTAAGGAAGGGTTCTACTACCCCAGTCTCTTCTAGGGGGTCTCCTCCATTGGAACACTCCGTCTTCACTAACAGTGAACGTAAATTTTCTATGCCGTGGGTACCGAGTCACTCTGTTTTACTAAAGGACTTCCATTGTGTCGATAATTGGGTGCTTGTTCCAGAAACCCGAGGATCTGAGCCAGAGAAAGGCACTGTGGTATCGACGGCACCCACGCTCTACGCCGACCATCACCCTCCCCCTCAATTTTTCTCCAAAAGTCCCCACCACCCGAGACTCATCAGTCTCTTCGTCGTCTATCGAAAAGACAGGACTAGTATCGTTCTCTTTCGAATTCTCGGAGTTGTCTCGTCGAACGTTCGTTCGTCGTCTCTATGGGTCGATATACTGTACTTGCGTTTGTGATTCTAAAGAACAAGTTTTAAAGAACTGTTCCCCTACCTCATAGATTTTAAAAATTTTTTAGTCATTTACAATCCTTAGTAGTTGTAATAACAGTGATAATTATACGAAAATTCTATAGTCTAATACAGGACTCTTTCCATTGTGACTCATAAGTTTCATAATCTCTCATCTCCTTCTATGTTCGGAGTGACACCTTAGTTTCTTCTAAGACAACACCTTCGAGTAGTCCTCTTTCGATATTCACCCTTCCCCTGGGATGGGGTCGGATGGGTAGGACGGAGGAAGTTCTCCATGTGTACCCGACCTTCACAGTCTTCGTAGAGAGGTTTGACAAGTAGGACGGAGCCGAAGGTAGTTGGTCTGTAAGTAGTTTATTGGTCTCTTAGGTAGGTAGTTGTACCTGTTTTCACGTCAGAGACCTCACTCTGACGGACTTGAGTCTCGGAGCGAGACAGAGAGTCGTTACCACATTGAACCCTTTAAAAGAAGTAGTAAGACATGGAGGTAAAAAGAGTCTATTTTTAACTCGTATTATTAGTATCATCATTGAATGGACTATTCCGTCTATACTCTCAATTTAGTTTATTTAATTAGTCAATTTAATTTGTACATTCTTCGTGGAAACGTTTATAATGAAAGTAATATATTCACGACAGTAACAATATTAATCGTAATAATAATCACACTCGATCCCTTATTTGGTATTAGGGACGAGTGCTAGATCATTTCCTTTTCTGTCACTACCTCTATTTGCATCATCGTCGTGTCTACTTCCATTCCCCGTGACGTAAGAACTTCTCCATTATAGGTTCAACTGAAAGGTTCGTTAATCCTTTTCCACAAGTTCTTTCTCTTTTGACCAGTTTTCTTCTTCTATACTGTACTGTACCGAAAATCCGTCGACATGTAAGTCTTTGATTCTAGTACCGTAGACCAGGGTAGTGAAGTACCCTTTATTTACCCCTTTGTCACCTTTGTCACAGTCTGAAATAAGCCCCCCCGAGGTTTTAGTGACGTCTACCACTAACGTCGGTACTTTAATTTTATGTGAATGAGGAACCTTCCTTTCAATACTGGTAGGATCTATCGTATAATTCTTCGACTCTGTAATGAAACGGCTGATTCCAGGTAGATCAGTTCCGATACCAAAAAGGTCACCAGTACATACCTACACTCTCAACCTAACACTTCTTCCGACTCGCGGTTTCTTGACTACGAAAACTTGACACCACAACCTCTTCTGAGAACTCTCTGGGAACCTGACGTTCCTCTAGGTTGGTCCTCTGGTCAGGACCCACAAGTAACCTTCCTGACTACAACTTCGACTTCGAGGTTATGAAACCGATGGAATACGCTTCTCGACTGAGTAAACTTTTCTGGGACTACGACACTTTCTAACTCCCGTCCTCCTCTTCCCCTGTTGTCTCCTACTCTACCAACCTACCGTAGTGGTTGAGCTACCTGTACTCAAACCCACTTGAGACCCTCAACCACTACCTGTCCCTCCGGACCGTACGACACCAAGTACCCCAACGTTTCTCAACCTGTGCTGACTTACTGACTTGACTTGACTTGACTTGACTTGAACATAAGTTCTACTACCCTCTTTTATTAACCTCCTTTACTTGTCCTCCTGATGTACCACGGAATTTATGGTTCACTCTTAGTCTAGTGTACTAGGCTCAAGTCCTTCCCTCACTGTACAATTCTGGATATAGGTAGACCCTATCGATTTTTCTTCATATCTTCCATCCAACGTTTTCTCCAACTCTACTGGTCGTCCCCTCTGGACAATCCTCTGATAAAATCCTTAAGTCTTCTTTCCTACTCACTTCTTCTACTCCACAATCCCTACCTCATTTTTCATAGTTTACTTTGTTTTCACTGAACCTTTGACTAATTTACCTCTTACCTTTCCCTTTCGTCATCTATCCCTTCTACGGGTTCAAAATCCACCCCCGTGGATTCACCCAGTACCACGTAAGTGTCTCTACCCTATTTTTCTAGACTTCCCCCCTACCCTCTCTTACATAAGTTTTACCTTTAGAACAAAAGTCGAGTCAAATGAAATTCAAGTCACTTTTTATGATTTCTCCATGATAAAATTTAAATCGGTCAAATTAAATCATTTCCGATTTATACGTGAGGGATTTTCATACGTACACATGTGTGTGTGTGTGTCTATGTGTGTGTACCCCTACGACGACTCGAACGTGTGTCGGAGTTAATTCTAAGGTTACTTTGACTGTGTAGTTGTGTAACGACTATGCTCTTGACCACGTTTGGAAACTTTTGATTAACATGGTATACTGACTTAGTAAGACCTTCCAAAATCAATGCGAATTATCTTTCGGGTTGAGTCAACTGAATTTGTATTTTTCGAAAACGTGTAGTTTTCTTTGGTAGTTGTTTTCTGTCTCCGTTGGGTGACTTACCCTCTTCTATAAAAGTTTACTATGTAGACTATTAGACCCGAAGGGACCACCGAGTCTACCATTTGTTAGACGGACGTAACTCCCTCTGGACCCAAGCTAGGGACTCAAACCTTCTACGGGACCTCCTCCCGTATCGTTGGGTGAGGTCATAAGAACGGACCTCTTAAGGGTACCTGTCTCCTTGGACCACCCGGTATCAGGTGCTCCAACGTTTCTCAGTCTGTGTTGACTCGCTGATTCGTGTGTGTCGAGTAGACTTTTTCCAAACGACGACGACGACGATGATTCAGTGAAGTCAGCACAGGCTGAGACACACTGGGGTATCTGCCGTCGGGTGGTGCGAGGGGACAGGGACCCTAAGAGGTCCGTTCTTGTGACCTCACCCAACGGTAAAAGAAGAGGTTACGTACTTTCACTTTTCACTTTCACTTTAGCGAGTCAGCACAGGCTGAGAAGCTCTGGGGTACCTGACGTCGGATGGTCCGAGGAGGCAGGTACCCTAAAAGGTCCGTTCTCACGACCTCATCCCACAGTAACGGAAGAGGTATTTCCAAATTATGGGGTTTTATATCTTTCTGGAGTATGTTAGGTTATAGTTTTACAGTCTGGAAATTTTTTACCCGTCTCCTGGACTTATCTACTAAAAGGTTTCTTCTGTATCACTACTGGTTGTCCGTGTACTTTTCTACGAGTTGTACGAATAGTAGTCTCCAAACGGGACTAGTTTAGTTTTGATATTACTATGTGACGGAGTGTGGACAGTCTTACCGATAGTAGTCTTTCTGTTCTGCATTAGTCACAACCACTCCTACACCTCTTTTCTCGTGACCCTGTGACGACCATTCTCAGATTTAACCATGTCGGTGACACCTTTTGTCATACCTCCAAAGAGTTTTTTACTTTTGTCTTGGTGGTGGGACAGGTCGTATGGTGAACACCCGTGTATGGACTTCTTCTGTTTTTGGTATCAAACTTTTCTATATACGTGGGGTTATAAGTATCGTCGTAATAAGAGATAACTATTACTAAGATCCTTGATAATTGATCCAACGAAGGATCATAAGCATCAATACCTTCGTTGGCTCCGTAGGTAACTGGTCCACTTACTTATTTCTTCTACACGATAATGAGTCGGTATTTTTTTTCTTACTTTAAAACGTAAAACTCTATGCACTTACTTGGACTACCCATAACTCGAATCACTTTTTCCAGTCTGTCTCTTTCTGTTTATGACATTCAATAGTGAATATACATCTTAGATTTTTTATGTTTTTTACTTGTTTTTGTATTACTTTATCTCTGTCTAGGTGTCTCTGTCTCTTAATCACCAAATGGACTCCCCTCTACCACCACCCTCTCCGTCTTTGATGATCCCCTGATTCCATCCTTGATGATCCATCCTTGATGATCCATAGTTGATTCGTCAAATATTCCTATATTATGTGTCGTGTCCGTTATATCAGTTATAAATATTATTGCAACGTACCTCATACTGTCACTTTCACTTCAGCGAGTCAGCACAGGCTGAGAAACGCTGGGGTACCTGACATCGGACAGTCCGAGGAGGTAGGTACTCTAAAAGGTCCGTTCTCACGACCTCACCTAACGGTAAAGGAAGAGGTCCCCTAGAAGGGTTGGGTCCTTAGCTTGGGTCCAGAGGGCGTAACGTCCGTCTGTGAAAATGACAGACTCGGTGGTCCCTTCGAGACGTACCTCATATTAAATATTTTTTATAAATTAATGATACAATAAGTGGAGTTTGATTATTTTATAACGTTTAGTTGAGATGAAGTTATTTTTTCAACCTTTTATGAAAAGAGTTCGTGTATCTTCAAACTAGAATACGGTTTGTATAAAAAGAAAATTTTTAGGGACATTAAAGTGTAGTGTTCTTAACGTCTTCTCTTCAAATTCCGACCTAATAAGTCAGTGAGTTTCACTTTACTTCTAGTTTCCAGAAAGACAGAAAGACGAGATGGCAGGCGTACAAATAATCCAGAGGAGTAATAGTGTGCTACTGACGATATCGAGGTACGTAGTGTAGAAATGGGTGGTTATTGAACCTTACGACCTCCTCACGCCCTCTGTTACAGAAGGAACGTAGACAAAAATTGTAAATTCTTTGACAAAGGACTTTAGTGGGGACGTCTGAAGGGAAGTGGATATGACTTTTTCGACACATTATAAAGGTGTACACAACTCAATTTTTCATAGGAATATAACCCCTATAAAATCCATTATATTTAGGGGCACATAACCCCTAAAGATGTACTGGGCTGGTTTTTTTTTTTTTTTTCACCAACACAAAAAAAAACAAAGGACTGAAGATGATTCGGAACATCTACAGAAGTCGTGTAAACAAAAGGAGTTAAAGAAACCTTTTTCAGTCGATTAGGTCGAAAAATACGGACTCCTGGTCTTCTACATGTAGACCCTTTCCGGTCACTTGAACTCAATCAGAAAGGACAAAGACTCAGAGAAACGTGTTGCCAGAAGGAGGACACGTGCTGGAACAACAGTTGACAGTAGGACTTTACAAATGTTTATGTTGCACTTTCTTTCCCTACTCCAGTGTCGGGTCCTATTTGGAATTCGGTACAGAAATCCTGACAACGGTATCGTCTTTACATAGGTCCTAACTTTTTGTTAGAACTCAGTGTCCTCGGAATATACCAGGTCTTCGACGTCTCGTGGACCACACACTTTGAGTGTGTAGTCTCGTGTACCCCTGGTCCGAGTCAGTCTTCAGGGACTTTTCTCCCCTTCGAAGAAACAACTCAATACTGGGATGTAGGAGACAGTGGGTAGAACAGGAGTCCTTTCTTCCTCCCCTCCTCTACCTAAACCATTTGTCGGTTCCTCTGCCGTTTTTACATTTCGTGCAGTGAGTATTTACAAGTAAAAAACTTTGCGACCCTTCAATTACGGAGCCACATCCTGTCTACCCCAACAACTATAAGAAAGGTGTCAACACGTTTGTCAATACATTTCTGTAGATCTTCTCAATCCGACCGACGACCCCACCAAAGTCCCCTCTCCCGGACCGGGAACCCCAACCACGGAAAGTCAGGGGACGGAGTAGGGGACCCCACTTATATACGACACACTTTTCAAAGTGACCGAGGTCTCGTCACCGGGAATGAACGAAAACTCACTACCTTTTGAAGCTATTAGACCACTCTCTTCCCTTGAAGAGGGGTATATTCACAAGTATAAGTGTACTTGTGTGTTAAGAGATGGACGAAAATTGCAGTACCCCTCCCGGGACTTTGAGTATTTAATCCCACAGGTACCTTGGAGTCCAACTCTGGGAAAGAGGATCTTTTCCCCACCTTCGACTCTGGAAGTCACCTCCTTCTTCACTTACTCGACCAACCCTAAACGAGAACCGAGTTTCCCATTAATTTCCTTTGGGTTCCAAGGAGAGACACCACAGGGATGAATGGGAAGGGGAGTTTTGGGATTTGAGTTGAGGTCAATAGGACGGTAGAAGGGTAAGGTCGGTGACGGGTCTTACATGATTTTAAGAAAAGAATAAGATAACCCAAATTTCATTCAGATGTGTGATAGGTATACAGGTCTATCCATCATAAGAGGGTGTGAAGTAACTAAGATTCAGGGTATATAAAAATGGTGTAGGGACGTTGACCTTGCTCAGAATTACATCTTTATTTGCTTAACTCTCTAAAATCGTACAGAAAGAGTCATTGTGCTTCGTTCGTCTGTTCTGTTACTCCTTCATGTTCTTCTGCCTTTGGTATTCTCATTGTGAAAACAAGATCATCCGTATACATTTTTCGTTTTGTTCACTGTCGTCTTATATACAAGAAAAACGTATGTGCAGACGACGGTGACGACGACGCAGCGAAGTCAGCACAGACTGAGACACACTGGGGTCTTTGCCGTCGAGTGGTCCGAGGGGCAGGGACCCTAAGAGGTCCGTTCTTGTGACCTCACCCAACGGTAAAGGAAGAGGTTATATATTCGTATATGTAGATCATCAGTGATTTTAAATGGTTTACGACCCACTATTTTTGTTCAAGGTTGTTTAAGGAATTATGACTGTTGTTTGTTTCATACAAGAGACTGGTGTCACCTTAATTCGATCTTTAGTTTTTATTTTGATTATTTAACGGTTTTAAATCTTTAATTAGTTATGTTACTACTAGTAAAGTACTTAGTTTCTTCTTAACTGTGGGTTTGTTCGGTAAAAACAAGTCAGAACTTTCAAAGGGTAGCAGACTGAGGAGAGATGAGTAGGTTAAGACAAGGGTAGAGTGAGGTTAAGATACAAGTCTTAAAAAATAAGTGATCGTTGTTTTATATACCTTATGACATAACGAGGAGATCAGATTATGATTGGAAATAATCCTTTTATGTTCCCTTCACTTTACTTTCAGCGAGTCAGGACAGGCTGAGAAACACTGGGGTACCTGATATGTCAGGTATCTTAAGAGGTCCGGTCTTATGACCTCACCCATGGACAAGGGAAGAGGTCCCCTAGAAGGGTTGGGTCCCTATTTTGGGTCCAGAGGACGTAACGTCCGTCTAAGAAATTGTCAACTCGGTGGTCCCTTCGGGTCCTTTTATGTTATGGTTGCGAATGATCTTTTTTTACGATAGAGACACGAAACCCTGTCACCGTCTTAAGGTGAAACGCTGTCTAAGGAGACCCCCTTGTCGAATTTCTTGACAATCTTTTCCGAAGGGACCACCAGATCACCAATTCTTAGACGGACGGTTACGTCCCGTACACCCAAGCTAGGGACCAGGGCCATCTAGGGTATTTGATACCTCTTTAATTCGGTCACGTAGTGTTGATAACTCGGACACGGGATCTCGGTCCCTTGACGTTTTTTGACTCGAAGGCAAGGTGTTGATGACTTCGGACACACGGGATCTCGGGCACGAGACGTTGTTCTCTTCGGTGGAGTTATTCTTTAGACGAGTGGCGTTGATCTCTTTCGGACGTGCGTCGTACGACGGTTTTTAAATTTTTAGAAATTTTTTCTTTTTCTTGAGAATCTGTTTCGACCCTGTGTCACAAAGCAGACCTTACTTTCGTCAGCTCTGCCGAAAATAACACGTAAAACACAGTACTTTATTATTCCTAGAAGGGCGGAGGGGGGTGAGGGGTCACTACGAGACTCTCTGCTTTCAAACCCCTCAAGACTTTCTCTTCTGAAGTTTTCTTCTCCACTCTCTCCTCGACTTTTGTCTCCCTCCTACTAGACACTTTAGCGCCGTCGTCCAGTCTGGTTTCCAGATTTACCACTGGAAGAGACCCAACCTATGTGCCTACCGTTCCTTCATTCAAGGGGGAGTCAGGTCCCTCATCTGCACCCAAAGGGACCGACGTCTCCCCTGCACGCCTCTTTCTGTGCCCGTGTCTCTTTCGTCCTCACCCTGTCTGGACTCTGTCCTTAGTTCACTATGGGACCCCCACTGGTACCCCGACCTCCGACCCCGACCCGCCACCAATCATGTCTCCACTATCGTCTGTTTCCCTCCTGTTTCTGGTCCCTATGCCTTAAATCCTTCCATCTCATGGAGTTTCTTCAGAGTGAGGGAGGAGAAGAGACTTGTTGAGAGTCACCATACCCCTATACTTTCCCTTTATACTGGGTCCGCGACCCCCTCGAATCTCCGTTACCTCGATGTTAATAAACATCGATAGAGTTAAATTTTAAAAATGAAAACAAAGTACATAGTCAGAGTAAAGAGGTTCATCTTAAAAATCGAGGAATTTCTTCTGGTCTACAACGGTGAAGACAGATTTAGATAGAGGTAATTATAGACAGATGTGTCTCTCTGTGTGTACATATATACACAATAAATATATGTGCGTATAAACGCATACACACATATACATGTGTCTGTGTATCCATTTGTGTGTGAGTATAGATAATATAGATTGTATAGAAAATTTCCAGGGTCAGAGCTAAGTAGGACGTGTACCTTCCGGGAGAGGTTACATAGGGATTTATCGAACCCTTTCTTTCTAAGTCGTTGGTGATGGAAAGACGTATAAAACGAAGTTTAATGAAGGAACCACGACCCTCCGCTTAGAAGGGTTAAAAACATCGGTCAGAAGCGGCACACTACTAAAAACTTACCTTTAGAGGTCAGCGATACTATTATGAAGTGTCGAAAATAAAGTACATATTAAAGAAAGATTCGTGTATATATCTAAAGGAAATTTTACACCACACATACATCGAAAATGTGTCCATACTACTTGAAGATAAAAAAAAAAAGTACGTTAAAGAAAAACCGTTCGTCTAACGTCCGAAAAGACAACCGTAAAGGTGTCTTTATAAATTCAAGTGTTAACTGTATTACATATACGGTTTATTCTTAAACTACGAAGTAGTTTTGACCGTAAGTACACTTATGCATCCAATGGGGTTATTAGTTACGTAGGGGATTGGAGATAAGTTACAGTAGTATTAACAGTCAAAGGTTTCGTTTGACTTCTTTAAGAATATAGTTTTATGTCATTCTTCGTAACAAACGATTTATATTAGTTGACAATAAACGAAGGTTTTTGTAATGTATTTCTGTTTTCTTACTCATGATGAATGAGGACCCCAAGTCACTGTTCTCTCTTTCTCTCGTGAGTCTCACGGTCTCTACCCTTGAGTTTCATAGTCTCCGAGAAGATAACGAGACTACTTCCCCGAACTTATTCCGTGAAATAAAAAGACGCGGAGGTACAATTCAAAACAGTATTCTTCCGTCGAAAAACTACAGAAGGTCCTTCGGGAGACCAACGATTACTTGAAGACCGTCAATGAAAGGTTGAATCACAAATAATGCGAACTCAGGATAAATGTCTGGAAATTTCTTTTTTACCACCTGGAGTCACGATAGGATTTACTCTATATTATTATTACGAGGTATTTGAACATGATTTTATTTTGAACGATATTTAAAGGTGTTTTATTATTGTCTAGTACAAATGACTTTCGAAAAGTGCGTGGTCGTTAGTATGGTTCAGGTGACACACGGAATCGTGTAAATAGGAACACAAAAGTTGTAATTACTGTGATATAGTGGTTTTGGTGTATCAGTTATTTTAAGTCAAACTGTTACACTTAAATTTACACTACCTAATGTAACAAAACGACTTTGATTTGGAAACTACACCCCAAATTAGTACCACCCCCCCACCCTTTACTTCGGAAATGAAAATTAGATTTGGTCAAAAACACAAAATTGAAATCATTATAATTATATCTCTTACGGATAAATGTATGTTGATGTGACCACACCTTTTAAGACTCTCTCTACCCTTATGGTCTGGTGGACTGGACGGAGAACTCTTTAGACATACGTCCAGTCCTTCGTTGTCAATCTTGACCTGTACCTTGATCTGACCAAGGTTTATCCTTTTCCTCATGCAGTTCCGACATATAACAGTGGGACGAATAAATTGAAGATACGTCTCATGTAGTACTCTTTACGACCTGACCTTCTTTATGTTCGACCTTAGTTCTAACGACCTCTTTATAGTTATTCGAGTCTATACGTCTACTATGGTGGGAATACCGTCTTTCACTTCTCCTTAATTTTTCGGAGAACTACTTTCACTTTCTCCTCTCACTTTTTCAACCGAATTTCGAGTTGTAAGTCTTTTGTTTCTAGTACCGTAGGTCAGGGTAGTGAAGTACCCTTTATCTACCCCTTTGTCACCTTTGTACCAGTCAGAAATAAACCCCCCGAGGTTTTAGTGACGTCTACCACTGACGTCGGTACTTTAATTTTCTGTGAATGAGGAACCTTCTTTTCAATACTGGTTGGATCTGTCGTATAAGTTTTCGTCTCTGTAATGAAACGGTTGATTCCAGGCAGATTAGTTCCGATACCAAAAAGGACACCAGTACATACCTACACTCTCAACCTGACACTTCTTCCGTCTCGCGGCTTCTTAACTACGAAAACTTGACACCACAACCTCTTCTGAGAACTCTCAGGGAACCTGACGTTCCTCTAGGTTGGTCACGTAAGACTTCCTCTAGTCGGGACCCTAAAGAAACCTTCCTTACTACGATTTCGACTTCGAGGTCATGAAACCGGTGGAGTACTCTTCTCAACTGAGTAAACACTTCTGAAACTACGACCCTCCCTAACCCCCGTCCTCCTCTTCCCATACTGTCTCCTACTCTACCGACCTACCGTAGTGACTGAGCTACCTGCACTTAGACTCACTTGAGGCCCTCAACCACTACCTGTCCCTCCGGACCACACGACGCTAAGTACCCCAGCGTTTCTCAGTCTGTGCTGACTCGCTTACTCGACTTGTGACCACGAACATCACAATTCCAAAATAAACTATTACCTCCTATTGTTTCAAAGTGTGAATTGGTTTCGAGACTACTACTCGTTACGAGATTGTAGTGGACATTATCACAGTGTACTAGTGAGACATTTCGACTGGACAAGTGGACCTTTATTCCAATTCTACTATCGGAATACTTTTAGATGTAATTTACTCATTGATTCACTTCAGTGAGTCAGCACAGGCTGAGAAACGCCGGGGTACCTGACATCGGATGGTCCGAGGAGACAGGTACCCTAAAAAGTCCGTTATCATACGTCTTCCGTTACCGTTGAGTGAGGTCATGAGAACGGACCGTTTAGGGCACCTGCCTCCTCGGACCATCCGACGTCAGGTACCCCAGTGATCCTCAGTCTGTGCTGACTCGCTGAAGTGAAAGTGAAAAGTGAAAGTACGTGACCTCTTCCTTTACCGTTGGGTGAGGTCACAAGAACGGACCTCTTAGGGTCCCTATCCCCTCGGACCGCCCGACGGTAGTAGATACCCCAGCGTGTCTCAGTCTGTGTTGACTTCGCTCAATCGTCGTCGTCGTCATGACCTCACCTAACGGTAAAGGAAGAGGTCGCCTAGAAGGGTTGGGTGCCTAGCTTGGGCCCAGAGGGCGTAACATCTGTCTGCGAAATGGTAGACTCGGTGGTCCCTGCAGGGAGTAAATTACCCATGGATTGGGTTATTAATCCAAAGGGTCCACCCTTCCGGAGGGTCCGAAGTCACCATTTCTTAGGAGGACGGTCACATCCTCTGTGTCCAAGCTAAGGACCCAGTCCTTCTAGTTGAACGTCCTCCTTTACCGTTGAGTGAGTCCATAAGAACGGATCTTTTAGGGTGCGTGTCTTCTCAAACCGTCAGATGTCTGGTGCCCCGGTGTCTTCTCAGGCTGTGCTGAATCATTGATTTGTTGTTGTTGTTAGGTTAATAAGGACCTCAGTCTTCACCTTTTAAGGGGTAGTATCCCAATACTGGGTCACTTCTACCTTAGGACCACACCGAACAAGTCAGAAACTCAAGAGTACTGTTATAATACCATCTAAAGTACTGAGTCCAGAACGGAATCAAAGAGATAAACCTGAAATTACTTTGAGCGTAAGTATACCACTCAACAGATCGGTCGACTGAAAGTGGGGGGGTTTTTACGTAAACATTTATATTTACATTTGAATTCATGACCTTATTGATTTATTTTAAGATTTAAAGAGTTTATTTAACACCCACGAGTCCAAAGAATCAGAAGTCAATTTCTTTGTATCATATGGTAAGTGAACTGTAAGATCGTATAAGACGGACTACACCAATAAATTGGAAAGTGTATATAAAGGTGGAGAATAAAATGTATCCTAATTAGGTGTTTCGAAAACTTTTTACGTTCTTCCGTTACCTTTGGAAAATTTTTATATAGATATAAATAAAATGTTGAACCGAATTCTAGTACGGTTGAAGACTTCCAGAACACAAGTGCATAAAAAGTCCTATGTGACCACTTCTACCTCCGTCGATTAATGAGTTCCTACGTTCCACCAAAGGTATATCTGGACTAAAAGGTACTTTAGTACAAAAACAAGAGTTCTATACACGAACATTACCAATCAAAAAATCCATGGACAAATCACTTTGGTGTTTATATTTTACAATTAAAAGGGAGGTGGTAGAAGAGAGATAAGTTCTTTAATTCGGAAAAACAAGAGGAATGAGTTCCATCTTTCGCTATTTAGTCTTTCGTTTTTTTTTTTTTTTATGTGTAAGACCGAAACACAAAACTTTCGATACTCACTATCACTCCGTATCTCTTTATGGACCCTTGTCGGCATGACATAGAGTTGTCAACGTGTCACATATGTTGAGTTGTGTTGTGTGTGTGTTTTGTGTAGAGAGAGAATTTCCTTTCTTTAAAGGGGAATCGTTCTTGGGAGGTCTTCTATCTTTCTTATCATGTCATTCATACTCTCTCGTGACAAACCCATTGAAACGTACTTCTTGGGACCTCTCCACTTCTGAGTCCGTACACTGGAGACTCTCAGCTCCCTGGTCGAGAGACGAAAGACTCATCTGGAGACTCCTCCGTCGTTCAGCATTCTTCCCTTACTAATGTACCATCTCACCCTGAGGTCCCGGTGTCTAATTAGGTAAAAACAGGTTGAGGAACGAAGTCTCACGACAGTAATGACATAGAGACTCACGCCGTCTCTTCGTCCCGGTTCCAATTCCCACGTCCGTTTATTCTTTCTCCTGGGATGGGTATTTTCGTCAGACATACTTGTGTCTCGATCCCTGGTACGTTTCATTTTCCGAGGGTCTAATTCTTTCTGATGACTTCCAATTCTCCTGAACTAGGGTGTGTGTGACCATGAGATAATTCACGACTGTCGAATCTCTGTCATAGTCCTGTGTCGTCTGAACTCTAACTGTGTCTAATGAGACAGTGTATTGCAACTACATAATACAATGTATACATGGACTTTTCACTTTTACAATCGACAAGTTAGTACAGGTTGAGAAACGTTGGGGTACCTGATATCGGGTGGTCCTAGGAGACAGGTACCTTAAGAGGTCCCTTTTTATACCCAACGGTAAGGGAAGAGGTGCCCTAGAAGGGTTGGGTCCCCGTCTTGGGCCGGAGGACGTAACGTCCGTCTAAGAAATGACAGACTCGGTGGTCCCTTCGGGTGTATACATACATTATACAATATGTATTGTCTACAGAAAATAATATTATTTTATAGATAAAAATAGGAAACATTATGAGAAGTGAGATTTTAGATAAATTAGAAAAGTATTCATTTCAGATCGAAAGAAAACTGTTCAGAATCGTACTATATATACCGTGGGGTGAGGTCGTGAGAACGGACCTTTTAGGGAACCTACTTCCTCGGACCACCCGACGTCAGGTACCCCAGCGTGTGTCAGCCTGTGCTGACTCACTGAAGTGAAACTGAAAAGTGAAAGTACGTAATCTCTTCCTTTACCGTTGGGTGAGGTCACAAGAACGGACCTCTTAGGGTCCCTGCCCCCTCGGACCACCCGACGGCAGATACCCCAGTGTGTCTCAGTCTGTGCTGACTTCACTGAATCGTCGTCGTCGTCGTCGTCGTCGTACTATATAGTGAAAGGTAGGAAAATGATAATAAACAAAGAAATGTAAGTTTTACGGAAGAAAAATCCGTCGATACCAACCCAGTAAAAAAATTAGGTTAAAATGTCAGAGATGTAAGATTGACTTCGTAAACTAGTAAATTCAAATTCTACTAGTGAACACACCAAATCAAACTTATATAGTGGAATAGTAAACAAAAGTTAAATAGGGTAAACAAAGAACAAGGGGAAAAGGAGAAAATAAAAAACTGAAGAACACCTAATTGTCATGAAGAATACTAAAGTAACGATAGAGAAAAAACCCCAATAATCGATTTTGAGTCTCTTCCGTTACCGTGGGGTGAGGTCATGAGAACGAACCTTTTGGGGTACTTGCCTCCTCGGACCACCCGACGTCAGGTACCCCAGAGCTTCTCAGCCTGTGTTGACTCGCTGAAGTGAAAGTGAAAAATGAAAGTACGAAACCTCTTCCTTTACCGTTGGGTGAGGTCACAAGAACGGACCTCTTAGGGTCCCTACCCCCTCGAACCACCCGACGGCAGATACCCCAGTGTGTCTCAACCTGTGCTGACTTCACTGAATCGTCGTCGTCGTCGTCGTCGATTTTGAGAAACAAAACAATAAAATCACCAACGAAATGTCAAATAGCCTGTGTAAAAATTGAATGGTTCGCTACAATACGTTGAAGTACATAAATTTACTATGACATGGTGAAGTGTATGTCTTGCTCTCAAAGTGTTATCATAAGACGTTAAAGGAGGGGGGGTTTAAAACACGGTGGTAGCAGTGTATAAATCCAATTGTGACAGGTGTGACTTAACAACGAAAAGAAATCAGTCAATACGAAATTTCATTAAATTTATAATTAATTTTACGACATAAAAGTGGTTATATCTAAGGTAAAGGTCAGGAGTAAAAAACAAATTTAGGTATAAAGGTAGTCCATGGTAAAAAGAAGACAGACTTACTGAAATGAATTACAAAGAAAATCACGTTCTTAAGAAAGTCGAAAATATACAAATTTTACAGAAGTCAAACAGAATCTAAAACTTTCTATGAAATTGACGCATATTTTTACGTATAACTGTCAAAAAACAGGAAAGTATTTAAATTTTAAATGTGAAGTAATGTAAAATTGAACGTGACAAAATCGACTCTTTAAACTACAGTAAGAATAAAACAAAGATTCATACCCTGTAAAAAAAGAGGAGGAAACAGTCGTAAATTCTAAAAAGAGTGACAGTGACAAAAACTTGTTAGAATCATACTGCACGGGACCCCACCAAAAAAGATGTAAAGAACACGAACTCCAAGTAACTCTGAGAATCTAGAAATTCTAATGACAGAAGTAGTTTAAACCCTTTTATAGTGGACAATAAAAAAAGTTTATAAAAACAGGGGGGAAGTAAACCCTCTGAGATAAATATGGATATAATTCGATGAATTTTAACAAGGTATCAAGTGACTACGAGACAATTTAAAAATTTTAAAAAGAAAAGAGAGACAAAATAAATTTATTAAAGATAGTGACACGGAAGTTTAAACGTTTATAAAAAGACGTTACAGATTAGGACACATAAAAAGTGGAGTCTGAAACGTTACACATACAGACTTACTGGTAGAGTGATCAATTAAAAAAGATGAATTGAAATGTTTGTATATCTCATGTCAACATTATTGAAACAGTAGATTAAGAATACAGTAAATTTTAAAAAAGAGTAATCAGTAATACAAAAGGAGGAATAAAAGTACGGTTCATTAAAAACTACCCTACGGTCTAATTAAAATGAAACCCCCGTGACTTATAAAAACGTAAAGATATGTAAAAAGAGAACTCAAAATGAGACATTATATCAATTCAATGAACGTTTGATAAAGTAGGAAAAGTCAGAATGAAAATTCCGAACAATCCGTTCTGGTTCCGTCACGAGTACGACCCCGACTCATAAGGAGGGAAACAACGACAAATCAGCGAGTTAGCACAGGCTGAGAAACGTTGGGGCACCCGACGTCGTCGGTCCGGAGGGACAGGAAGTAGTAGAGCGTCAGACGAGTGTGAGTACAGGTAACTCAGTCACTACGGTAGGTTGGTAGAGTAGGAGACAGCAGGGGAAGAGGAGGACGGAAGTTAGAAAGGGTCGTAGTCCCAGAAAAGGTTACTCAACCGAGAAGAGTAGTCCATCGGTTTCATGACCTAAATCGAAACCGTAGTCAGAAAGGTTACTTATAAGTCCCAACTAAAGGAAATCGTAATTGACCAAACTGGAGAAAAGACATGTTCTCTGAAAGTTTCTCAGGAGTGGTCGTGGTGTCAAGATTCTGTAGTTAAGAAATCGTGAGTCGGAAAAAATAGTAGGTCGAGAGTGTGGGTATGTCCTGATGACCTTTTTGGTATCGAAACTGATGTGTCTGGAAACATCCGTTTCGTTACAGAAACGAAAAATTATACGACGGATCCATACAATAACGAAAAGAAGGGGGCATCACTCCGTTCTAGGAAGAGGGAGATTATGGGATACTTAGTACCTTAAGAAGTAGACCGACTACCTTTGTCCCTTATAAAAGTTCAGACACACTGAGACTCCGTTAACATAGAGATCAGTGAAGTCCACTCAAAATAGGGCAGAGACTTTTCAATGGAGTTCATGTACAGACCAGTCGTGAGTCGATTGATAAACTCCCCGGGGAACCCATTTAGAGACCTCGAAGAAGAGACACGTCGAGAGGTAAAGACAGTATGAGGCGGGACATCATACGTCCGGAGGACTGGGGCAGCTAGAGAGTCGAGACGGGGAAATGGGTTCCCTAAGAAGATCCAAGACGAGTCCGAGGGAACGGACGTGACTTCCGATCTTTAATGGAGTTCCGTCATTTAGACCCCCGTTAACGTCTCGTCCGAATTAACTAAACGAAGTTTGAACAAATCGTCGAACAAGTGGTCACAGAACTTTTAGTAGCGAGTAACAAGGTGTATGGAACAATAATAATAAACAAACAAACGAACAAAGTCCGTCCTTTACCTCTTATTGTCTCTCAAGACCAGTAATCGTGCGGAGATTTTATTACTGACTGTAAGGTCAAGTGATGGCTCAGAGGTTCCACTGGTTGTCTTACCGTCACGCCATAGGTATATTGTAAAAGAAACAGATTGACTATCTCCTTTTATACTTCAGTACCTACTCAAAGGTACCTTATAGTACACAGGTCCAACACGACCTCATTTTGCGATAACTAAGGTTTGGGAGATTAACTATTCTCTTTAGTACGTTTAGTAGTATCTGGTTCAAATAGAAATAAGTCAACTAAGACAGAAATAATTTTTTTCTATTTATCTGTCACATTTCCTACCGTTGTTCTTTTCTCAATTTCATAAATTTTCCTTTTCATAGAAATTGAATTCGTCTATTAATACTTGTTTTTCGAAACTAGTAAAGTTTACTTGTGGTAGATAAATAAATTCATTTAATGAATCCGATAGATAGTTCATCAATTTACTCACTCTCGGAAATTTTCGGATGAACTCAATAAGACAGAGTAGTGATCAAAAGACGTTTAAGAAAATCAATAACGTAGTTTGTGTCTACTCTCGGGGATGTACCGTCTACCAGGGAAAGAGAAAATATGGAATTTCACTGTAAAAAAAAGACAATTTATATAAGTGGTTGAGTCGGACGAAAAGATTCAGATTTAATATATAACTATTTACTCGTCAAAAATTTGTTGACTTTAGAAAACCACACTTCTATTGTTATGAGTATAAGTCCCTTACATGCAAAAGTCTTTTCTTCGAGACCTTCAGGGGACCACCAGGTCAACAATTCTGTGATGCGAAAGTGACATCCCGCGTGTCCAAACTATGGACAGATTTCATGAGAACGGACCTTTTAGGGTACCTACCTCCTCGGACCATCCGACGTCAGGTATCCCAGCGATTTTCAGCCCGTACTGACTCGCTGAAGTGAAAGTGAAAAGTGAAAGTACGTAACCTCTTCCTTTACCATCGGGTGAGGTCACAAGAACGGACCTCTGTTCTCTTCGGGTCCCTGTCTCCTCGGATCACCCGACGGCAGATACCCCAGCGTCTGTGTTGACTTCGCTGAATCGTCGTCGTCGTCGTTCTCTTGACCCCGAAGGGTCCACCGCGACCACCACGTCTTGGACGGCGGTCACGTCCTCTCTCTTCTCCGAGTCCAAACTAGACCCTCTTAGGGGACCTCCTCCCGTCCGTTGGGTGAGGTCATAAGAACGGACTTCCTAGGGTGTCTGTCTCCTCAAACCGTCCGATGTCAGGTACCCCAGCGTGTCTCAGTCTGTGCTGACTTCGCTGAATCGTGCGCGTGTGTGTGATTCCCTTGATTCTAGTGCGTACGACGTACCGCACCGGTTTTTTTTTTAGAGGGGACTAGGTCGTTCCTTCCAGGAGTAAACGGTTTTATCGTGGGAGACTGAACGTAAAATCAGAGAGTCGTCTTTCGTCTTTTAATATTTGACTCTTTTGAATGGGAGTTTATTTCCAGACGGATAAAGATAGATAGAAATTTTCCAGATGGATAGAGAGTTTTCTGTTTCTCTCTCCACCGAAAGTTTTTGTATAAAGTCAAACGAGATAATTTATGAATCCTCTTTACAAGTATTTAGGAGGCACGAAGATTTATGGCATAAAGAGACGGAAAATCCTTAGGTACTCTTAAATGGGACGAAGGACAACCCTCAGACCTCCTCTAACTTCGTCTCTGACCCTAGTCTTTTCCGAAGTGGTCTGTACTCCATGGTTTGTACGCTGAACTTAGTATCTAACGTAAAGTCCCTACCACGGTTTCACCTGTCAGTCTTGTGTTCAACTCTCTGTTCGTTCTTCTCCTACGTAAATCTTTTCTAAGTCATCCACTAAAACGATTTTGTAGTCCAAATACACCTTCTCACTGTCGGTGATTATTGATCTTTCCCTTCAGACTGAAGTGACATTTTCCGAAGTTGTGATTTGACTTTGTGAACTAGAATTGAATCGTCAGCCAACATTGATAATCTGTAGAGACTCAGTTCTTTACTACACTTTGTGATTTCCCTTTGATCAATTATAAAATGAGATGAAGGAAGGACAGAAAAAAAGATGTGTCTAACTTATACGTAAAAACTTGAAAGTATTAACGTCATTACGGTATATAAGACTTGACAAAGTAGTATGTTTAGACATGATAAAAATTCCGAAGTATCGTGATGTCTAGTTATCTGGGGTCAAATAGGTTGACAAGAAGATAAAAGTCTGTAAAGCAATCCAAAAATTTGAAAAAGCATTTGTGTTCTATCCGTTTTATAGCTAATAACAATTTCGTCCTATGACTCGTGAACGTAAGTAACTGGATAAAGTCCAGACATACAATCTTAAAAGGTAGAATGATTCAACGTTTCCAAAGTGAGATTGTTTATTACAATAATATTTTTTATTTTACTACGCCTTCCCTACACGAAATCCTCCTAATGAGATACTTCGTCACAAACCGATCCGTCATCCATCTTAGTCCTCTTATCCTGGGACTTCTAGTGGGTTCTCCACTACCGAGGGATTCAGTTGTACCGAAAACTGTCAAACGGTACACGAAAGTGTACGTCTCAGAGCAAATTAGGAATGTTCTTCGGACACTACATTCGTCCCTTCTATGGGATAAAATTTCTATTCTTTTGGTTCCGAGTCAAGTCTAGGAGACTAGATACGGTCACAAAAAAGTGAGAACGTACGACGAAAAAGCACGGAAATTTACCGTAAGTCGTAGTCTCTAAGATCAAGAAAGTTCGCGACGTCAACCTCCGTGGTCCGTCAAGTCGGAGAAGAATGTGATCGACGAAAAGGAAAAAAAAAAAAGGAAGCCAAAATAAATAAAAACCGACGTGACCCAGAGGCAACGACGTCCGTTCGAGAGAGATCACGTGACGTCCCCGGAGACTAACCCCACCGAAGAGAGTGACGGCTCGTGTCCGAGATCGCGCACACCCGAGAGCTCATACGTTCGACGTCATCAGACCCCTCGTACCCGAACCAACGGGACCCTGTACACCTTAGAAGGGTCTGATCCCCAGCTTGAGGACAGGGGACGTAACCGTCCTCCTAAGAATTGGTGACTTCGTGGTTTCTTCAGGACGAAAAAAATATGTGACCTGAAAATATGTTCTAAAGGAAACTATTTTCCCAAGATCTCTGGTTTCTTTATTTTTTTAACGGTTAGACTTCTTGAAACGTTAACTAATTGATACCCCACGCTACCTCTCTCCCGTCAGTTCTGAATGGAACATTCTGACAACGGACCCATAATCTTTGTTGCCTTCGTCAGCGTTGTCATCGTTCCTTCCTTCTCCTGACCGAACCCCTCCGTTTATCCTAGCACTACCAAAACCTACTTCTATGTCCATGATAACTTCGTAGGACTTCCTAGACTTCCTATTGTCTCTGGATCAAAGATGAATGGTTCTAAACTGTAAAATTGTTTTCTAAGAGTATTGACTACGAGTTGACAATTTGACTTTACTTGTTGAGTCAGTTATTCTTGAAGTTTCTCTCCTTTATCATTACTTGACTTCATCAGTCTCTTCAGAAGTACCCTTCAGACTCGAGCTGATATGTGATATAAACCTACCATCTGTCTCCTAAAAACATTCCTCTCAGTCCGTGAATGCATTGAACGGTTAGGACCCACCGTAATTAAGTATTTTCCATTACGAAATAGTAAGACGTTTACACAATCCTACTTAAGTAACAGACGGTAACAATTATATCCTTTAGCGTCTCACTCTAACAAGGTCTCCTAATCGGTACCTGGGTCTCTTTAGTGAACTACTTTCGACCTACACTCTACCATAACTACTACCGTCGGTTTAGTCGTGAGCCCACGGTCAGTGACCGAGAGGGTAGTACAGTTGACTACTCCAACTGGGATCCAGTTCGGTGTGTCATCCCACATTTGTATGTCGAAGTCCCTACAAAGATGTCGTAGTGATTCTCCTAATCTATCCTTAATTGGAATAGGTCCTTCTCCGTCGTTCCTTTCGTCGTCCATGGGGGGTCGTCTCCTCTGTGTTGTCGTCTTCGACTTTTGCAGTACGGTCAGGGGACGGGTAAGGACGAAAGTACACATCACTTTTTGCCGAAACAGACGTCCGAGGCATAGATGACCTGGACCGGTCCTTAAGAAAAGTTCGGTCAAGAAGCATATCCTAAAATTTACAGGAGGACGAGAGTCCCGTGGTACACTTTTTAAACCTCTTTTATCGTTTTTATGTTTATACGGGGTGCTTTTGTTTTGAAACGGAGGACTTTCGTAAAGGTGATCTCTAAGTCGGACTTGTTTCTTGGAAGCTTGTGAGGGAAAGGGTAACAAGACTTTCTGACATTTTCAAAAGATTTACATTAAAAATAGTGGAAAGAAAAAAAAAAATGGTAAATACTTGTATACACAAAAAATACTATAAGTGTTGTACGAACACAGTGTTCTAAGTTTAAATTAAAGGATGTTAATGACGTGTTATACGTACGTTTTTTACTATATTTTTACTGTCTTTTATTACTTGTCAATGAGGTAAAGACGATTCAATGGAAAACCTTTATTTTGAGTTCGTAGTAGGTCACCCTCTAAAACTAACCGACAACGGTCGGGTACAACAAATCTCCGTAACCATTATTAGCAATCTTCAAAAGTTTAGAAGGCTATCATTGTCCTAAGCCAAATAACCCTTTAATAGTAGGACATGTAGGTCTCTAAATTCTCTCCAACATTGAAGGAAGATTGACGAGTCCTTTACACCTCCAATTCCACCAATCGACCACCAAATAGTTACTGCGAAACGTGGAAGATTAAACCTCAGTTTACACGAACTTGATTAAATCAGTACAGTAATGTATAGAGCAAAGAATGTCCATCGTTATCACTTGAACATCTGTTTTCGAACAAATATAGTCTCCACCTTCTCTTTAAGGAAGGAGGATGCTTAGGGTACCTCCGTGATTTCGTGACACTGATTTGAGACTTAGACCTCGGCAGTCTGGACCAAAATTTAAGAACCCTGAAGGGTCCACTAGGTCACTGATTCTCAGGTTCGAGGGTTACGTCTCTCCCGGAGCTCTGTAAGGGACCAGTCCCTTGATCCAGGGTGTACAGTAGTGATTTTTCAGACGTACGACGGTGATTCTGGGTTTCGTCGGTTTGTTTTTGTTGTTGTTTTAAGAATGGATGATGAACCGTTGAGACTGAGACCTTGTTCTCAAAAGTTGGTGAGAGTCGGAGTTACAGGAGTGACGATTGTACCTGCAAACCTTTCAAGTATGGAAAAATTAAAACGACCTCTAGTTCAGTCTGTTACGTATATTATACGGACCATATTATTTCATTCGTGACCTATAGACAATCCATAACGGTAATTTTTAAACTACGACGGGTGCTGTTTCTCCTGACTGGTGCCGAAAGAGGGTACATCTCTTGTCGGTGACACCTAACTCCATCTGCGACCATATGCCAATAAAGACAACGTACTCACTGTGGAGGGTGGACACAAATAAACGAATCAAGATTAAGTCCGTAGGTTTTCTTCCTGTTTTATACAAAACAGAATGATCCACATCAAAAGTACTTTACAGTAGGGACTTAACCGAATTGAAGAGGGTTTACAAGTACTCACCCTCTTGTAAGAGTTCATTTATTCCTTTCTTTCTTTCCTTCCTCCCTACCTCTCTTCTCCCTCTCTCCCTTTCTCTTAACGTTGTCTACTGGCTGGAATTTAGGAAACCACTTTTGTCTTTCTAATTGGTTGTATTAGAGGAAGATTTATTCCCTACGACTGTGGGTAGTACAACCGTTGACTACCCGATATCAAGACATTTTGTACTCGATACGAAGTCACAAGAATGAGGTAATTTCGTCTCTTTTCTGAAGTACTTACCCTAACCCCGAGAGACAAGGTTGATAAACCAAAGGAATCGTTTGAGTGACGGTTATTCTATGGGTCGATATTTTTATTTATCTATTTATTTTACTGTTTTACCGTCTATAACTCCTGATAAATTCTGAGACAGTACAACAAACGTAAAGGACCGACGAGGGACAGAGAAATGTAAAGGGGGTAATGAGATCCACATAGGTCAGAAGGTCGGGAACCTGGTCTCGACTGTCTTTACGTACTCAGATCGTACTCCGTTCCAAGGAGTCTTCCAATACGAGTTCCTCTTGTTTCCACCCTCGTCTTACCCAAGAGACTTGCCCTGACTTACTCTTGACCTGGTCAAGACAACGACCGACGGATCTCGGGGTACGACTCCCATTCACACTGGAACAAAGATTCGAGGGACCCTTGTTCGTGGGCAGTTTACTCTGATGACTGCAGAAAGCACCCGGGACAAGTTCTCGGTACACAAATATAGTAGGAACTAGGTTTACAATCCCCGAGTGTGACCGAATGTCTCCGTCCAGCCACATGTCTCCGTCGTCACTGGTTGCGTCATTCCTTTACACCGGTGTCTTGGGATGAAAAGTGCCTTTCGAGTACGGACATCCACTCGACACCCGTAGCCGATCATGGTGTAGCAGAGAGACGTCATCTATCTCGACTTGTCACTCTGTCCCCGATAACTTTGTTGGCACCCAACTGGCGGTTAAGTATGGTAGCGATGTACGTGGGGGCTGGTTGTGTAGGGGGAGGAAAATGATTTGACTTGATTTTAGTAAATTGAAGAAAAAAAATTTCAGTAAACAGTACCTTCGGGTCCAGTGGAACGAATTAGCCTTAAAGTCTCTGTACAAATAGTGGGTCTGTAAAAAGTACAAAACTTAAAGTACTCGAAGGGTACCAATAACTTTGTAAAAATTACTTTTGTGTCGGTATTAGTAAAACTTCACTAACTTGTACACCTACAGAACGGATCGTACCTCAAGTAAAAATTTACACTCATTATTCGGTCACCGTACCTTTGTCGTCCAAAGGTGGTTTTTCGGTAGAACTTTAGTGTAAAACGTGTCTGGGTAAAGTGCATTTGTCTTCAGAGAGCAGTGGTCTTAAAGGTGAAGTGAAGTGTTGTTACTTTGTTAGGTGACCATAGACGAAATCAGGTTCCAAAAAGGCACCCATTACGGGGGTTCGATCAAGGGAAGTTACTTAATTCCCAGGTACATACCCTTTGCACTTGTCGAGACAACATTACATGTACATTTGTAAGTGCCTCAACTAAATAACACTGGGGACAAAAGAAAACTTAATTATGGTTTACATTTTCTTTTACGAAATTTTAATTTACAAAGTATTGTCAACGAGTAACTTTTGTCATGACCGTCTACACTTGGCTCCTAATTTTACAACCAAGTTGTGGCAGTTTTCACATTCAGTCGGTGGAGAAACACCCTCATCTCCAAAGTCTACACTTTTTGAAAGGAATCTAAAGTAATTACGTTCGTCTTCAGGTATAGTAAGAGACACGAGACGTCTTGTGTAAATAATATATGAAAAAGTCACGACCAAGGGAGCTACATTCTTTCCTGTCACTGTCTTAGTTTAATAGGTCTTCTCCTGTGTACATTCCTTTTCACCTCAAACCTTGCACACGAAATACTCCTTGTTTCCTTCATCTGTACTAAAAAAAAAAATTTCTTAGATTCAACAGGAGAACCTTAATAGTCTTCTTAAACTCTCTCCGTTGGACGAAAACCAACAAGGGACACTTTCAGTCAGCACAGGTTGAGAGACACTGGGGTACCTGATATGTCAGGTACCTTAAGAGATCCAGTCTTATGACCTCACCCATCGGAAAGGGAAGAGGTCCCCTAGAAGGGTTGGGTCCCTGACTTGGGTCCAGAAGACGCAACGTCCGTCAGAAATGGTCGACTCGGTGTTCCCTTCGGGTTCTCGTCTTATTTCCTACTCCACCTCCATAGTCTTTTCGTTTACACCTCTGAAGAACCATCAGGACACCCATTCTGAGACGCGAAGGTGACGTCCCCGTACCCAAACTAGGGACCGGACCCTTGAATCTCGACCGTATAGTACGTCGGTCTGTTTTTCTCACTTTTCGTTTGAAACGGTGTTATAGTTTACCCATAAAGATTTTTAGTTTCTAAACAGAACAAGGTCGCTTCCGACCAGAGACATGAAGCAGACGATATTTCCCACGTAAGGACGGGACCCTCCTTCTCCATGAGGGAAATTTCCTAAGAGCTTAAAAGATTAAAGAAGGAATAACGAGAAACTAAACCAAAGTAAGTCGATTCCTTATATATACATCGAATACAGAATTGTTAGTTACTTGACTAGATGAACCTTTGACACAGTTAGTTTGGAAAAATATCTACTTTAGTATACTATTTATATGAATTGAGTGATAAATCTCCTTTTGGCTTACATTTAGAAAACAATTCGTATGAAAACTCCACGTTTATTAATAAAGGCTTTCCTTTGTAAAACTAAAGGAACTTAACCTAAAAGAATGTGTCTCTGTAGACATATTGGGTCGTCACACCCTACGGGGTGTGCAGTAATTCACCATCTTTTTAAGACTAAGACAACCACAACCCCTACTTTCTCACTCCGGGGTGGGAGGAGGAGGAGAGTAACTCGTTTGTGAAGTAATCTTACAAAGTGTGACCTTTATAATTGTGGTTTAGTTACTTTAAGTCACGGTAGTCTCCCGATGTTGTAATTGAAAAACACGGGACACACCCTCGAGTTGCGGGAGAAACGGACTCAAGATAGGGTTCAGAGCGCAATTAATTGATACCTAGATGAAATGGACAAACTTGAACTTAAAGGAGTAGACATCTTACCATCATTATTGTGACACGCGGGAACCGGTCCTCCGACCGTAAGTTACTGTACTAGTGTACATGTCACACTACATGTACGGGGCCCCCTCGTCGACAGGAAGATTAGTCTTTGTCAACTTATATCTTAGAAAGAAAAAAAAAAGTCTAAAAAAAAAATACATGTGGTAAAAAATTTCAGAAATAACTTAAACAATCTTATAACGAAGACAAAATACGAAACCAAAAAAACCGGTACTCCGTACTTTCTAGAATCGAGGGGTTTCTCCCTAACTTGGGAGCGGGGGACGTAACCTTCCACTTCAGAATTGGTGACCTGGTGGTCCTTTCAGTGATCTTGCTTAGAAATTTCTTTAGAATTTAGGTTACAGTCTATGGTTTTATAGTGGACCGGTGTGTGACACCCCGTCAGTAAGCGGAGAGTAAAGAGGTTTTTCTAATCCTTAATCTTCATATAGGGTAGATCTCTCTACTTACTGTTTGTTCAAGAGATTTGAGTACAAATCTCTTCTGTAAATTGTTATAATTGAGGATGAGTCCGTCTTCAATTATAAATTTCCTTAAATGTATTTATTTTAAAATAATGTATTTTATTTTAAATGCATTCATTGTATTTTGGAAAACTATTAAATATTTTAGAATAAAACCCCCCCTTTAAATCCTAAAACGAGTCACCGTCTTAGTGTCAAACGTACAAGAACCGTGGTAAAGATTTTTTTTAGAAAGAAAAAGACGATTTTCCAGACGTACCAGAGTTACAACGACAGAACCACTCCAAAGATCATTCCCCGTCCATTGTCATAAAAGTGTTTGTACTTATAAATGGGGTAGTCTAATTACGGATTGACCAGAGACCTTACAGGTGTTAGTGTTTATGTAGGGTCTTATATGTTATATGTTAATCCAAGACGTTGGGTTGTAAAATATAAAGGTTGTTAGGTTGTAGATGTCAATAAGAGAGACTTACTACGAAGAGAAAACAGGAAAGAACTTATCTTGTTCAGACGAGTCCTCTTCTTTTATCGGCACTGTTGAACGACACACTAGGGGTCGTCCGGTGACGGAGAGACCCGGAGGTAAAACATAGACATTTACTCCTCCAACCTATTCTGGTCCACAACAGTTTGATGTCGGACACCCGTTTAGGTCTGAGGGTGAACGAAGATATGTTCGATTTTTTTTTTTTTTCTTTTATCAAAAGTAAAGTTCCAATAACTATTTGTTAGTTTACTTCTTATATAACACTGCACGTTTTTAACATTCCTTAAGTTTGTAGACACGGTGTTTATTTTAAAGTGACCCTGTGTCGGCCGGGACAAGTAAATGTGTAACGGATACCGACGAGAATACAACCCGAAACGTCCACCGTGGTCACCATTGCCTAGGTGAACGGTTACGTCCTCTGTATTCTCTACACTCGAGTCAGAGACCCAGTCCTCCTAGGGGACCTCTTCCCGTACCGTTGGGTGAGGTCATAAGGACGGACCTTTTGGGGTACTTGTCTCCTCGAACTACCCGATGTCAGGTGCCCCTTCGCTTTCTCAGCCTGTACTACCTTCACTGAAGCACACGTGTGTGTGTCCGCAAGTACGATTTTACCGTCTCCACTCCTTAATATCACGTGGAGTCTCCCGGACGTTTCAGTCTCAATAAATGGTAGACGGGGAGACGTTTTGTTCGAGTAACTGGGGTCACGTTAATGATTCCGTGAACGGTTGAGTTCAGTGAGTATTGCAGAGTGATGGAATTAGGATTGAGAAAGAAAGGAACTCGAAATCTACAATTCTTAATATCTTTATCGTAGATTTCACTGCTTTATGGTCGTTTCACTATGCCGGTTCGGTCCCTACAGCACGTCGGGAGTAAATTACGGGAGGTGTCGAAAGACGAAAATAGAGGTGACCCGGTAGAAAGGTAGACTTAGAGACGAGGAGCGGAAACTGTAAATAACGGACCCGAGAGGTTCCAGTGAAGGATATACGGAAAACATGACTTGACGTTACTTTCAGTTGGGAATCTAAAGATATTTACACAGTCTGTTCTGTTCCCTTGCAATAAAATGTTTCTATGTCCGTGTGGACTCTCTATGACATCCAAGTAAAGATCTGGTGACGTCACTTCCCTGATAGTATTATTTCAGTTAGTATGTTTTTACAGACCGAAGGGTCACTTATATTTTGAATACGAATGTGATATGACACGTTATCGTAGTCAGATTATTTAATTAGTTACATGTATAGATTACTTTTTTATGAAATAACAATTTTTACGATTACCAGTAAACTCAGAAGTCGTTCAGGATCATGACTTCAATTTCCAGTGACTAGTTTCTAGCGGTGTTATTTATGTTATTGTTACTCTTTCGAACTTTTAAAACACTCTTAATGGTTTTGTGTTTCACTCGTTGACGACAACCTTTTTGCCGTGACTATGTGAACGAGTCGCGTCTTAACGGTGTTTGGAAGTTAGACAGTTTTTGTTTGTTTGCTTTGTGTTCGTCACAGAAGTCTCGTGTTGTTACGGACGATTTAGTGAAGTCAACACAGGTTGAGAAAAACTGGGGTGTCTGACATCGGACGGTCCGAGGAGATAGGTACCTTAAGAGATCCGTTCTTATGACCTCACCCAACGGTAAAGGAAGAGGTTCCCTAGGAACGAGTTACGTCCTAACATTGTTTGAATGTTAAACAAATTTTTTTTTTTTTCGTTATAGAAGTTTCGCGTTATTTTACTTCGTGTTGTTTTGTTCCATACCGACGTTATTTGTTTTTACAGTTTCCTTATCGTCACCCTAATTTTGAGATTAGAGGATGGGTGTTTCCAGGCAGATCAGTTTCGATACCAAAAAGGTCATCAGTAGATACCCACATTCTCAACCTGGTATTTCTTTCGACTCGTGGTTTCTTGACTACGAAAACTTGACACCACAACCTCTTCTGAGAACTCTCAGGGAACCTGACGTTCCTCTAGGTTGGTCAGGTAGGATTTCCTCTAGTCAGGACCTACAAGTAGTCTTCCTGACTACAACTTTGACTTTGAGGTTAAGAAACCGGTGAACTACACTTCTCGACTGAGTGACCTTTTCTGGGACTACGACCCTTTCTAACTTCCGTCCTCCTCTTTCCCTACTGTCTCCTACTCTACCAACCTACCGTAGTGACTACTCTACTTGTACTCAAACTCATTCGAGGCCCTCAACCACCGTCTGTCCCTCCGGACCACACGACGTCAGGTACCCCAGAGTTTCTCAACCTACGTTGACTCACTGATTTGACTTGACTTGACTTGGAGTAGACTCCGATAATGGGAACGGAGAAAACAAGTACTGGGGAAGGTCGTTAAGTTTACTAATAAAAATTATGAGTCACTCATAAGTGATAACTTGTCGTTCTTTCAGAATTTAGACCTTTTGTCAGTAAAACCGATACTTGTATCAGTGTCGGTCTGTTGTAGAGAGAAAAGGTAGTGAAAGTTAGGGAAAGATTGACGAAATAGACCCCCTGTCAACGGTAATTTTTTGTTTGTAAGAGAACATCCAACATATTAGTCATATTTGATAACGGACCTTAGAAAATGATCAGTACCGTACGTCCTAGTTCAAGGGACTGGTCCCTGACTTGGACCCGGGGGATAGCACCTCAGATTTGGTGATCTGGTGGTGCCTTCAAGGGCTTATAGATGAGAATTAGACTCGAATCTTTCGTAGAGACAGTCACACAGTGTACCTAGAAAGGGACGTTCTTAAGAAAATTCACTCGTTGGTCTAAAAACAAAACCGACTACATACTCCCAGTGTTCGAACTTAGAGTTATTTTGAGTCAAAATCTGGAAAGAGTCATTACCCCCTTTTTTATTTTTCCCTCATATATAGTAGAGGAGTTCCGGTACTCTCATGTAAACATTGTTCTTAAATCATCCGGTAACTATTTAAGTCGTTTTCGAATAGACACCGAAGACCCAAGTTCTAGTATACGGTTTGTGGTACCCTCCGTCTCTTGTCAGATGTCACACTTCCCGTTCCGTTACTTCTGTTCCTTCTTTTAATGTTCTATTGGCATTCCCCGGGTCACTTCTTTACGGATACCCTCAAGTCTCCATGTAAAAGACCTTACTTATGTCTGACGAAGAACCTCTCCACCGTATACTGGACCCGGAACTTCCGAACCCTTGTCAAGTGGTCCTTTATCCTTTGTCCGCGAAGAACTGGACCTACCTCTGTGTTCCGGGGTCTATCTCTGGGTGACTTGATACAAAGACTTTTAAGGAGGTGACCTATATAAAAAAAGGAGTCAGATAATGATTTTTTCTTTTTCCGATAGCAAAACTTCAGTCCTAAAAAGATGTTACGATACAGAGTGAAGTACAGAAATCTCAAGTTCACAGGAAACTTCTGTGACGAGACTTCGAAAATATTTGATTAGACTCCTGTAAACACGGATTAAATAGGTCTCTACCATCCAGGAACATGACATGTGCACCAGACGTATAAGACCTAACGATTTCGGTAAACCTGCTAATAAAAATAACAAAAATGCTACCACTATTTTTCCTTCACACAACGTAAACGTTTCTAGAAAAATATGTAATAAATACGGATCTGCTAGACCAACGTACGAGGATTTATTATTTTTACTTACCTAAATAGATTTGAGGACCGTATCGTGTCCTCATTGTCTCCTCAAAAGTAGACAGTAATACTCCTGACTATCCCGTTTTCCAAATCCCCTTTTCTAAAACTTTTAGTTCTCAAGAACAATGACGGAGAATTACCTGATTGTTAAATCTGGATTAACTAGTGTCGAAATTAACAGGTATTAAAGGTATATGGTCCAATCGGAATACCCTACAATGATTAGTTTAATTTTGAGTACGTTTCGTTAGGGGTTAATGTCTTACAAAACAGAGAGAAAGTCCGAACCTCTCAGTCCCCGTTACACCACAACTACAGTAAAACCGGCACTGGTATCGGTGTCGGTCTGTTCGTCCCGCTTAGTGTCCGGACGTGTTAACTTTACCGAAACTTTCTGAGCAAAAGTGTCTCGACGGGGACGGATCGCTGGAAGACTCTAACTCACATTGGTTTTTTCCTCTGAAATTTTATAAATAAAATTCAATTTTTTGCTACTATATCAACACAAAGGTCAAGTTTACCTACCAGACGACTTGGGAAGTGTGTCCCAAACACCCGACCGGAGTAAGTAGGGGTTGTCTCTCAGTCACCTTACAATACCTGACTTACAAACAACGGGGAGTTTCAAGTAGACAACTTTACGGGGAGAGGGGGTAACATTGCCATAATTCTCCTCCACCCCCGGAAACCTTCCACTAATCTTCATCTACTCCAGTACTCCGACCTTGGGAGTATTTACCCTGACACACGACAACAAGTCAACGACTCAGTACAGGGATACCTGACATCGGGTGGTCCGAGGAGACAGACACCTTAAAAGGTCCGTTCATATGCCCTCACCCAACGGTAAGGAAGAGGCCTCTCCAGAAGGGTTGGGTCCCTAACTTGGACTCAGAGACGTAACTGTCCGTCTGAGAAATGGTGACTTGGTGGTCCCTTCGAGTACTCACCCTAATCACGGGAACATTCTCACGGTCCTGTCGGACGAAGAGATGAGAGGCGGTGCACTCCTGCGTTCCTCTTCTGTCGACGGTTGCAAGGTCCTTCACCCCGGAGTAGTCTGTGACTAGACAAGACGGGTCTGGGGTCTTGACACTCTTCACTTGGAAACAACGAGTTCGGCGGGTCAGATGTCAGTAGACAGTACCGACTGGTTCCGTCCCTCACCACTGTTGGGGACACTTGGGATTCTCGTGTACGAAACGAAGACCAGTCACAGCTTAGTACTCTAAAAATAACACAATCCAATGTCTGGTTCCCTTTCTACTCAATCGAAAGTCCTGAGGAAAAAAAAAAAATTACACGTGGTTAAAATTTCAGAAATAACTTAAACAATGTTATAACAAAGGAAATACAAAGTACAAAACCGGGTCTCCGAATACCCTAGGATCGAGGGGTTAGTTCTAAGTTTGGTCGTAGAAGAAGTAACCTTCTACTTCAGACTTGGTGACCTGGTGGTCCCTTCCGGGGCCTTATTATTTGAAGGGACGTCAGGTATTCTTTTGTGTGGTCGGAAAGGGTGGGGTTTGAGTACCGGATTAGGTAGGGGTACCGGAAAGAACCGTGTACTTTTTACGAACAGATAAGTTTCGTGAAAGTGGTTGTTTCCCTCCCTGTTTAAAACTTTTAGATAAGACGCCAGCGATTTCCGACGATTTTTGCAGTCTCTTTCGACATCCGAAGATGGTGCATAGGCGACCGGAAGACAACCCTGACTGTCGTTAAAAGTATGATAGGAATTAACAAGAGGTGCTACCTTTACACTTTCGTGGTCAGAGGTGTTCGGAGGTTTAAGTATTCGTTGGAGAATCAAAAGTCTCTCGGAAGGCCATTTCCTTAAGTCTCAGGGAAAGTTACAGGGCGGAAGGTTCAAGGGTAAAGAACCGAGACAGTGGCGCCCTTGTCGTAGGAGGTGTCTATGAGGGTTCGTGGGATGTTAAGATTGAGAAAAAGATTAAGATTGGATGAAAGATTGAGAAGCGTGTGTCAAATACAGATAAATACTGATTTAAAGAACCCCTGTCTTCGTAGAATAAATGTGTCGTAGGGATTAGAGATAGGGTCTGGTAACACATCTCATTCGTAAACTATTTATACAACTTTTGTGAACATTAAGGACACACAACCCGGGTCAAACTCGTTGGAGAGAAAATGGACCGTGGATTAAACTTAGCCTTAAATCGAGTACACACATGAAACTTCGAGATTAAGGTACTATGTAACCTGTTTTACAAAAATCAAGTGCAGAGTACAGCTTTACCCTTCTTCTAAATGTGGTTTGTGATGGACTTGCAGTTTAAGAAAAACGACTAATCTGTAAAAACCAGTAGAGTGGTTCAAACCAAAAGAGTTGGTTAAAGAGTAGAGAGTGACGGAACGAAAGGGGTGTCGGAGATTTTTCTTGGGGAAGATAACAAAAGACGTCGAGTCGAGGAGGGTCTAGAGTGGAAGGAGTCGTATATCTTACACAACCCTTTTTCTTCCTCCTTAAGTCTCCCCAACTTGACTAGTGTTTATCACCTACTTACTTGTTATAATACGGTTTCGATGGGCCTCTTGTGTAACAAATGGATAAGTTCGATGAAGTAGGAAAAAAAAAAAAAAGAATCTTGTTTTCAAGATTAAGGTCGGATAAACGGAAGAATAACGTATAAAAGAACTAGGGGATATTTATAGAACTCTTTAGATAGTTATGACGAAGTTCCACCTGGGAGGGTTTTTGAAATGTCATTGAAGAAATCTTAATAAATTTCAATAACGGAACTTCTTTGTTGAAGATTCGAACCCTTAGTCAGAGAATGGTTTTCAGGAAACAAGGAATTACTTCTACCTTAAAAATCCGTTCTACCTTAAAAATCCGTCGAGACCCGTAAGACCATCTTAGAGACCCTTGTACTATTATTATAGATGTAGTAATCCATTGATCCTCCTGTTTTACTCTAAACTGTGAAAGATCGTATCTCGTTTATTTATAATCGAAAATAATTATTATTGTAATTAAGTACGATTATAACTGATTACCAGTAACATTAGAATTTCTCAACAGATTTCTTAAAACCGTTTTCCAGAATATTTTTACCGGAACGATTGGTAATCGAATGATACGGTCGTTGAGTTGAATTTTAGTCTCGTCAAAATTATGTTAGTAATTATGAGGATATGGGACTCCGTAGAACTGGTTCTGGAAGATTTGCGGGAATAATACTTTCTGAGTTTGAATTTAAGAGACTGTTCTTTAGGTTAACGGTAAAAAAACAATTCGTCGTTTTAGAGTACCAAAGGAAAAAGAAAGGAGGAAAAACCAACGAAATAACATCCGAGTTTTCGTTCTTACTAGTACAACTACAAACCATCTTTAGTTACGTCATTGCATTAATAGGAAGGAAATTTTTATTTACTTATTTTTCGTTCTACTCTCCGTATCTTCGTTGACTACGGGGATTAGTTCAACCGATTCTTGTGCCCACCGAAAAAAGTCATGTGAAATCTTCGTTTTAACCTCTCTTACAGTTTCTTAAACCCTTGACTAAAGTTCTCGTTCTACAAACACCAATGGAGACACTTCAATTCCTTCAGATCGGAGTTGTCTCTAATAGACCCAGGTGTCGTTTCTTCTGTTGTTCACATTCTCATCTCTATCTTAGGTTGCAAAACTGTCACGTCCTACCACACCTTCGGTTCTTTCTGACTGGCAATTTCCTGGTAGACCCCCTGAATGACTACCAGGTCGTCGATTCTGAGGCACGAAGGTACCGTCCCTCACACTCAAACTAGGAACCAACCCCTTGATTCTCAGTGTACGACGTCTCACCTCGGATTTATTCATTTATTTTAGTTTCTGGTAGGTCCTCTACGATGAACCTTTGGATTCTAGTCCCTAGGACTCAAACTCAATAAACACCGAATCAAGTGACCTTTTGGAACATTCTAGTCTGAAGTACCTTTCTTCCCGAAATTTTAGGATATTTGTTCACAGGGATGTGAAGATCCTTTAGTTTATCGAGAATGGTTTGTTCACTACTTAATTCACGTTTACTAAACTTTTGTATACCTAATTTAAAAGAACTTTCATGTATACTCAAAAATTTTCAATTGTCCTTTTTTAACGAAATATTTTCAGTAAAATCAAAAAAAAATTTGGGTCAGTTTCCTCCTTCTAGAAACAAAGGAGGGTACTTGGATAACTATGTGATTTGTGAGATGACTACTAGTTCATGACAAGTTTAAGATACTAAAAGGAACTCTTTCTCTCCTCTCACTTTGAGACATAATGCGTATTCCGTTCTGAATTCTCCATTGGTTTGTCTCGCGTCCTTCCAAACCCGAAGGAATATAGGTAGTTTCCTGACGTTATTTTTGTTCAAGTCCTGTTCAAAACTTGATCGGATATACAATATGCAATAGAAGAAATCAGAATACTTCTTCCTGACATTACCCTTTCTTTTGTTTACACGCTAGTCTTCAGAGCCTTGAGCCAAGACCGAAAAGGTGTTTGTTCGACACACTAGAACTCTTTTATTGGCCGGTAGAGCCTTAGTGTCAAATGATTATAGGTGAACTTTTGTGACAACACTTCTATTAACGTACTGTCTCCCAGATATTTCTGTGATCCACTCAACAATTGTAAAAATTTTCCATAAAAAAGGTACCTAAAGTACCTAAGGTACCTAAAGTGGACACGATACGATTCAGCGAAATCAGCATAGGTTGAGAAATGTTGGGATACCTGACATCGGGTAGCCCGTGGAGACAGGTACCCTAAGAGGTCCGTTCTCATGTCCTCACCCAACGGTACGGGAGGAGGTCCCGTAGAAGGCCTGGGTCCCTAGCTTGGGTGCAGAGGACGTAGAGGTCGTAACCGCCCAAGAAATGGTGATCGTGGTGGACCCTTCGGGAAATCATTATGAATCTTCCCAGATTTATAGATGGATTAAAGATTATGTAACCATTATAAAGTTTTGATTGACTTTCAGTTTCTATCAAAAGGAAATCCAGTAGTCTGAGTGTTCTATTACTAGATATCTTTGAAGTGATTTAGTAGGAAACTCGATAAGACGTAAAAAGTAGGGATTCTTGTAAAAGGTTTTATATAAGGAACTTAGTCGTAAATATGTTCTACTATACCAGAGTCTTGCTGTGACGCACTAGCCTTTAAAACGTTTTATGACATATAAGAATATTTTCAGCCTAACGAGATCGTATGGATTCAGTGACTTCTTCTTACGATTTTCCCTCTTAGTACTTTTAAAAAAAAAACTCTGGATACTTCTCAAAAAACTTGGTACCACAACCTCTTCTGAAAACTCTCAGGGAACCTGTTGTTCTAGTTTGGTCAGTTAGGATTTCCTTTAGTTACGAGATATAAGTAACCTTCCTGACTATGACTTCGACTTCGAGGTTATAAATCCGGTGGACTACGTTTCTCAGTTGAGTGACAACCCTTTCTCCCGTTCTCTTCCCCCACCGTCTCCTACTCTACCAATCTATCGTAGTGTCTAAGTTACCTGTACTCAAATTCGTTTGAGGTCCTCTGTCACTTCTTGTCCCTTCGGACCGCACGACGACAGGTACCCCAGTGTTTCTCAGTCTGTACTGAATCGCTGACTTGTAGTTTATATGGTACCTTTGTAAAACTGTTTAGGAAATCCTTTTTTTAAAATTACGTTTCTAACCCAAACCATACATTCTCAAAGAAAAATAAAAGGAATTTTGTTAAAGAGGTTCGAAGTTCTTTACTAGGTCCTTCTCTTTAAAGGATAAGGTCCTAAATTGCACTTTTGACAACAAGGTGCTAGATACAGAAATTCTAAAATAAAATCGTATTCCGGTTGTATATTGTACATGACATATTTATAACTATATTTGTAGTCAGAAGAAACTTGGAAGAGAAGATTTATGAAAAAAAAAAGTAAGTACGGAGTATATTTCAACAAGACACGTGATCTGTTAAGAGTAATGGAAGAAAAGTCGGAAAAGGTCGACGAATAGAGAAGGAACTACATCTGTCTAGTCTTCTCAAGGACTCTGTAAAGTCAACCACCTACCAGGTGCACATCCTAAACACTAAAACGAAGACTACTACTGGTGGTGGAACATCTGGAAGATCCACATTTGGGTCCTCTGTTCTACTAAAAGTGTAACCTGAGATCAGACGCGAGTGTCGGTGGAGTACAAAGACAAAGTGACTTTGTAACATAATTTTTCTTCCGTATAACTCTGTGGTTATAGGACACTAAATTCTTGTGAGGTTTAAAGTCCCCTTAAAAACGATGTACAACGGACACTGTCGTTAATCTTCCTTTGTAAAAAATTTTTTATAAAATGACTAGACGGAAGAGTCTTCGGTCGAGGAAGGGGGACGGAAGACGGAAAACGGGAAAGAGTTTGAAATTTCAAACGGACGAATTTTAAGATGACGGAAAGAGTTTGAGAGAGTTCAATAAAGAAGGAAGTATCAAAGATAACAATAGGATCGTCAGGGATACTACAAAGTAATCTGCAATAAGTGTGTTCTCTTAGGAGTTCCTTCCTTTTTTTTTTTTCAAAGGTATAATGTATGTAAGACTTAACTTTGTATAATAGAGAAAGAATTCTAACGGTCCCGTGTGACCGTGTATTTCCGAGACACTTCAGGACATTATTTTCTTTTGGATTACGTGTTCCTAAGTCAAGTCAATTCAAGTCAGCGAGTCAGCACAGGCTGAGAAACGTTGGGGTACTTAGTGTCGTGCGGTCCGGAGGGACAGGTAGTGGTTGAGGGTCTCAAGTGAGTCTGAGTGCAGGTAGCTCAGGCACTACGGTAGGTCGGTAGAGTAGGAGACAGTAGGGGAAGAGGAGGACGGGGGTTAGGGAGGGTCGTAGTCCCAGAAAAGGTTACTCAGTTGAGAAGTGTACTCCACCGGTTTCATAACCTCAAAGTCGAAGTCGTAGTCAGGAAGGTTACTTGTGGGTCCTGACTAGAGGAAATCCTACCTGACCAACCCAGAGGAACGTCAGGTTCCCTGAGAGTTCTCAGAAGAGCTTGTGGTGTCAAGAAGTAGCGAGTAGAAAGAAGTGTCAGGTTGAGAATGTAGGTAAGTACTGGTGACCTTTTTGGTATCGGAACTGATCTGTCTGGAAACAACCGTTTCATTATAGAGACGAAAAGTTATATGATAGATCCAACCAGTACTGAAAGGAAGGTTCCTCATTCGCAGAAAATTAAAGTACCGACGTCAGTGGTAGAGATCACTAAAACCTCGGGGGTTTTTATTTCAAACTGTGAGAAAGGTGACAAAGGGGTAGATAAAGGGTACTTCACTACCCTGGTCTACGGTACTAGAAACAAAAGACTTACAACTCGAAATTCGGTTGAAAAAGTGAGAGGAGAAAGTGAAAGTAGTTCTCCGAAAAATCAAGGAGAAGTGAAAGACGGTATTCCCACCACAGTAGACGTATAGACTCCACTAACTATAAAGAGGACCGTTAGAACTAAGGTCGAACGCGAAGAAGGTCGGGTCGCAAAGAGTACTACATGAGACGTATATTCAATTTATTCGTCCCACTCTTATATGTCGGAACTCCATGACGAAAAGGATAAACCTTGGTCTTTACCATACCTGGATTGTCTTTGTCTTCTATAATTCTTCTCCATCGTTCTGATGTGTCTTCTTGACATGTTTTTTCTCGAAGTACTGGTTCTCTTAGTGCTACCACACTAGTGAGTGGATCTCGGTCTGTAGGACCTTACACTTCAGTTCACCCGGAATCTTTCGTAGTGATACTTGTTTCGATCATCTCCACTACCTTAAGGTCAACTCGATAAAGTTTAGGACTTTCTACTACGACACTTTCACGACGTGAGTTATACGGTCGTTCAAACCTTTTGAGTCGTCACCGGTGACCTGACCTTTTCCAGTCAAAAGCAAGGTTAGGGTTTCTTTCCGTTACAGCATCCTACGAGTTTGATGGTTTGTTAACGTGAGTAGAGTGTGTGATCATTTCAGTACGAGTTTTAAGAGGTTCGGTCCCAAGTCGTCATGCACTTGGTACTTGACGGTCTACAAGTTCGACCAAAATCTTTTCCGTCTCCTGGTCTCTAGTTTAACGGTTGTAGACGACCTAGTACCTTTTTCGTTCTCTCAAGGTCTTTTTGTAGATAAAGACAAAATAACTGATACGGTTTCGGAAACTGACACACCTAGTGTTAGTTGACACCTTTTAAGACTTTCTCTACCCTTATGGTCTCGTGGACTGGACAGAGAACTCTTTGGATATACGTCCAGTCCTTCGTTGTCAATCTTGACCTGTACCTTGTTGTCTGACCAAGGTTTATCCTCGTTCCTAATCAGGTCACAAAAGTTTCCTAAACTAGGGACGGAGGAAAGTCTTGTCAACTTTTCTGAGTACAATCATTCGAATACTGGAGGATTGTATGACCCGTCATGGAACGTGAACTATTTGTGGATCTCTCTTTATTCATAAAGACAGGTCATTACTGTCCCATGTTAACTTCTTTCTTCATCTTCTCACCTTGATACGAAAGGCCTACGATTCACCGTTTTTGGTCTTTCGTTGGAACAGCTTAACTTCGTTTCTCCGAAAAAAAATTTCTTATCACTGATCGAAGGTCATTAAGGTCCTATTTTCAAATCTGTACTGTGTCGGTCCTTGTGGGATCCCACTGTTCCTATGAGAGATTTCGACACTATCTCATTTATTTTTTTTTTTTTTAATCACCGAAAGGACCACCAGGTGACCGATCCTGAGGTACAAGGGAGACGTCCTCTGAACCCAAACTAGGGACCAGTCCCTTGATCTAGGGTGTACGGTGTTGATAATTATTTTTAGGACACATGGTGTTGATTCTGTACTTATTTTTACTTATTTTACTTTCAAATGACAATAGTGAGAGACCAAAAAAGACTAAACAAAAACGAAACGAAACAAAATTACCACCGTCATACCACTCACCGTCTCTCTGGACCCCGAACTTAGGGTCCAGAAAGATTCGGAGAACTGGACCCTTTCAGTTAGTAGAACTCACTCAACCTGTTTTCTTTTACTCTTTTGAAACCTCCCGGGAATACTCTAACTTTATTCCTTTACATACAATTTGAGCACCATGTGTCGTCCACTAAGGATTCACCTCACTGCCACCAAATCAGTGATTCAACACAGACTGAGAACGCTGGGTACCTATGGAAGAGTTATCTTTACACGTAGATTAAGTCTTGCGTGCGGAAAATAGTGAGCCCCCGTGACTTCCCGTTTCCTCCCGCGTCCAATCTTTCCGTGCCCGAAAGGGACCTTTACACGTGAGCAGTGGGGTAGAGGGCCGCCCAGTATCTGTCCGGGAACTCCGTCTCCAGAAGGAACATGGGTTTGGGGGCCCTGAGACTGGTAAAGGAAGGAAGACCTCTCGGCCGACTTACAAACCTCATTTTGTGAAACTGAAGCTTTAAATTTTTCTTTTTTACTAAATAACTAAGATTAATTTAAAAAAATTACATATCGTCTTTGATCAATTGAAATTAAATCCTGACCGTAAATGTAGGACGGATCCTTCACCCTTAGGCTCCACCTGTTAAGTAAAAGTAAACCCACTTTTCGTAGTAAATTTACAGTCTTTTGACGTATAAATTGTAAACGTCATTAATTCCCCGAAATTAAATTATTATTTAGAGGGACAGAAATAGATAAATGTGTGAAAGGAGACAGGACCAGACCGTGAAAGGAATCACTTAGTTGATAGTGATTAACGAAGAAAAACTTCACATTTATACAAAATTAAGAAGAATGTCCGGTTCATCGTGCAAATGATAAATTAACCATTAATGGAAAAGGTACTTAATGAAAGAAACCCCCCGAAGAGAGTCCCCTCGTTTCTTAAGACAAATGTGAAACAGTGGCGTCTTTAGTTAGAGGGAGAACAAGACTCCCTCCGCCGAAATACTACAAGGGGTGTTTGTCCCGAGGAGGACCCAAACACAAAGTCGAGTCCCCTGTGGAAAAAGACTCTCAGTGTAAGTAAGGTCAGGGTTTACCCCTGTCATGTCACAGAGTGTCCTAATGAGACACCTACTTCCGACTTTCTGATATCTGTATGAGACTCTAAAATTAACCGGAATGTAGCGTCATACGCACAAATCGTAAAAAAAAAATTAGAAAGTAACTAATACCAATTTAACGTAAATCCCCACACCGACCACCTCCTGAAAGGATTCCTTTTGATGTGTTTTACGACCAAAGGTTTTGGGTGAGTGACCTCGAAACTACTCCAAGTGTCTCAGTGTCCTTCCTTATTCTCCGGAGTCACGGGAAACGTCTCATTTACAATTTAATGTGTAGGGCCTAGCTCGTACTCTGCTAGTAAAGATGATTTTTGTTTAGTCATTTTATAGCTCCGTCAAACATGTGTACTAAAAGATTAGATGACCTTATATGTTGTCTCCTCCTCGTTATACTAAGTCGGATTCCACTCGTAATGGCACATCGGATCATTTAAGAAGAGAAAAAACAAAATGAAGTTATTACGTAAGTGAACTGTGTTTTAAGTTCTCTTCGTCTGTTTACAAGACACTATTCAATTAGAGACCGATTTTAGGAAGTCAGTGGGTCTAGCGGAGTGGTCTCGATAGTCGATAAGGGATAAAGGAAGACCTGAGAAGACCTCTATTCGAAATTGTATATTTATATACGCTACGTATAAGAGAACAAAAAATGTTTACCGTCGTTCGCTATGTGTTACCGTGAAAAAAAAGTGAACTGTTTCAAAGAATCGATATCGTAATGTATACCTTACCTGAGGAACAAAAATTCCCGACGAATCTTAAGGCGACGTTCTTAAGTGGTCATAAATGAAACAACAACGATAAATCGGTGATTCAGCACAGACTGAGAAACACTGGGGTATTTGACATCGGGTGGTCCTAGGAGACAGGTAAGTTGTAATATCACCTCGGGATTAGTCGTTTTACTCTGAATTTTTTTTTTTTTCTTTCTTCTCCTTCGGTTTAACGTTTCTTTCTTCATTTTGAAATAAGTGTCTACTGTACACGCAAAGATATCTTAGATATTCTTTCGACGATCTTCATTGTGTACTTAACTCGTTTCAATGTCTGATACTCTATGTATATTTTTTTAGTTGAGTTAAAGATATATATTCGTTACTTTTTTTGTCTTTAAATTTTAAATTTTTTATCGTCAATTTTGTCGTAGTTTTAGAACTTTATGGATCTTCGTTTTGTCTGCTTATTACCCATTCCGAACGTGCGATTTTGATAATTTGTTAAACTCTCTTCATATTCTTTTGAATTTATTAAACTCTCTCTATAGTATCGATACCTAGACTTTTAAGTTATGACAATAATAAAGTCAAGAAGGGTTCAACTGTATATTTAAATCACGTTAGGTTTAGTTTAAGTGTCGTCCTACAAAACATCTTTAACCTTTTGACAAAGATATTAGGTTTGTCGTTACGTTTTCTGGATCTTATCGGTTTGGTTGAAGTTTTTCCTTTTTGTTTCGTCCTGGGTGTGATGGAGTAGAGCTCCGAATAAATATCTCGACAACAAAAGTTCTTTCCCACTTTAACCGTACGAATATGTGTTCATCTAGTTACCTTGTGTTCTCAGGTCTTTATGTAGGTATGTAAACAACAGTTAATTAAAAAGTTTCCACGTGTCTGTAAAGTTATCTCTTTTTAGTAAACAGTTGTTTACCACGACTGTCTTGACTGATGCATACACATACTATGCATTTTAACTTGAGCGGATATCTTTATTTATACTTTGAATTTTTATAATTTGACGATCTTCTTTTAGATCGTCTTTAGGAACACTGAATTCATATTGAAAGAGTCTGTTTATGTTTTACGTTTTCATTTTCGTTTTTTACTATTTTATTAGTTAACTTAGAGTAGTTTTAATTCTTGTAGACGAGAAACTTACTCTGACAATTCTCTTACTTTTCTGTTTCGTAAATGGTTTGGTTCTCTTTTATGAACGTCGAGAGTAAAGACTATTGTCTGACAAAAGATCTTCGTTATTTCTTGGGAACTAAAAGTCACTATTCTTTTATTTGTTTGTAATTTTCGGTTGTAAAATCCTTCCATTTAAATCTTCGATCTTCTTCCATTCGTACCAACTCGATGTCTTACCTCCGATTCTTTAATTAATATTACTTAGGAATCCAAAACACAAAAAAAAAAATGAAGTAAACATTTGTAAGGTTATATACAGGAATTTGTTATTCTTGAGAAAATTACTTATATTGGTGACGTCCCCTTCTCCCACTGTCTCCTACTCTACCAACCTACCGTAGTGGTCAAGTTACCTGTGTTCAAACTCGTTTGACGTCCTCTATCACTTCCTGTCCCTTCATACCGCACGACATCAGGTGCCCCAGCGTCTCAACTTGTGCTTATTCACTGACTTGTTGTTATTGTTTATGGTAATGTTGTAAAATCTTTGTTACGTTAAACTGTTAGGTTCGTTTTATCAACGTTATATAATATATAGATGGTACCCCGCCTTTAAAATAATTTCTGTAACGACTTGAGTATCGACGGAATATTCTATCTATAATTTTACAGACGAAGTTTCTATTCCCTTGACTCTGAATTTCTGTAACTTACTGTACAAGTTCTAGTACGTGGAGTTCTTCAACGTCCTGAAACCTAGTCTGGGTTTAGACAGATAGGAATTATAGTACTAGAAAGTTGACATCATACGTCAGAAAATCATTAACTTTTTTATCACTTTTTTGTAAAAATTTTTAAGGTCTAACATAATTATATCAGATCGGAGGACATTAATTAAGTTTGTACCATCTTTTGTAGTTTTCATACTTATTCTATCTGTAAATAAAGAGACAGTAATTTGTCATTTCTTTACTCGCCAGGTCCTGGTCATTCCGTCGAAATGAGGACTCCAGTAAGTCTATGGATTTGATGAAGACAGAACAACCAAACCAGAGAGGTGACTAAAGGTCTAGGTTTATTCGTTTCGATCGATTAATAATGGGGAAGGACGAGTGTCGTTCTCTTTTCTGTCTTTTTCGACTAAAGGAAAGACCCTTGTCAAACAACTGATAGGAGGGTTTTATAAAGGATACGAATATGTGTGTGTACGTGTGTGAATAAAGTCGGTAAATGAAAGTGACCGTAAAATTTATATAAAGAAGTTCAGACATAATGTATAGACTCTCTTCCGTTACCGTTGGGTGAGGTCATGAGAACGGACCTTTTAGGGTACCCGTTTCCTCGGACCACCCGACGTCAGGTACCCCAGCGATTCTCAGTCTGTGCTGACTCACTGAAGTGAAAGTGAAAAGTGAAGGTACGTAACCTCTTCCTTTACCGTTGGGTGAGGTCACAAGAACGGACCTCTTAGGGTCCCTGCCGCCTCGGACCACCCGACGGTAGATACCTCAGAGTGTCTCAGTCCCTACTGACTTCGCTGAATCGTCGTCGTCGTATAATGTATTGATAGAGTAAATGTTTATTGACGTAACAAAGGTGTTTTACCTACATTGGTAGTAACTTCCTTTGTGAGGGAAGACCCTCCTGTACGTCTGACAAAGGTCCTACTCGATGACGTTGGTCGGTTCCTCATTTGTCTGCGTGTATTTGTGAAGATGACACGATCCCGAAGGGACCACCGAGTCTACCATTTCGCAGACGGCTGTTACTCCCTCTGGACCCAAACTAGGGACCCAGCCCTTCTAGGAGACCTCTTCCTTGACCGTTGGGTGAGGTCATGAGAATGAACCTTTTAGAGTACCAGTCTCCTCGCACCATCCGATAGTGGGTACCCCAGCGTTTCTCAACTTGACTCACTGAAGTGAAAAAAAAATAATTAAATTAGGTCTTCAATATGTTGAGAGAATATGATTGTAGGTTACTAAAGTTAGAGTCCTTATGTGGATCGGTGGTTCTCCTATTCTACGCAGAAGAGATCGATCCACAGATTTCTTAATATGACGATTTTCCTTCTTCTCCATCTGTAACCTCCTGTCAATTACAGTCAACTGACATGAAAGAGATCAGTACACAAGGACTGTGTTGTCTAGACTGAAGATGACACCTTACTGTAACCCTCTAAACACCGACAGTTGAGTTACCGGCACACTTTTACCGGTTGGGTTCACCATCCAGGTATCGAGGACTTGAGTAGAGAATATTAAACAAAGAGAGGATCGGGTATCGGTCTTTTACCACTGTGTCACTCGGACCTTTAGAGTTCGATGTTAAGAAACATATGTCGGACACAAACATATGAATATATATGTCGGAAGTATATGTATTGGTCGGTAGGTTAAACTCCTTCCTTCATTTATATTGTCCTACCAGAATCTAAGGGTAGTTCTCCTTCTGTGACTCTAACTCAGTATGAAATTTTGAAAATTGATTATTAAATTATTCCCCAATTTTTTTTTTAGTCTGGTCGTCTCCGTCCGATACTTTCACTTCTTTACAGAATGAGACTGGATTAGAGTTGACGACACCGGTTGTTATTAAGTTTTAATAAATAACTAATAGAGATTAGGGGTAATTTAAAACTTAAAACTTATCTTATTTTCTGGATTCGATCTCTTTTTAGTTTTACTTAATTCTCGATGTGAATTCTCGTTAAGTGGTAATAATCTTAATAAGTCTCGAACATTATCGAAAAAAAACAAAATTCCGGTTCAACTAGAACTACTATTGTACTACGAGAGGAAAGTTTTAAGTAAATGAAGGATTTGTCGTCTTATTACAGACTTTGTGTCTCCTTTGGAAGTTAAGACTTTCTGTCTTTTGGGATTTAAAGGAGGACCCATCTGTATTCTATTTTAAGCTAGTGTTCTACCTTCCTTCCAGGTTGAATGGTATGGCTTTATCACTTTAGTATCGGAGTTTCTATAAAGTTATTATGTTTCATTTATTCCTGTCCTGCCGGTGTGTGATTTAAGGACCATAATTAAAATATTACGTCTTTAAATTTAATACCTCTACTGTATAAATAACCCGTTATTGAAGTTTTTCTCTTCAATAACTCCTATTCTATTCCAACTTCTGGACCCCAAAGATTTTCGTGTAAGCCTTAAGGAACTCTCAGTCCCATACCGAGTTTTGAGTTTACGACTCTCAGAACACCTCTACCTTCTTTCCTTATCCCATACGGTAACTCAAATTCTCACACCAAAACGTATATAAGAGTCTCAAATAATTAAGGTAGAAACGAAAGACGAGTTTATTTTGAAAAGATTCAGTACTTGTTGTAGAAAATCTTTAAAATCAATCCGTCTTTAAACAATAAAGTAAGTAGAAGGTCCTGTCAAAACAATTTACTCAGATGTTGTGTATACACTGTTCGGTACTGCAACAGGCACTACGGTGACCGTCTTGACTCATCTAATCTTTACTGACATCGATGACCGTCTCATTTGAGTCTCGACACCCTAGGATAAAAGACAGTACCAAGACTTCCTGTCCGACCGACAGAGTTAAAGAAAAAGTACATAATTATCGTAACGAGATAAAAATGTATGTCTCGCTTTGTAGGAAGATCCGATCTCCGATGTTTTGATCGCTGTCTCTCTGTCCGTCTAAGTGTGTTTCAGTATAAAACTGCCGGTCGCGCCACAAATAGAAAAGTTTTAACTTAACCAATAAAATTGCCTTTGAACTGTGCGAGAAATAGTAGGTAAGGAAACTTATGAGGAGAACAAAACAAAAGACGGAACATTCAAGAATAAAGAGGTCCTATCTTCTGTATATTAGGAAGGGGGTCCGACGGAACTTCGTTATCATACCCAAGTGAACCAGTCTATGTGATGTCACTCCGAAGTCAAGTTTTCATTCGTGACGTTCGGCAGGCGAGACTACTTCCGCTGTTGTCGTCGCCGTCGGGAAGAACGTATCATCAATCGTAGTTACCACACTCAAAGTCGTAGTCACGAATGACCATTGATATCATCAGAGAAATGATCGGGTCAGGACGTCGTATAAAACCCGCGGTAACAACCGACGTATTAGAGAATTCTGACCAACAGAATCACACCGAATCGACGATATTGTTTCGTAGTGTCCGACCCACCGAATACTTGTTGTCTTTAATTAAAGAGTGTCAAGACCTCCGACCTTCAAGCACTATCCCCGTGGTCGTACCAGTCCAAGGTCACTTCTACGAGAAGGACCGACGTCTGGACACAGAAGTGTACAACCTTCCCCGTTCCCTCGAAAGGTTACCGGAGAAAATATTTCCGTCATAAGAGTAGTACTCCTGACCGTGAGTTCTGGATGAGTGGAGGGTTTCCGGGGTGGAGGATTGTTGTAGTGGAATGCCCAATTCTAAAGTTGTATACTTAAGACCTCCCTGTGTCTGTGAGTCTGGTTTCGTCACTAAGAGACCAGAAGACCTCGGACACACGTATATATAATAAATTATTTAGGGAAACAAAGAATTTGCGATCTCCCCACAGACAATAAACGTTGACTTGTCAGGTTTACTGTGTAAAAGATTGGAATTTTTTAGATCTCTTAAGTGTTTTTATAGTCTTAAAGACCAAATAAAAATTTTTCGTCAAGACCGTTAGGATTCAAATATAAGGATATCCGGTTGTAAGTTGTCCTAGTGAGTATGATTCGAAACTATAACACTAAATATTATTCTTCATATAAAAACCAGAAACAGGGTAAAGATCGTGGCTCCAAAATTTTGGGAACCTTAAAGGACTCTCTATTCTTGTTATCCCTGTAGAAAATACTATAAATCAGAAGTCAAGGACTTCAGTATTTCTGTACTTTCACTTTGTAACACAAAAATAGGTTCGTTCGAGGAAAGGGGATGTTGACCCAAATACAATTACTGTACTGAAGACCTTTCATAGACTTCTACCTCTGACCAACGGTCCCCTTGGTCCAACTTTGAAAGTCAGGGAGAGGACCAAAGGTCCCTCCACTTTCCCCGATCTCCACCTTAGTTGGTGGTCACCGGTGACTCGATCAACTCCTGTAGGGACATTACTTCGGAGGTAATTTTTTTTTTTTTTTTTTGATCTCTTCCCCCAATCCTCTCGAAGGTCCAACACCTTGGTCTTTCGAAGGTACGTGGTACCACGACCCGGGGTTTGGTGTTCCTGTCTTCGAGAAAACAAGTCCTGGTACGGGACCCATAGAGAAGTTGATAACTGAACATTGAAAGTCATAGGAAATATTATTTGGTCATTTGATCCTTCATTTGATCAAAGGACTCAGGTCATTTGACAAGATTGTTCAATTAGTTTGTGTTTCTCCTTCAGTACCGTTAGAGGTCAAATATCGGTTTGACCATTTTCCGGTCCCTTGTTGGACCTGAACACTAACCGTAAACTTCAGCTCCCGTCAGAACTCCATGTCTCGGGAGTTGGACACCCGGGTCTACGACAGAGACCCGTCTGTCACGGTCCTAACTCACCTGATCAACCTGTGGGTGGATCGGAACCTCTTAGAGAACCACCTTACTCCTTAGGGGGGTACGGTGCGGGAGGTGGTGTGTATACGACTTTACCCTTCCTCTCTGGAATGTCCGTTTAAAGGGCACGAAATATATGGAGACACGATGCATGAAGTTACAAATTGAGGACGCGAGTAAGGGGTCCTCAGGGTTGTAGTAGAGATCAGTATTGTGGAAGAATCTAGTGTATGAATATCGTGGGCTATAGAACTGGTCAAGTTTTATATCATACAGATGGGTAAAGAAAGATTAATTATATACATGAATATCGGACCCAGTTGTCTAGTAGAAATTCTTAATACTGAACAACCCTGAAGGGACAACCCTGAAGAGACCACTAGATCACCGATTCTGAGGTACGAGGGTTACGTCCCCCGGACCCAAGCTAGGAACCACCCCCTTGATCTAGGGTGTACACCGTTAATTTCTAGGGTATACGGTGTTGATTCTGGACTGTGTCGGTTTAAAAAAATTTTAACACTGAACAATCTTTCTTGATTACGAAAGTTTGACACCACGACCTCTTCTACGAACTCTCAGGGAACCTGACGTTCCTCTAGTTTGGTCAGGTAGGATTTTCTTTAGTCAGGACTTGTAAGTGACCTTCCTGACTACGACTTCGACTTCGAGGTTATGAAACCGGTGGATTACGTTTCTCGACTGAGTAACCTTTTCTGGGACTGCTACCCTTTCTATCTCCTGTCCTCCTCTTCCCTTACTGTTTCCCACTCTAGTAACCTATCGTAGTGTCTAAGTTACCTGTACTTAACGTCGTTTGAGACCCTCTATCACCTCCTGTCTTCTCGGACCGTACGACGTCAGGTACCTCAGTTTTTCTCAGCCTGCGTTGAATCACGGACTTGTTCTCTTCTCTATCCCTTCTTCGATTTCTTCAGTGGTACGTGCAACAAGTGTTAAGGGGTCTTCGAGCTCCTGAAGCAAACACATAGAGTCTTCGGTGACTTCTTGTTAATGAGTAAGTGACTAAGCAGGTAAGTCTTCTACATAAACGATAGATCCGTGTCACGAATGCCATTTCAAGATTTTACTGGGTTTACAAGGACTTAATAAACAGAAAAGAACGGATAGTGCTCGTGTTAAAAACTCCTTATTAGTTTTTTAATTTTCCGTTTCTTTCTTCTTTTTTCTTTCCCCCTCTTTATTTCTTTCAATTTATTTATTTATTTCTTACCTTCCCTCCCCTCCCGACCTCTACTCCCTTCACCCGTCATAAGTTCAGACAGACATTTACACTCCTAGACTTCCAATGACCAACAGAAGTACTTTCTTCCTATACGACCTTCACCAAAGGACTTGATCAGACTGGGTACTAAGAGATAGTTTGACGGTGTAATGAGGTAGTCTATGTAGATTAACAATTAATACATCTAACTAATACCTTGGGTCGGTGTCATTTGGTTAATCTGGTATAAATTGACAGAGGAGTAATTTTTAACGGGAGGTCTTACACACCACCGTAACTATACTTTTTAGTTAACAATACTTTTAGAATCATGGACCTCACCCTTATTACTTACCAACTTTCCACTGATATTCATTTGATATTTGTCACTATGAAGTGTTTAGTCTAGTTACCATCCACTTTGACTAAATAATTATTATCTGTGTGAATAACAGTAGAATTCAGAAATTAGTAATTGGTATTTATTTCTACTATAATGTGTAAACGAAACCTTAATCTACAACTAGAGTTTGTACCGTACTAAAACAACAGTACTCAGTCCCTGAATGATGGGACTCAGAGTCAAAGACATTTTGTCTCTAATATTGTAAATAACACTTTACAAATTATTCTTTATTTTCTCATTTATATGGTTCGACCCACCTACACTTTCCTGTGTGGGATATTGACGAAGAAGGAGGACGGAGTTGTGTGTATGGTAGGAGGAGTTGAGTGTCTTTATGTCTTTAAGATTTCTGGTTGACATATCGTATCATAAATTATTATTAGATATTCTTTTTTCTTAGACTTTTCTTATATATCTATCTTTGTACATATTGATTTAGTGACAAGATGTCTGAACTTTGATTGTGTGGTAACATTTAGTTGATATGAGGCTAAAAAATTTTTTCATTATGTCTTTAAGACCGATTCTGGAATCGTTGTTATTTTGTAACAATCGTAGTACTTGTGCACATAAATCAGAGTAAGGAAGGTTTTTAAGGTAGTTTTATTTCCTTATTTTACGATATTTAGAAATTTCTGGATAACTTGTCTTCTCAGTTGTCTCTTGTTTCACACAGTTGATTACAATCTTTTCTCCTTCTTCCTCCGCCAGGATTCTACCGTCTCCTTATCCTCTCCTTCTGGTGAAAGAGGGGATGTTTAAGTAGTTTTCTTGTAAACTCGCGGTTCGTTTAACGTGTCTTGTTGAAGACTTACGACCGTCTCCTGTAGTCCGTGGGTCTTTCCGTTGGGTAACAGAAGTTTTCCTCCATCCTGTTTCATATTTTCTATTTTTCTCTCTGTTTTCTCCATCCCTACCTCTAGGTAGGACCCTTCCCTCAGAATTTTTTCTCTCTTCAAAGGTTTGTGGTCCTTTGTGAGAGAGACCGTCCAGACGCCGTTCGGAACCTTAGAGTCTCCCGTTTTATTGGTCCTCCTTTTTATTTATTTGTTAATTTTGGGTGTCTAAGCCATGGATTGTCGTCAAAGGTCGCCTCGTCGTCGGGTCTGCGAGCGTAGGGGGTGATCCTTCGACCCCACCCTGTCCCTCCTCACCCGACGTAACGAATCCCATTCCTGACCCGGACTCACGGGACTCCCGTTAGACTCCCTTGATCGAACTCTATCATTGGGTCTGACACCCTATCGATAGGGTCCTAGGGCACTTTTCGGGATTGGTGGTGGTCCGTACGAGTGTCTTGTTTCCTGACTCGTCTCAATCGGTCGACGCCTGACCGGGTAGGGGGTGACCTCTGTCAGTCCGTTCCCGTCGGTCTCGGTCTTCCCCCGTTAGTACCGGGGTCTCTCCATAGTATATGGTTTGACGTTCGTCTGAAGAAACGATTGGTTCTGAAGAAACGATTGGTTCTGAAGAACCCTAAGACCTGTCAGCTGTAGACGGCCCTCCCAGATTCGGTCTCTAGTCGAAGGGTCTTCTCTGTGTGCCGTGTGGACTCTTCTACGCGGACAACATGTTGGTCTTTTGGTTCGCCGACCCTACCCCTTCCCCTATTCAACGTCGGCGGTTGACCCCCGTTGATATGGTCTAGTGGACTGGACGGAGAACTCTTTAGACATACGTCCAGTCCTTCGTTGTCAATCTTGACCTGTACCTTGTTGTCTGACCAAGATTTATCCTTTTCCTCATACAGTTCCGACATATAACAGTCGGACTAATAAATTGAATATACGTCTCGTGTAGTACTCTTTGCGACCCGACCTTCTTTGTGTTCGGTCTTAGTCCTAACGGTCCTCTTTATAGTTAGTGGAGTCTATACGTCTACTATGGTGGTAATACCGTCTTTCACTTCTCCTTGATTTTTCGGAGAACTACTTTCACTTTCTTTTCTCATTTTTACAACCGAATTTCGAGTTGTAAGTCTTTTACTTCTAGTACCGTAGACCAGGGTAGTGAAGTACCCTTTATTTACCCCTTTGTCACCTTTGTCACAGTCTGAAATAAAACCCCCGAGGTTTTAGTGACGTCTACCACTGACGTCGGTACTTTAATTTTCTGTGAATGAGGAACCTTCTTTTCAATACTGGTTGGATCTATCGTATAAGTTTTCGTCTCTGTGATGAAACGGTTGATTCCTGGCAGATCAGTTCCGATACCAAAAAGGTCATCAGTACATACCTACACTATCAACCTGACACTTCTTCCGACTCGTGACTTCTTAACTACGAAAACTTCACACCACAACCTCTTCTGAGAACTCTCAGGGAACCTGACGTTCCTCTAGACTAGTCAGGTAAGACTTCCTCTAGTTGGGACCCACAAGAAACCTTCCTTACTGCGATTTCGACTTTGAGGTCATGAAACCGGTGGAGTACGCTTCTCAACTGAGTAACCTTTTCTGCAACTGCGACCCTTCCTAACCCCCGTCCTCCTCTTCCCCTGTTGTCTCCTACTCTACCGACCTACCGTAGTACTGAGCTGCCTGCGCTCAGACTCACTTGAGGCCCTCTACCACTACCTGTCCCTCCGGACCGCACGACACTAAGTACCCTAGCGTTTCTCAACCTGTACTGACTTTACTGACTTGACTTTACTACGCGCGGTTCCTGGACCAGTGGACTCGACGAACCTGGACCCTACCCACGTTTTGCGTCCGGGTTGGTTTAGACACGGAAACACCTCATGGACTCTTGGACTTGGACTCTCCGAATCTGGACCCTTCACGTACGTTTGGTCCCGGGCGGAGTCTGTCAAGGGCCGTCTCGTTGGATCTCAGACTCGTAACATCTGACCCTTTTGTGTGTACGGCACTCACCCCCGTTTGGATCACACCGACTTAGTGACACTTATGTGTGGTCACTATAAACAAACGTCACAAGGAGGGAGGGTTTCGTGCTGACTTGTTCGCTCGGATTTTTTTTTCACTGGTGGTGGCGTGTGGAACACAGTCCCACCTTTAATCTGTGACTGCTCTGGTCGTTTATCTTCTTCGATTTTATTTGTCTCCCTTGGTGAAATCTTCACTATCCACGTTATCTAATTTTGGGACATCAATCGTGACTGATGTATCCTTCTCGGATATCTGGTACTCTTCATGTTCGGTCTGGTTCCTTGATAGACTTTTACTTGACTGGGGTGTGACAGGTGTTATCGAGGTCTCTTTCAGAATCTATACAAAAATGATAATAGTAAAAAATTTAATTCTTTTTTAAAAACGACAATTTAAGGGGTAATGAGGAAATTAAAAGTAAAAATATTGGATGATAATGGAACGTTTTTTTTTTTTTGTCTTCTTTCTTTCTGGATAAAAATTTCGTTTGAAGCATATATATATAAAATATTAAAGACACTGAAACACAAAACAAAACAAAAAACGAAAACCCCCAAAAAATAGAAACAAAATTATAACATAAAAACTCTTAGATTGGAGATGAGTTCTAAAAATTAGAAACGAAAAACCATAAACAATAGTTGAAACATGGAACTTCTTGGGTCAGAAGTCATGGGTAAAAATGAACCCTCACTCTAGTGACCGGACTAACGAGAGAGGGGGAAAACTGAGAGAAAAAAGAGATGGTCCAGCGGAGATAGAGGGGTGAGGGGAAAAAGAAGAGATGGGTTGAGACACTGAGAGAAACACATAAGGCCCGACACCTCTTGTGAATCCCTTGACTAATGTCCGACCTAGACAGAGAGAGGAAGACTAAAGGGGGAAATAGATGACCGGTGGAGACAGAGGAAGGAGGGAGAAGAGAAGAGACACATTGAGGCACTTGTAGAGACTCCCTAGGTCTGACACCTCTCGTGTATCCCTTCACTAATGACCGATCTGACGAGAGAGGAGAATACTAAGGGGAAGAAGAGGAGGACGAGTGGAGATAGAGGGAGGAGGGACAAGAGAAGAGGTACATTGAGACACTTGGAGAGGCCCACAGGGAGTGACACCTCTTTGAAAAGTAGTAATTGGATCTACAAAATAGTATCCACGAAATATCTACCTCTTCAGAGCTCCGATGACATTCTTATTTTGACTTTTGGTCTCCGTCCTCCGAATTCAGGTTTAGGACTCTTGTGATGTCTTGAGGACTTAGGTTCCTTATAATTAGCTATCCTCGAGTAGTTTCCGGAGGTATGGATGTGACTTTGGTTCGTGGTGGGTTCCCGGTTGTTTGAGGTCTCGTCCTGTATAGTGCGTTTAAGAGGTCGTTGTGTCCTTGTATTGGGACTCGGAGTTATATGTCCTACTGGTTTCAGTGTGGTTTGGGTGACTGTAGAGTTTTGTAATGACCTGTGAAGTGACGTGAGGTCTTTCTTCTTTAGATCGAGGTGGGTGCTCTTGTGACTGTATTCGAAGGGATTGGTCCTTTGGAACTGTTCGGTGGGTAGGTTGGGGTGGGTGTCACTCCTTGGAGGTGTTATTTCTCCTTGGTGGTTGACGGTCTTATGTCTTTCCGGTGTGTGTCGTTATATTTGTTCTACTTTCCGTCTCTTTATGGGTCGTCCATTTCCTTGTGCTATTTACGGGTGGTTTGGTTTTGTTTCTCCTTCTCTATCCCTAGATGGACTATTTCTTAAGACTTACTACTATTACTTTTACTAGGTTTTTAGAACTTTTTTTCAACCTCAATGTCTATTTATCGGACCTCTGTTCCTAGCTCTTCTACGTTCTTTCCAAATTGTTCCTGGATCGTCTTTATTTTTTCTCAGTTATATATTACTTATTACGTTATTTACTCTAGTTTTTGTGAGACCTCCCTTGGTTGTCATCTTATTGTCTCCGTCTTCTATCCTATTCACTCCATCTTCTATCTTACCATCTTTATTTACTTTGTCTTTCCTTTTTCCTTTTTTCTTAATTTTCTTTACTCCTGTTGGAGTCTCTGGAGACTCTGTTACAATTTACGGGATTGTAAGCTTAGTATTCTCAAAGTCTTCTTCTGTTTTTCTTTCTGGTACTCTTTTATGAACTCCTCTATTATCAACATTTGAAGGGATTTTACTCTTTCCTTTATTAGTGGGTTCAGGTTCTTTGGGTCTCTCAGGGTTTGTCCTATTTGGGTTCCGTTTTGTGGGGTTCTATGTATAATTAGTTTAACTGTTTCTAGTTTGTGTTTCTTGTTTATAATTTTCGTCGTTCCCTTTTTGTTGTTTATTGTGTGTTCCCCTAAGGGAATTCCTATTGTCGACTGGAAAGTTATCTTTGAGAAGTCCGGTCTTCCCTTACCGTCCTGTATGAATTTCACTACTTTCTTTTATTGGATGTCGGGTCTAATGACATGGGTCGTTCCTAGAGTAAGTTTATACTTCCTCTTTAGTTTTCGAAATGTCTGTTCGTTTTCGACTCTCTTAAGTCGTGGTGGTTTGGTCGAGAGGTTGTTTACGATTTCCTAGAAGAGATCTGTCCTTTGTGTCTTTCCCACATGTTTGAGCTTGTGTTTTGTTATTTCATTTACCGTTGTCCTAGTATGAATAGTTAATAATGGAATTTACATTTACCCAACTTACGGGGTTGGTTTTCTGTTTCTGACCGACTTACTTATGTTTTGTTCTGGGGATATATACAACGGATGTTCTGTGGGTGGAACTTTGTTCCCTGTGTATGTCTGACTTTCACTTTCCGACCTTTTTCTATAAGGTACGTTTATCTCTGGTTTTCTTTCGTCCTCATCGTTATGAGTATAGTCTATTTTATCTGAAATTTTGTTTCCGACACTTTTCTCTGTTTCTACATGTGATGTATTACTAGTTTCCTAGTTAGGTTCTTCTTCTATATTGTTAGTATTTATATATACGTGGGTTACATCCTCGTGGTGTTATACATTCTGTTTACGATTGTTCATACTTTCCCCTTTAATTGTTATTGTGTTATTATCACCTTCTGAAATTATGGGGTGAGTGTGGATACCTATCTAGTTGATTTGTCTTTTAATTGTTCCTTTGTGTTTGAAATTTACTATGTGATCTGGTCAATCAGGATTAACTATAGATATCCTGTAAAGTGGGGTTTTGTTACTTAAAGTGGAAAAAGAGTTCACGTGTACCTTGGAAGAGGTCCTATCTAGTGTAGGACCCGGTATTTAGATCGGAATCATTTAAGTTTTTATAACTTTAGTAAGGTTCATAGAAAAGACTGGTGTTAAGTCGTTCTAATCTAGAGTTAATGTCCTCTTTTTGATAATTTTTAAGGTTGTATACCTCCGACTTGTTGTACAACGACTTATTGGTTGTTTAGTGTCTTCTTTAGTTTTTTCTTTATTTTCATACGTATCTTTACTTACTTTTACTTTTGCGTTGTTGGGCTTTAGATACCCTGTGACATTTTCGTCATGATTCCCCTTCCAAGTATCGTTATGTCCGTATGGAGTTCTTTGTTCTTTTTTCAGTTTATTTATTGGATTGAGATGTGGATTTCGTTGAACTTTTCCTTCTTTAATACTTGGGGTCCCAATCATCTTCTTTTCTTTAGAATTTTTAATCCCGTCTTTATNGATACCCTGTGACATTTTCGTCATGATTCCCCCTTCCAAGTATCGTTATGTCCGTATGGAGTTCTTTGTTCTTTTTTCAGTTTATTTATTGGATTGAGATGTGGATTTCGTTGAACTTTTCCTTCTTTAATACTTGGGGTCCCAATCATCTTCTTTTCTTTAGAATTTTTAATCCCGTCTTTATTTACGTTTTCTTTGGTTTCTCTGGTATCGTTTTTAGTTGTTTTGGTTTTCGACCAAGAAACTCTTCTATTTATTTTAACTGTTTGGTAATCGGTCTGAGTTGTTCTTTGTTTCCCTCTTTTTAGTTTAGTTGTTTTAATCATTACTTTTATCTCTCTAGTGTTGTCTGTTGTGTCTTTATGTTTCCTAGTATTCTCTGATAATAGTCGTTGATATACGTTTATTTTACCTGTTGAACCTTCTTTACCTGTTTAAGAATCTTTTCATGTTAAAAGGTTTTGACTTGGTCCTTCTTTATCTTTTAGAATTGTCTGGGTAGTGTTCGTACCTTTAACTTTGACATTAGTCTTTAGAAGGTCGTTTGTTTTCGGGTCCAGGTCTGCCGAAGTGTCGACTTAAGATGGTTTTGAAATCTCTTCTTGATTGTGGATAGGATGAGTTTGAGAAGGTTTTTTAACGTCTCCTTCCATTTGAAGGTTTGAGTAAGATACTCCGGTGGTAGTGGGATTATGGTTTGGACTGTTTCTACGGTGTTTTTTTCTCTTGATGTCCGGTTATAGTGACTACTTGTATCTACGTTTTTAGGAATTGTTTTAAGATCGTTTGTCTTTAGGTTGNACGTTCCTAAGAAGTTATAGGTGTTTAGTTAGTTACATTAGGTGGTGTAATTGTTTAACTTTTTATTTTTGGTATACTAATAGAGTTATCTGTGTCTCTTTCGGAAACTGTTTTAAGTTGTAAGTAAATATCATTTTTGGGAGGTCTTTCGTCATTATCTTCTTTGTATGGAATTGTATTATTTTTGATATATACTGTTTGGAAGTCGTTTGTAATAGGAGTTACCACTTTTTAACTTTCGTAAAGGGGATTTCAGTCTTTATTCTGTTCCCACGGGTGAGAGCGGTGATGATAAGTTGTATCAAAAGCTTCAAAACCAGTGTCGTTAGTCTCGTCTTTTTCTTTATTTTCCTTAGGTCTAACCTTTTCTTCATTTTGAGAGTAACAAACGTCTACTGTACTAGGAGATGTATCTTTTGGGATTTCTGACGTGGTCTTTTAATGATCTCGATTAGTCGCTTATATCATTTCAACGTCTTATATTTTAATTGTGTCTTATATTTTAATTTTGTCTTTCTCTTTAATTCCTTTGTTAAGGTAAGTGGTAGCGTTGCTTTTCTTATTTTATGAATCCTTATATAGATGGATTTCTTTGTTTCTGGATACATATCTTTTGATATTTTGTGACTACTTTCTTTAGTTTCTCCTGTGTTTACCTCTTTATCTGGTACAAGTACCTAACCTTCTTAGTTATATCACTTTTACTCATATGATGGGTTTCGTTAGATATCTAAGTTACGTTAGACATAGTTCGATGGTTGACATAAAAAGTCTCTTGATCTTGTTTATTAAAGTGTTAAACATACCTTTATGTTTTTTGGAGCTTATCGGTTTCGTTAGAACTCTTTCTTCTTACCTTGACCTCCTTAGTTGGACGGACTGAAGGCAGAGATGATGTTTCGGTGTCAGTAATTCTGTCATACCATTACCGTGTTTCTGTCTTTATATCTAGTTACCTTGTTTTATCTTTCGGGTCTCTATTTAGGTGCGTGGATACCTGTGGAATAGAAACTGTTTCCTCCGTTCTTACATGTTACCTCTTTTCTGTTAGAGAAATTGTTCACCACGACCCTTTTGACCAGTTAGTGGACATTTTTTTACTTTGATCTTGTGAAAGATTGTGGTATGTGTTTTTATTTGATTTTTACCTAATTTCTAGATTTACATTCTGGTCTTTGATATTTTGAGGATCTCCTTTTGTATCCGTTTTGTGAGAGATTGTATTTGGTGTCGTCCTAGGAGATACTGGGTGGAAGGTCTTATAACCTTTATTTTCGTTTTTATTTGTTTACCCTGGATTAATTTTAATTTTCGAAGACGTGTTGTTTCCTTTGATATTCGTTCCACTTTTCTGTCGGAAGTCTTACCCTCTTTTAATATCGTTTACTTCGTTACCTGTTTCTTAATTAGAGTTTTTATATGTTCGTTGAGGATATCGAGTTAAGGTCTTTTTATTTTCTGGGTTAGTTTTTCACCCGGTTTCTTGACTTGTCTGTAAAGAGGTTTCTTCTGTATGTCTACCGATTGTTTGTGTACTTTTCTACGAGTTGTAGTAAGTAATAGTCTCTTTACGTTTAGTTTTGGTGTTACTCCACGGTAAAGTGCGGTCAGTCTTACCGACGACAGGTTTTCAGTTGTTCGTTATTTACGACCTCTCTCACACCTCTTTTTCCTTGGGAGAATGTGACAACCAACCTTACGTTTGATCATATCGGTGATATCTCTTGTCACACCTCTAAGGAATTTTTTGATCTTTATCTTGACGGTATACTGGGTCGTTAAGGTGACGACCCGTATGTGTGACTCCTTTGGTCTTAACTTTGTCTGTGTTTACAAGAGAAAAATTTTCACATGGGGTTACAAGTAGCGTTGTGACAAATATTATTGGTCCTGTACCTTCGTTGGATCTACAGGTAGTCGTCTGCTTGCCTATTCTTTCGACACCATGTATATGTGTTATCTTATAATGAGTCGGTAATTTTCTTATGTAAACTTAGTCAAGATTACTCCACCTACTTTGACCTCGGATTATATGTCTCACTTCATTGGGTCTTTCTTTTTATGGTTATGTCATATAATTGTGTATATATATACTTTAAATCTTTCTTCCATTACTATTATGACATACACTCTGTCGTTTTCTCTGTGTCTACATAACTTGTCAGAAAACCTGAGACACCCTCTCCCACTCCCACCCTACTATACCCTCTTACCGTAACTTTGTACATTTTATAGTATACACTTTGCTTAGCGGTCAGGTCCAAACTACGCACTATGTCCCACGAGCCCCGACCACGTGACCCTACTGGGTTTCCCTACCCTACCCCTCCCTCCACCCTCCACCCCAAGTCCTACCCATTGTGTACATGTGAGTACCGTTTAAGTTCAGTTACATACCGTTTTGGTTATGAAATGTTATAACATTTCATTTTAATTAATTAATTAATAAATTTTTTTATTAATCCATCTCTGTTCCTTTTTTTTTCTTTTCTTTTCTCCTTCTTCTATCCTATCACTATTAACAGATTCGTGTCTCTTCTTTTAATATCGTATTTACGTCCTCACACCATAGTACGTTTCGGTCGAGGAAACAGTCCATCTTTAGATCTTCCGTAGTTCTTTATCTTAGTGGACTAAACCACTTTACACCATTTTCCTCTTTCTCCATTTCCGATTTTTATCCCCTTGACCAACTTTTGAACGTTTAGGTTGTTGGGAGGGGTGGAAGTGGGGGTCGACCTGTTCCTGGGGTAACAGTGTAATCTCCACATAAGTAAAGAGACCCCTACTATTGTTTATTGATTTGACCTTCCGAAGTCTGAACCTTAGGGTCCGGGTCATCTCCGTTCACTCAGCGACTGACTCGACTATCAATCTGTAGATGGGGTATGGAGGAAGTGAAGAGGGTCTCGTGAAGACCTTCTCTCTCCGATAGTAAAGAGAAAGATCTCTTCCTTTTAGTCGTACCTTTCATCCCCTCGACAGGCCCCTTTTTTACTCCAGTTGTTTAACGACACAAATGTTCAAACTTGAATTTATGTTTTTGTACTGGTGGAACTAATGACATCGACACTAACGACATCGTACCTCCGTTAGATTTACAGGTAGCTGTCTGCTCAATTGTTTCTTCTACATCATCCCTATATGTTACCTTACAATGAGTCGGTGTTTTTTCTTGTTTTGTTACGGTAAACGTCGTTGTACCTACTTGGAATTCTAACGGTATGATATTATTCACTTCATTCAGTTTGTGTCTTTCTGTTTATAGCGAATAGCCACCTTAGAAATTTTTTTCCCCCCCCCATGTTTACTTGAATAAATGTTTTGTCTTTATCTTAGTGTTAACATCTTTTGTTTGTACCATTGGTCCCCCGTTCACCCCCCTCCTTAATTAACCCTCTATACCTGTCTGTATATGTGTGATGATATATATTTTTATGTATTGGTTATTCCTAGATGACATATCGTGTCCCTTGAGATGTGTTATGAGACATTACCGGATTTACCCTTTTCTTTAAAAATTTTTTTCTCACCCATGTACAGACACATATTGACTAAGTGAAAACGACATGTCGTCTTTGATTGTGTTGTAACACTTAGTTGATATGAGGTTATTTTTAAAATTTTTCATGTTTTTGTTAGTAGTGCAACAAATTTTCTGTATAAAGACGTTATTTGTTGTGTTTTTCTATAAAATATGTCCTATAAAATGTTTTCAGTTTTCCTTCGACGAGATTTTTATAACTATAATCTATTTTGTGTACACCTTTTTTCGTGGTTCTCTCCCCGTGATAATTTTTATTTTTACTGTCAATCGGTTACTCAACTACTAGTGTAAAGAGAAGTAAAGTTTACAATCGGATTTCTTAATCTCGTTTTTGACTATCTTAAGATTCGTCTGGTACTATATCGGTGTTAATATCATCTATAAAGTTGTGATCAGAGTCTTTGACTCAAGAGTTGGCCTGTTTTTTAATCATTCTGATATTCTTAAAACTATTCTTAATTGTTCGATCATCTACAGTCTCTACAAAATAAAAGAACGTCTGACAATACACGGGTAACAGATCTTCTGACGAACCGGGTATTGTCTATGATTCAGAAGGGACTTACTTAATAACCTACTTATATCTCTTTTGAAATGGGTTGTTTATCTTTTATGTGTAAACATTCATGAACGTACGTACGGACGATTCAGTGAAGTCAGTACAGACTGAGAACCGCTGGCATACCTGGTATCGGACGGGTCGAGGAGATAGGTACCTTAAGAGGTCCGTTCTTATGACCCAACCCAACGATACGGGAGGAGGTCCCTTAGACGGGTTGGGTCCCTAGTTTGGGTGCATAGAATAAGGAGGACGTAACTGTCCGTCCAAGAAATGGTGTGAACATATTTTGGACTGGTCTATGATCCGATATGTCTTTTGGTTTTTTTTAATGTTTGCTACCTCAAACGTAGGATACTGTTCGACCACAAGTATTACTGAAAAATCTTACATTTAGTGAGGAAAGACTTGTAAATTTTCTTTAAACATAAAGGTCTCTCATTTTATAGTTGTAATATCTTTCCTTTACACACTTGTAGAATCATCAAAGACGAGACGGTCTCATCGATCTAAACATTGACCCGGGTTTCCTTCGTGCAGTGAATTGAGATTCCGTCGGAGTCACGAGACAAACTATTAGAAAGACTCAACCGGTTAAACATAGAAGTCGGGGAAGATTCTGAATAGACCACAACAAATCAGCGAGTCAGCCCAGACTGAGAAACGTTGGGGTACCTGACATCGGGTGGTCCGAGGAGACAGGCACCTTAAAAGGTCCGTACTTATGACCTCACCCAACGGTAAAGGAAGAGGTTCCCTAGAAAGTTGGGTCTCTAGTTCAGATATAGATGGACGTTGTCGTCCACCTAAGAAATGGTGTCTCAGTGGTTCCTTCGGTGTTCTAAATAGACGAATAGTTATATTTTCAGGACAGGTAGAAAGGAAAAATGGAAAGGGTTTAAACAGTTGGTTTCTTACGTTACACCGAATAAAAATTATTATTTTTAGTAGAGTCAAGTGGGGTATCATCCAATTTTTCTGTAGAGGTCATTTCTTCTATACCATGTATATATGGTGCCTTATAATGAGTCAGTATTTTTTCTTGTTTTGACCCAGTAAACATCACTACACCTACTTGGGTCTCAGACAATGAATCTCACTTCATTCAGTCTTTCTCCTTTTGTTTATAGCATATGATTACGTGCATATACCTCAGATCTTTTTACCAGGACTACTTGTCTAAACATTCTTATGTCTGTTCTGTTTCTCTTACCAGAACGTCTGTGTCACCCCTTCGTCTCCAACCCTATTTAGCTCTCTAGTCTCGACTGTACACCTGGGTAGGCACACACTTTACCTGTTGGTCACCCTTGGACGTCATATCGTGTGTCAAGTCGAACCTTTCCTCCTAGCTCTCCCCCCGACATACATGTGTGTCTCGACTGAGTGGGACGACTAGTCGTCTTTGATTGTCTTTGATTGATTTCGTGAAGATGAGGTTAAATTTTTCATTTAAATTATGATCTTTTTTTTTTCTGTAGGAGTCTTTCAAAAGTGGAACTCGTATACGGTTGTAATGGTCCATATCGCACTTCGAGTTTATTTTATGTGGTGTCCCATCCTTGACAGTTGACTTCCTCTCGACTGTTTCTGTGTGTACATATTTACCATAGGTTTAAATTTCTTCTTTACGGTGAGTCACAAATTTCAACCGGAGAGTCCCAAGTGTTAAAGAAGTCTTCCATTTCTTTGTAGGATGGAACTAGACCTTACCAGAACCGTAGGAGGGGAACGAAGGGTTCAAATTTCGGAGTCTAGTCAAGTCAAGTCAAGTCAACGAGTCAATACAGGTTGAGAAACGATGGGGTACTTAGCGTCGTGCGGTCCGGAGGGACAGGTAGTGGTTGAGGACCTCAAGTGAGTTTGAGTACACGAAGCTCAGTCACTACGGTAGGTTGGTAGAGTAAGAGACAGCAGGGGAAGAGGAGGACGGGGGTTAGGGAGGGTCGTAGTCCCAGAAAAGGGTTACTCAGTTGAGAAGTGTATTCCACTGGTTTCACAACCTCAAAGTCGAAGTCGTAGTCAGGAAGGTTGCTTGTGGGTCCTGACTAGAGGAAATCCTACCTGACCAACCTAGAGGAACGTCAGGTTCCCTGAGAGTTCTCAGAAGAGTTTGTGGTGTCAAGTTTTCGTAGTTAAGAAACCACGAGTCGAAAGAAGTGTCAGGTTGAGAGTGTAGGTATGTACTGGTGACCTTTTTGGTATCGGAACTGATCTGCCTGGAAACAACCGCTTCATTATAGAGACGAAAAGTTATACGATAGATCCAACCAGTATTGAAAGGAAGGTTCCTCATTCGCAGAAATTTCGGAGTTATAGGTAAGTTTGACAGTGTCAGGAAGTTAATTGAGACGAAGTTTTATATGATGACATTCTGTAACACACCGAATATTTACTGAATTCAAAACGGGAGTGACTATTGTAAAAGGGTTTCAGTTTGTCTGAGACGAAAACAGAGAGAGGAAAAGAACCATATCGACGTGAAATAAAGTTATGAAGAGAACATTAACTCGTTAAGGTATTTTAGTTTATTTTACTAAATATTACCTTACTAATGAGGTCCCATTGTAAAGTTCACTTTAATTCTAACTTTAGATTAAATTTTCGAAATTACATTTACCCAGTAATCTCCTCCGAGAAGCCCCTTAAACGTTAATTTGATTTCACTGTTCCCAAAACATCCCCACTATCTGGATTTCCACAATCTTATGACTATGTACGAGTAAAGCCTACGTCGACCGGAATAGTGCTGCCGAGTTGTTCTAGTCTCAACGGCTCACTTCCGACGTTAGTCTCAGCTTGTTTTTGTGAGGTTGGGTAATGTTCTTAAAGAGTACTTTTCTTTTCAAAGTTAAATACCTTCCCTAAATTACTTAAGTAATACAAATTAACTGTAATTAATTAACTTAATTGACAACAATTGGTAGTGATATAATAAAAGAAAAGTCATAGAAGGAAAACGATTGATATCTTGATAAGTAAAGTGTTATTGATTCAAAAGATAACTACGTTAGAAACTACATACTAAACAATGATATAATCATGTTAGAGATGTGTGTTATTAATGACCCTTTCTAACTCCCGTCCTCCTCTTCCCCTGTTTTCTCCTACTCCACCAACCTACCGTAGTGACTGAGTTACCTGTACTCAAACCCATTTGAGACCCTCAACCACTACCTGTCCCTTCGGACCGCACAACGTCAAGTACCCCAGCGTTTCTCAGTCTGACTCGTTGACTTGACTTGACTCGACTGCGTGTTATTATCTTATGAGACGGATCGGAGAAACTTAGGATGGGTAGAAGTGAAAGTCTCCAAAGGAAAGACGGACACACCCAGAAACTGTTAATCAGTAAATGAAATAAAAGATTTAAGGAAGATAAAAACAAGAATCTAGCAGATAAATTATTCCTTCGAAGGTACACTTATCCAGGATCAAGAGGTTTTTCTTTGGTACGACTTAATAAAAAAGATGTCAACCTTACGACGGTACGAGTAGTCTTCCCATTACTTACAAACTAGAATAATTCTTACACGACACACGAGTCAGCGAGTCAGCACAGGCTGAGAAACACTGGGGAACCTGAATCGAGTGGTCCGAGGAAACAGGGACTCCTAAGAGGTCCGTTCTTGTGACTTCACCTAACGGTACGGAGCAGGTCCCCTAGAAGGGTTAGGTCCCTAGTTTGGGTCCAGAGGACGTAACGTCCGTCTAAGAAATGGTAGACTTGGTGTTCCCTTCGGGTTAATATATTCCTCAATTGAAAAGAACTAGCAAAATTTAGTTGTTTCACTATGTCTTCCGGTGTGACATATGTAAGTAGACCAGAAGATCAGAAAAGATTAGACACTGTCAAAGAGGTAGAAAGGAACAAAAAAGTGATCACCAACTGAAAATTTTCCTTTCTCTCAAGAGACATTCATAGTTTGGACCACTCGCTTCAGGTTGCCCAGTGTTTCTCAGCCTGTGTTGACTCGTTGACTCGTGTGTCGTGTAAGAATGCAATTCGGGACTTACATTTACTAGAGTAAATTAGAAACGTTAGTAAGATTTATCGTCTTTATTATAATAATAATAATAATAATAGAGGTAAAAAATTTAGATATATGGTTTCAAATCTTTACAAAGTCATTGAACAAGTTCCAGTGTCTCAATGACTCAATGACACAGTCTCAATGACTGTGTCTTAAATTTTGGTGTTAATGTACATTGGTTTCGGGTACTAACATAGATAGTACGAGCTGTCAACTTCAAACTCCACTTTGTACTAGTTGTCCTTTTGGTTCCAATACTACCAAAGAAGGATGTCACATATAGGTATGCAGACTAATTAAAATATGTAATGGTCTATATTAACCGGGGTCAAAAAGTTTTCGACCTGAGTAAGTCTTTCTTATTTTTATTTTAAGGATTCGGTAGGTTGTCTACAAAGGTTTACAAATCTAAATAAAAATACTTCCAAAAGATTTTTAGTTAAAGTTAAATATGTGAAATAAAAACACCTACTGTCTCTAAACTTTTCGAGATAACTCTCGCCACCGACTTCAAAATCAATAACGAAAACTTTGAGAGGTTAAAATATATAACTATATACTGTCGAAAACGTCTTCTTCGTTCTCTTTACCAAGTATTTGGTGAGAAAAAAGAACCAATCGTGGATCTTCCGTTCCCAGGCCACTGACCTCTCCACAAGTCTAGTACTTGGTATATCGAGTTATTGTCTTTTAGTTCTCTAACGTTTTTGGAGAAATTCCTTTCCGTAAACCTCTCTTTTACTTGCCAGACTCTACATATGAAAAAACGGTAGGAGAGTATTCTATGTGTTAGAAAGGAAGTCTAGTAATTTTATTAATATAGTAAGTAAAGTTGCAACAGTATAAACCGTTGAACGTATCTAGACTGACTTACTCGTCACCCCCACTCCCATCTAATTCGATCCATTATCAAAGGTCTCTCTTCCTCTCTCGGTTGTCGATTATCTAGTAATTCGTGGATCCATCGATCTTTATAACCGTTGAGGAAAGTCGAACAAGACGGTCTTGAAGTGTACTTTTTCGTCTATAACAACTTGATAGAGGTTATTATCAGTCCATAGACGGACGGGAGAGTTCTTACTCGGACCCAACCGAAAATGCCAGTCTCTTTACGACAGACCAATACTCCTCAGTATCAAATTAAGGTAGATCTAGACAAAAAGCCTCTTAATACAAAATACAACACGTTCTGTGTCTCCTTTAGAAAGCCCTTTCTACAGTGTAAATGTTGGTGTCGGAAGTTCAGTGCATATGGGACCGGGAGGTGAGGTTGGTAGGGTCAGAAGGTTACGAGGAACGTGTGCAGGTCAGAAGAACGGAACGGACGGGGTCCCGGAAACACGCATGACGGAGAAGATGGGTCTGAGGAGAAAAGATTCACGAAAAGTGGGGAACATTAAAGAGTAGAAAATTTAAATTCAAAGATAAGTTCACAATGGAGGTCTCTTTGACGGGACTGGTAAAACATATGTGTGTTTGTGTTTTACCAAACTATGAATATTTCTTGAGAGAAAGGAAAATTTTCAGTTGGTGATTACTTTTTTGTTCCTTTCTACCTCTTTGACAGTGTATAATTTTTTCTGATCTTCTGGTCTACTTACATATGTCACACCGGAAGACAAAGTCTAGTCCCCCCGTTTTTTATTATAATCACTTTTCGGATTACTTTAGGTTTATTTCAGAGATCAAATCAAGTGTATTAACATAACCCAACCGGTTTTTCAAGGTCTTCAAGGTTTTTCAGGGTTTTGTCGTGTACCTTTGTGAACTCACTTGAAAAACCGGTTCGGTTATGGTTACAAGTATGGAATAAAAACAGTTTCCATGGTGTCAATTCTAAAGTCGTGATTCTTTCTCGACCCATCTTTTATATATCCTTAAGAGATATGATAGAACCGTTCAAGGGACAGTTAGATTTTAATAAGGTTTTATTTATCATATCACTTTTTTTAATTGAAGATATAATGCAGATACGCAGGGTTATTGAAAGGCACAACATTTCGTACTGTTAGTCGATCAAAAACACAACGGAACCAAAAGAAAGGGAAAGCAACGAGGATCGTACAAGTTTCGAGTCAAAAGGTTTCTGAAGACTTTCTCCCGAACGCAGGGACCAAGCAAGTCGACCCCCGTACTACCTACCCTTCACAGTACTCTTCCATGTTGAGGACTATTAGGACCCATGACCCGAAACAGGGAAAGAAATAAAGACCCCACGTGAGGGGTCCTGAGTGTCCCGTGTCTGTAGTCTTCCAAAGGGGAGAGGAAGGGAGTCTACAGGATATAATCGGTCCACAAAACTGTGTGAGCCTCTAAATAATTTTGACTCCCGCAGTGTAAGGACCACCACTCAATGTTTTGTAAGACATGTCGGTCTACAAGATTTGCATCTCTGTGTAAAAGTAAACTATATTTTCTTTCATTCCAAACCAATGTTGTCCATTGTCGTCACTCGTTCCACAAAAGAATTGGGAAACCCCTGTGTTTCAACTTAGTCTGTGACGGGGGTCTCTTAGGTAATCTCTTGTTTTATACAGAAGTCTCCCGGTCGAAAAAGTTTTCTCTTTCGATACAAATACTGTGTTTTTAGTGTCTTACTCACCGGGGAAGGCTATTAGATATAAAATTCATTGAGACGTTGGGTCTGAGACGGTTAATGATCGACTTATTGTAACCCGGCAAAGGAATTGGACGTATGAGATCAAACAAGTAGACATTTTACCCTTGTTATTACTATAAAAGTGTGCACCTAAGTTACTCAATTAAAGATATTTTAGGGCTCTTATCACAGACCATGTGTCTTTCCACACACGAGACCACCGAGTCTGTCATTTCTTAGACGAACGTTACGTCCTCTAGACCCAAGTTAGGGACCCAGCCCTTTTAGAGGACCTCTTCCCTTACCGATGGGTTGGGGTATAAGAACGGACCTCTTAAGGTACCCGTCTCCTCAGACCGTCCATGTCAGGTACCCCAGCGTTTCTCAACCTGTGGTAACTCGATGATTGTGAGTGAAAGTGATAACGGGCTCTTATCACAGACTATGTGTCTTTTCTAAGTTATTTACGATCAACGATGGTAACAATAATTTTATTTATACATTTATCTTTTATTACGATTGTCCTAATCTTAATCCAACTTTTTGATGGTAGATAATGACGAGAAGTTATTGAATAACATTCGGTAAGAAGATGTAATATCAAGTACCTTGGATGGTAATTTCATTCTCATAGTAAAATAAACGACTAAACACGTTTCGTATTTGTTTTCTCATTACATGTGTAGAAAAGAAAAGGTTATCTTATGTTATGGAAAGGGGAGCGAAATGGGTTTTCTACAAAGAGTTTCATCTCACGTTTTATTATTAAGACAGCAAACTCTTTTTGAGAGTAATTGAATGTAATAATCAAAGTATACACTAACTAGTAGGAAGAACTCTATGTTTTAAGACCATGAAGGACAAATGAATCACAAGGATAGTCCATCGATTACTGTATACACTAAAATAGTCCGTAAAAAGGTGATGGTGATAGTAAAGTGAGAGGATCTAGTTACTTTACCGAGACTACTAAACATTGTTAGAAATCCATAACGTTCTATTTCGAAGCCGGTAAAATTGAGCATCCAATGAAGACTATTACAACTACTGGCTGACCTTACTCTGTCTTAGGGAGTTTTAGGGGTAGGATGATTTGTCTCTTACTTTGGTGGGGTCTTCATTCCGGACAGACAGGACGGGGACGGAATGAAAGACGGTAGAATGGAGTTTCCACCCAAAATTCCTTTTTTGTTTCTTCGCTTCTCTCTTTTAAACACAAAAAAAAATTTTTATACATAAATGAAGAAATCGACGTAGTCCGGAATCAACACCCGTGTGTCCAAGGTCCCGTGTGTCGGGGTCATCAACGTATACGTTCGAATCAACGGGGCACCGTACGCACTAGAATCAAGGGACTGGTCCTTACCTTGGGTGTAGGGGACGTAATCTTCCGTCTAAGAATGGGTCATCTGGTGGTCTCTTCAGGGGCCCCTCCTTTCGAGTCACCCGAAAGATATATCCAAACAGTTTGGAGTCTTGATCCTTTCGTCTCTAATACAGGGGTCTTGTCAGAACATTTGTATTGGAAGATGAAGTGAATTATACTAATCGAACTACCTTTCTGAAGGTGTAATATCTTTTTTGTAAGAGTTTCTTTGTTGACTTCAACTGGGAACTTGTTAGGTCCAAACTGGACGTACCCAGGTGAAGGTGCACACACTTCAACGAAGTCAGCACAGGCTGGGAAACACTAGGGTACCTGACATCGGGCGGTCCGAGGAAACAGGCACCCCTGAGAGGTCCGTTCTCATGACCTCACCCACCGGTACGGGAGAAGGTCCCCTTAGAAGGGCTGGGTACCAACTTAGACATAGAAAACGGAGAGGACGTGACCGTCCACCCAAGACATGGTGATCTCAGTGGACCCATCGAAACCGGTTCCAGTGAGTTTAAAGTAGACAGTTTGTCCGTTGTAAAGTACATAGTTACGTATCTTCTGGGGATCCAAGATACTACTGGACTACATGGATTGAGTAAGGTCGTTAAGACTCTCCGGAGTACTCTCTACTCCTGTGGCTTCGACTTCTCTCTCCCGGAATGAGTTCAAGTGTCATTAACGATCTCACCCTCTAGTTTGACTATAGAGCAGACTACGATTTATTATTTTAATCGATGGGACGACTCGAGGACGTTCTTCGGTCATTCGTGGGAGATACGGAATTGACTACATTTTAAACGTCATTAACAACCTCCGTCATGATAGAAGTCCCGAAGGGTCCCCCGAGATCACCATTTCTTGGGCGGACGGTTACGTCCTCCACGCCAAGTTAGGGACCCAGCCCTTCTTCACGTCCCGTTGGGTGAAGTCATGACAACGGACCTCTTAGGGTACCTGTCTCCTTGGACTACTGATGTCGGGTACCCCAGGGTTTCTCAGTCTATGTTGACTTCACTGAATCGTGCGTACCTACGTTCATGATAGTAATAGGAATGAAGGGTCTGATGTTTTAGGTAAGACAACTATGTAAAGAGTAGCACATCGGGGGAGTAAAGATACACGTATATACTGTAAAAGGATTGCAGAAACACTGTGTAAATTTGTGTTTACGATTATATTCGGTACGTGTACAAAACTCACCCAAAAGGGAAAGCGAGATCGAAGGATAGTTTGTGGGAAAGAGGTCCGAGGAAACACCGCATACCTCTTCCTGTCTTAAACAGGAGTTGACTGTCTCGAGGAAATCCGGATATACGCATACACGATTTTACGGCTAGAGTAAATGTTCTGTAGTGGTAGTCACATTTTCGACAAACACCTCACCGGAGGGGTCACCAGGTGACCCCTCCTTAGCCGGACAGTTACCTCTCCTATACTCAAACTCGGGACCGGGTCCTTCTGGTGTGTACGGTACCCCGTTGATACGGAGTGGTCGGTATTTCTGTCTCCGACCTCACAGAGTCTCGGACACGTGGCGTTGTCGTCTCGTCAGAGACGAGTGGCGTTTATCTCTTTCGACCTCTCGTCGTCGTTTCTGGGTCGCGTCGGTTTTTATTTACTTACGTTTAAATGTCTATTTTTATTTGTGACTAACACTAAAGGATGGTGGAGATGTAAAAGGAGGACTTCTTGTTCTATTGTAAAATAACAAAGTTTTGGTGATTCTTCGGTGTTTAAATTACTCTTTAATTACTGGTCCTCTTACTAAAGTCAGTTTAAGACTTGGTTCAACTTGGAAACCCAAAAAAGTTACGAGTTAGTTTATAGTGGTAGGACCACACACTCAAATAAAAAAGAACCGTAGTACATTGAAGGACAAAGATTCTTTTTTCCTAATTTCACAGGGTAATTTTTTTTTTTTTTCGAGGTTTTCGAAGAACCTGTAGTTTCCCTGGAATGTGTTGTTGTAAAACTACTCAATTCACATTTCCTTAGTTTTTGTGTACCTAATTTAAAGGGTATTTTGGGTGTACACAAATTTTTAGTTCCCTTTTGCACGAACCGGTTTACGCAAACCCCAAAACAGTTTGGGGTTTGTAAACTCCTTATCACACTCTACAAATTCCTTGTGTTTTGTGTCGACCTAGTCGGATATAGTAAGGTTGTCGTATACGGTCACCCTCTACTATTCCTTCTATTTGGGTGTTTTGACATAGAACCCGGATTTTTGGTGTAGGGACTACTAACTATTCATTCAACACCGAAAGTTTATAGATAAAAAAGTGACGGAGATTTGAACCTTTTAATGTTAAATATATTGGACAATCTTCAGTGAATCATTTCTTGAGAGGTGAATTTTTTTTTCTCCTTTTTTCTTAGTGGTAAAAGTTGGAAGACTAAAAGGTCGGATTGGTCTACCTTAGAAAAGGTGGGGAAAGTTTGAAATTAGTTCACCAGGGTACGAAACATAATAGAAACTAAATCGAAACGATCTGATTCGTGTAATAATTAACTAAGAGGAAAATAAATGTTATGATAACGAACTTTATATATGATCCCACATATTAACTCAAACCCCAAATGACATTAATTTTTTCAGTTTTCTCGTTATTTGTATTTACAACCATTTATTAACGGAGACTCTTGGTCACATTTAGTAGTTCTAATTTACTAAAATATAGTGTAAAGTTGAGGAATTAAAATTAAATACTAACGGTTGGACGAAGTCAGTAACGACGGATCTTAAAGAACAGTCACGAAAGGTAGAAATCTCCACTACCGTTCCTTGAGGATTTCTAAGAGAAAAAGACCCCCGACTTTATTACCTGGGTACAGAAAAGGAAGGATAGTAAAAGGACCTCGTAAGATGAATAAAATTTTTGATCGGGTTCATTACCCCTCGTGTTAAACTAACACTTAAATTCATGAAAAAGTTTAGATGAAAGGTTAAATTATCTATTCGAAAAAGTAAACCCCCTTCTAGATCAAATATCTACATATTTATTTATCTTTGTCACTGTCTAAAATAAAAGAACCCGAGGTTTTAGTGACACCTACCACTGACGTCGGTACCTTAATTTTCTGTGAACGAGGAACCTTCTTTTCGATACTGGTTGGAGCCGTCGTATAAATTTTCGTCTCTGTAGTGACGGTTGTTTACAGGTATATCAATTTCACTACCAAAAAGGTCATAAGTACATGTCTACTCTCTCAACCTGGTGTTTCTTCCGACTCGCGGTTTCTTAACTACGAAAACTTGACACCACAACCTCTTCTGAGAATTCTCAGGGAACCTGACGTTCCTCTAGGTTGGTCAGTTAGGACTTCCTTTAGTCAGGACTTACAAGTAACCTTCCTGACTACGACTTCGACTTCGAGGTTATGAAACCGATGGAATACGTTTCTTGACTGAGTAACCTTTTCTGGGACTACGACACTTTCTGACTCCCGTCCTTTTCTTCCCCGGCTGTCTCCTACTCCATCATCCTACCGTAGTGGTTGAGCTACCTGAACTCAAACTTCGGTCACGGCCTTCGACCACTACCTGTCCCTCCGGACCACACGACGTCAGGTAGTCCAGCGTTTCTCCACCTGTGCTGAGGTACTACCTTGTTGTTGTTATTTATTTGTCTACAAGGAAACCGATTCGTTATGACTTATATTGCAAAACTCACTTTTTTTATTAATAACTCTCGTGACTGTACTAAAGGTTCTCCCATGTTTTCAAGTACTAGGGTACCAAACACGAAGGAACTGGCGGGGGTGTTCATCAATTGGTCGTTATAACGTTTAAGGAGTAAGAAGAAAAGTTATGTCTGTTGTGTCTCATGAGTCGTTCTTATATTACGTTACTTTTATATTTATTCGTGTTTCATAAAAAGGGTTTACTTTCGTGTGTCAATGCCCTTGCCTCACGTACAAAAAGATGAGAGTCAGAGTCAGTGACGTTGACTTAGTTGTCAAAGATGTGTGAACTCAGGTTCAAGACAAGAGGCACACTATTACATAATCGTTCCAGTGTAGAGTTCTCGATTGGGACATGAACTTATTTTTGTCGTTTTCGTTGGTCCTCTCTTACATAACGATTAGTAAGCGAATCGGGTAGTAAACGATTCTAGTCTCAGTCTGTAAAATTCTGTAATCGAAATTTCGAGTGTTATTGTTGGACCTGTCCCTCTAAAGGTAACGAAGACAAAATGGTGACTCCTACAACTTAGAGTTTTTCTAATTCAACGAACGGGTACTTATTCGTCTGTCTGCACACACCAGTGTTTCGGGTATGGGAGAGGAGTTGAGACAACGGAGAATATATAAATTCCGTTTATTTTCTTTTGTCACTGACACAGAATCCCCTGACTTCTCTCCCTGGTGTCCTCTCTGGTCTCCTTATCTTAGGACAGAATTCTCCGACCGTCGGAGAGTGTAGCTATGCCAAACATCAAAGACTTTAGTGTCTAGGACGAGACGACGGGTGGGATTGCCGATAAGATACAGGTTCGTACTATGTAGAAAGAGAGGTCTGTACTGAACCTAGTCAAACGACGTAAATATGAGAATTTAAAGAAAACGTGTACGAGTCCCGTAGTAAAACCTCTCGTCAGTTAACGAGTCCCTTGACTAAGGTACTACGAAAGTTCCGACAGTGGACAAAGAGTAATAAAGAAAGGACTCGAATCGCTTGCCTGTACTCACAAGAGATGCCACCCTTACTTTTCAGACACCGGTCTTTTTGTTTTAGTGTGAGTGGCAGTAGCACGAGAAGGATAATATCAGAGCGGAGGGACCAGTCGCACTACGCAGGACCTTACTTCTCTTTTGGACGAGTTGTCGTTCCTGAAAATAAGAAACGTCGGAATCTCCGGAAAGGCAATTACAGGTCCCAGTCCTTGATCCGACTACCCAGTGTACTCTAACCCTCGTGACCATTTTATTAATCGTCCAGTAGGATCTGAGCTCGTCCACGACAGGACACTTCCTCTTGGTGTCTCTCAAACGTCGTCCGGTTGTAGGATGTCTTACCACGGTTTTGGGTTTTAGTGATGTACTCTGGTTTAGTTGTTTCACTTTAGTGCTTTCTCCTTGTCGAGGAGGTTTTTCTCTACTCTTTTTACACGACAGAACTGTTAGTCTCATTAAATTTAATTCAATTTGATGCTAACCTCCTTTACTCTTCTCTATCTTTTTTGTCTATGTAAGTCGATATTTTATGGTTTGTGTACGTAAAGTCCGGCAAATTCTTTTGACCTTCGTTTATAGAAATTTTCGGATTGTACTCATCAGTTATCTATTTACCTGTTTATTTCTCTTATCTGTCGAATGTTTCTCTTCTTTATATTTCCTTTTATAGGGAAAAGTGACCTTTATTTAGATAAAAAAGTTTACCACATAAGAAGACCAGTCAATTTAAGTATGAAAAATTTCACATAGTAAAGGTGACTTCTACTCTTAGTTTCCTTTATTTGTGAAAGTTTGTAACGACTACCATGAGACTTAATCGTATTTAGAAAATGTTTCTTTATACCGTTACGTATAGTTTCAGGGGGTTATATATATATATATAAAACCGACGACATCCTTGACTGAGATTCCTTTTTTTAGAAATCATATGTAAGTTTCTATAAGTAATGTCGTAATAAATGCCAGTTGTATGTCTTTATTTGGGGTTTGATAGGACTTTTCCCTTTTACTGTCTAGGTCAGTTACTTTATACTGTCGTTTTCACTAAAACACATACACAAACAATGTAAATAAAACCCAAAAAATCGAAAGATAAAATATAACCTCATATTGACTAATAGTCACAACGCCACCAAAGGCCCTGTGTCGTCTCGCTGAGTCGGCATGTGTGTGGACATAGGTAAGACGTTTTCACTAATAATACTTCTGATTTGTGAAACCTTTACGAAACGCTTGTACAACTAACTCTTTCTCGTTCGTTTTTTAAGATACTATTATTTATGTTTGTTTGTTTAAAACATAGTCTTTTTCCTCTGACCTTTCTTTATACGATTTTATTGTCGTTCCAAACATGTTCGTACCACCCTGAGAGCGATAAGATATAAAAAAGGAGTGAACGGTGCGGAAGGAGTTACCCCAACGTAGAGAAAATAATTACACTACAAATTCCTCAACTCGAGTATAAAATTTTAGTGAGAGAAAATTTATTGAGTAACTTCCTAGTATCTTTTTTTTGGGTTTGTGACTCTTCTGTATGTGTCGTAAATATAAATTCCCTTTCTGTTGTCCTTCCGTAGATTTATCCAGGATATTAAATATTTCTCTATGTGGAGAAAATAGACCTTCTGTCACATAACTTAAGCAACTTTGTAGGTCTTTTCGGACCATTTCTCCTTATGTACGGGTTTCTTTACTTAAAGGAAGATTCTATACAACTTTACATGTATCTATCCCTTCACTTCTTGTCTAAAGGTACTCCATCGGACCCGATGTCAGAAAAGAACGGTAAAATCCGGTATACCTGAGTCACTTGTTCAGACAAACTGTAACAGAGTCTCATAGAAGGGACTCCGGTCTTCCGAGATAATCTGAAGATAAGATAATCTGTCTTAGGATAAGACTGAGACATTAAGATGTCTGACATAATTTATTATTTGTTGATTCATGATTTATTACTTCTCCGAAGGGACCACCGAGTCACCATTTCTTGGCGGACGGTCCCGTCCTCTACGCCCAAGCTAGGAACCCAGTCCTTCTAGGGGACCTCTTCCTGTACCGTTGAATGAGGTCGTAAGAACGGACCCTACAGGGTAAGTGTCTCTTCGGACTGTCCGATGTCAGGTGCCCCAGTGATTTCTCAGCCTGTTCTGAATCACTGATTTTGTTGTTGTTTAACCCTACAGAGTACCATAGTATAACCCATCCACCATGACCTCTGGTCCACCCCTAGTCTCCCCTGTCTTCTCCTGTTCAAGAAGGTGGTAGGAGTCTTTATGGAAGTAGGGTGTGAACATCTCTGGTGTAGCTCTGTTCTAAGGTAGACCGAGGTCTTTACTCTTCAATTTTGTATCCACAAAGGTTACATCCACCTCGTGTGTCTTTTGTTTTAGTTAACATATTTCTCGAACGAAAAACGTCTCACACGGTGTCTATTCCCGTAGGGACCACCGTGATCACCACTTTCTTTGACGGACGGTTCCGTCCTCTGGATTCTCAACAGCCAAACGAGGGACCCGATCCTGCTAGAGGACCTCTTCCCGTACCGTTGGGTGAGGTCTTAAAAACGGACCTCTTAGGGTACCTGTCTCCTCAGACCGCCCGATGTCAGGTACCCTAGCTTGTCTCAGTCTGTACTGACTTCACTGAATCGTACGGATCGTGTGGGTATCTACTTCTAGTAATTCCTAAATCTATAACAGACACTATAAGACTTCTCGATTATTAGATCAAACCTTCTATTTGTATTGACGTATTTCCTTCTCTATCAATTAAAGATTTACTTTTTATTTTTCCTTGTTTCCTCCGTTCTTGATAATATCTTATTTCGGGAACCAACCACATTGTAAACGAGGACTTCATATGTCAGATTGTAGAAACGGGTTCCTTGCACAGTGTCTTTGAATGACCCTTGTCGTTCTGTAGTCTCACCTCTACAATAAACAGAGAGACCAACATCCGTAAACAAACACTTTATATGTGGTTTGCTATTCTGTGAGAAGTACAAAATTTCGTGTAAGAATATTCGTAGTACCGAGTAGTCAAAATGTAAGAATCACCATAAAAGAATTAATATAACAATCCTAAGTTGTGCAAAAATTCTTCAACATGAAATATCCTTGATGGGGACACGATCTCAGTTATTAAAAAGAGACCGACTAATACCTGGTTTAGTTCCCTGTTCTCTTCGGGACTCTAAGCTATGTCATTTCACGAGACGTCAGGAGTTTAAGTGTTCTCCTGAGTAATTTGAGTCAACAGGTAGGAACTGACTTAAGGTTTGTCAAAGTTACAAACCCACTCTCTCTCCGACACATTTCTATTGTCTTCTTTCTACCCGAATGTGTGACAAGGAGATATGGGAACCGATGAACAAACGAAAGAACGAGAATCTAAAGTTTTAGGATGTCATTGACTTTTCCCGAATAGACACAAGACGACTCTCCCCTAAATCCGTTATTACTTTCCTTTAACTCCAAGTCGAACTTCTTACGGACGGACACGACCGTACCGTTCATACAACAAAAGACCTTTTATATGCGTTGAGGGGAAGGGATTTTTTGGGACACAAAACAATACTACCATTTATACGGTGGAAAAGGACACCCGGACGACAATGAGACGAACCATAAATCGTCTCTCCTGTTTTCGAATGAAAGCACGGTTCCTATTTCAGAGTTTAACTACTCTGAAACGTTTACTCTCGAGTACCGTCAGAAAATCTTTATAACAATAACAGGGACCTTTATCTTCATCTGCAGAGGAGAAGTAGGTCTGAAAGTCTCGTAGATAACAGGGGTTTACTGAGGTGGTCGGACCTTAAATGTCTCAAACTTCGGTAACTAAATTCCACGATATCCATCGAGTATGGACGTCAAAACCCATTCCACTTTCGTTATAAAAGTTGGTTGTCATTACACGAGCCTAATAAGGAAGACAGAAGAAATTTTATGTTTTCTAACGAGGAGTCTGTTCTTTTTAATGATATTTTATGTGATTAATTAATTTATAGATGATCTTATTATGTAGATGAACATTTCGACACGTGATGAAAAGATCGTTAGGTCAGAATTAAGTCTTTTATAGTATTTGTTTATACTGTGAAACCGGTCTTCTCCTGGAATTAAAGTTGCTATAGTTGGTAATAAAGGACTTTAGATTCACCGTCCTTGATTGTAAATGACCCTTGAGTGGGACCTTTTCTCTACTATAGTTTAGTAAACCCCTGTCTTCTACTCTACCAACCTACCGTAGTGATTGAGTTACCTGCACTCAAACTCGTTTGAGACCCTCTACCACTTCCTGTCCCTTCGGACCGGACGATGTCAAGTACGTCAATGTTCCTCAACCTGTGTTGAATCGCTTACTTGTTGGTTACAGATAATAGAGGCAACTAATGGTTCTGGATGAAAACTTTATTTACAGTAATAGGGATAACGTGTCTATTCCTTTGGCTCCGTCTCTTTTTAATTCATTGGAAGGATTCCATTAAGTCGACTATTCACGTTTTAGGTCATTACTTAGAGTTTAAAATGTGATAAATGATGTAGTAACGATCTATTGATACTACCTTCACGATCACCGAATATCTTAAGTAATTAAGTGGAGAGGAAAATTTTTTAATACGCAGATACTCGTGTTTTGACTCTCATAAGTTCTCTAATTTCTTGTTTCTTTTATTTCTGTCTTCCTCGGATATTTCCAAGGATTTTTCAGTTTCCCGTCCTAATAGTCCACAATGTTATCCTACATTAATTCTGTATGGTACCTCTTCCGTGACCGCTGGGTGAGGTCCTGAGAACGGACCTTTTAGGGTCCCTACCTCCTCGGACCACCCGACGGCAGATACCCCAGCGCTTCTCAGTCTGTGTTGACTCGCTGAAGTGAAAGTGAAAAGTGAAAGTACGTAAGCTCTTCCTTTACCGTTAAGTGAGGTCACAAGAACGGACCTCTTAGGGTCCCTGCCACCTCGGACCACCCGACGGCAGATACCCCAGCGTGTCTCAGCCTGTCCTGACTTCGCTGAGTCATCATCATCATCTTTCTGTATGGTACTATTCGTGGTTTATAAAGTAGGACTTTGTAAATTCTCTTACTACATAGATCTAATTCTAGAACTATTCTTTTAATAAGTATACTCTGTTCAACATGACCTTAAAGTAAAACTCCAGAAAAAATTTTTTATATTAACACATTTTCAAGACCACATTACCCAAAGTAACCCTGCCTTAAAAAGACGGTTACTCACTCACAGACTACACTTGTAGGACGACAGAATCCTATCAGTGGTGACCTCCCGTCTCCCGTGTGAACTAACTAAAAACTACCTCTTTAACTATGTAACTATTTCGTCAGATCAACTAAAACGTTTCGGGGACTACTCTAGATGGTGTGAACCTCTCTTTACCGAAACTGAAACCCTAAACCACTGTTTTTTCATTCTTGGACGGCGTGGACTCCGACTCGAGTAAGACCAAGGACCAGTTTTTCCGTAGAAACCGGACTACCGTACGACGTTACGGTTGCAGTCGAAGAGAAGCAACATAAGACAACCGAAGGCGACCGGGGGTCAGGTACGGATCGATGACCGTGCCGAGGAGGAGAAACCAATTCATCCCCTGAGATTGTGAACGTCTAATGAGGATAGGGGCTCGGGGTGTGGAAAGGGTCTTAGAAGGACAAATTTGATAATAGACCGGTATTGTTCGACCCGTTCTAGGTACTTTAGGGGTGTGTGTTAGGTTTTCGTAAAACAGTATAAAGAGACGGATCTACCACGTTAAGTGTCGTTCCACCCAAACTCCCCTACTCGTCTTCACCCCCTCGTAAGAAATGTAAGAAAAAGAGTTCGTGGAAGACCTCAAAAAACGAAAAGACAAAACGAAAAGGTAACAGTGCTGACGAGTCTTTATTCTTTCGTAGGGTTTATAAAGCTGAATGTAAAAGAATGTACCTCTGTACAGTTGGTACGCAAGTTACTGTCTGCCAACACACACACACAAATTTATTGAAACGGGGCAAGAGATTTAGTGTCTATTAGTGCTCGTCTCAACCACCAACGAAATAAAAAAAAAGTTCACCAACGTTTAGGGGTCGGGTACACTATTTTCTACGACTGTAATTATAAGACCACACGTTCGATTAAGGAAGTCGGGTCGACACTCCGTCTCCGAGACACTGGCTCCACTCTGACGCCGTTTCACGTCACACACGTCCCAGGGGACTTTCCGACTAGACAATGACGTGGAACACGTTTAATACCGTCGAGCTGACAGAGGTACCTACTCGTCTTCACCGACAAAAGAACGACGACGTAAGTTAAATGACCGACGGAGCGTTCCAAGTCTCGCCCGGGACCCAAACTGATAATTGACAAATGTAGGACAGTGAAAGATCTGAAGTTAGTAGGAACTGGGGAGATCGAATATCTCCTCTCTAGTCATTTGTATTATCGCACTTCAGGAAGGGACCATCGAGTCGACGATTTCGTAGGTGGACGTTACGTCCTCTGGGGTTAAGTGAAGGACCCAGCCCTTCTAGGGGACCTTTTCTCTATCCGATGGGTGAGGTCATAAGAACCCGAAGAGACCACCGAGTCACCATTTCTTAGTTGGACTTTGAGCCTCTGGACCCAAGCTAGGGACCCAACCCTTCTAGGGGACCTCTTCCCTTGTCGATGGGTGAGGTCATAAGACTGGACCTCTTAAGGTGTCCGACATATCAGGTACCCAGTATTTCTCAGTCTGTGTTGACTCGTTGAAAGTAAAAGTCAAAAAGTTTCTCGTAAATCGAGGACAGAGACGTTACACAAGTAATTCGTTTAGAGATACAGCGACCTCCGGGGTATCTAGTTCGGTGGGCCACAAGATTTTTCATTGTCCTACGATTCAACGTTTCTGATGAACGTTTCCTTTTCCTGGGGGTGCAAGGAATAGTGAGAACCCTATATATGGTCGTTAATTGGGACATGGAAGAATATAATAGTACATCAATAATAAAGAATGCGTAAAAGGATAGAAGGGTATATCTAAAAGTCCAGGAAAACACATACACACTCTCATACACACACACACAAAGGAAGAGGTCTCCTGTCCTTCGGTAAATTCTAAAAATTCCTTCTTTCTAGAAAATAAATAAATGAACATAATAAAAACCGGTGTGACGTCCCGTATACCCTAGAATCAAGGGTCATTCCCTGACTTAGGTACGGGGGACGTAACCTTCGAACCTCAGAAGTGATCTCTTCAGGGTTCCAGAAAAAGGTTTTTAAGTAAAAAAAATATGTTAGAATTTTCCAGTGTGAGGTAAATATCAATAATGTTTTATTACCGATATAAGGTACATAACGTGAAATCGGAAATTGGATAGAATGTGGGTTATCAACCATTCAGGGTGAGGGGGCAGGAATACAAACGAGGGGTGGTGACGATCGGTGATCAGACAAGAGACAAATAGACACCCAGACGAAGAAGGAACATACACCACACACACATACACACATACACTTATTTATATAAATAAATAAATGAGGCGGTACTTTTTCTTACTTTACAACAATAAATGTCGTTATACCTACCTGAACCTTCCGCAATACGAGTCACTTTTTTCAGTCTATCTAAAGTCCATGAGCTAAACTTTTTCATCATAGAGGAAGTTTAGGAGAAGTCGAAGATTGGTATGTGGAGCAAATTTGTGTTGGGAATGACGTACTTTGTATCACACTCCGTGTGTCATTTGCAAGGTCTATACGAAAAACGATGACTTTAATTTTTAACTTCACTAACCCCCCTTTCGTTCTTCGAAACTGTACTAATCTCTCGTAGACCCAGTGCTCCCGTCTCAGGAGAAAAAGAAGGGTGGGGAGGATCGGAGACCTAACGGCACACCTTGAGATCCCGAGACGGGACCGAGACCCATGTCTAATTGTTCCGGGAGACGTTTGTCGAGACGGGTAGTTCCGGAGGTCGCGTTAGAGACACTGAACGTGGGAGACCGTGGAGTAAGAGGACGACGTTGGCCGAGACGCAGGACGGACGCAGGACGGACACGGAAAGAACGAAGGACAAGAGCACAAGATGGACTTGTAGGAGGAGGAGGACTGGGTATCGGTCCACTGAGGAGGAGCGCCTTCCGAAAGCACTGGATGAGGTAGTTTGACTAGCGAGAAAGACATGAGAGTCCAATAGACATGTAAGAAATCGTAATAACTTGAGTACACATTCTAGTGAGAGAGTGGATAGTCTATATGTAGGAGTCGTTTCTCTCGACACAGAACAAATAGGAACTCACGAACACACGATTCAAAGAAGTCAGCACAGACTGAGAAGACACTGGGGTACCTGGCATCGGGTGGTTCGGGGAGACAGGTACCTTAAAGGGTCCCTTCTTACGACCTCTCCCAACCGCAAAAGATGAGGTCCCCAAGAAGGGTTCGGTCCCTAGTCTGGACGTAGAGAACGTAGAAGACGTGACCGTCCGTCTAAGAAATCGTGACGCGGTGTACCCTTCGGGATCAAATTTACATTCGTTCGTGGATTGACCTCTTACAATATTGCCGAGTAGGATGATCTACTTAGTTTGGTCTAAACGAATCTGGTCTTAGGGAGGTGGGAGGGTTTAGACATCGTTACCGTATCGTGGTGTGTACTTTTTTCACGATCGAGACAAGACTAACCTTCATTTAGTCTTCAAAATTATTCTACAACTGGGTAATAATCTGCTCGACTACGGAAAAAATTTTTAGTTTTGTCACCACCTTATCTAGTTCTCTGTATTTTGTCTCTCCGAACGTAACAGAGACAAACTAGAACCTGTTAATTAAATTGTAGGGAGTTAAAGACCAAAGAGTCCGTTAGTTACTTCTATATTAAGGTAGGTGGAACATTCCAATAGTACCTCTTAATTTACGGTTTTTCATACTTAAGCAACTTACGATTCAGGGACGGGATAGAAGTAGGACTCAAAGAAACGATATCCAAAACCCTATGACTCACCTCTATTAGGTTGACAATTTCCCTACCAATTTTCTTACTGGGCTCTTCGTATATGACACTAGTGTGAGATTATAGGGGACACTTTTTCTTCTGAACTCCTTAAATTACGGCACAGACATTATTTGTTGGAAATAGTTTTAAATTACGAAAGATACGTAAGGTGTGATCTCTCTCCAAATCTAAATCAACGGAAAAGTAGACGTTTTCGTTACAACGTAGTCAGTTAGTCAACGACTTTACCAGAATAGATTCGGACTACTAAGACTAGGTTGTGTTCAGACGTCTCTAATTGATGGTGCCCTCATGTAGTACAGTTGAGTAAGATGAAGGTGTCTGAAGGGGTGTTACGAAGTAGGGAGATAGTCGGTCGACAGTAACTTTCGGATGGTCCATGACTCCGGTCTCCCATGCTTCACCGTAGTAGTAAAGAGTCTCTACGTACTAGAGCAACCTCTCTTTTTGTGTCGTTAATGTTCTATCGAGTGTTACGGGTCGATATGTACTCCGTGAGGTTTACTTACTATTTCTGGTGCACACGAGACCCTCCAGTCTCTCCTCGTGTCGGGGCGACCCGTCGCGACGTTCGGGTCCGACGTGGCTCTTACCCTCCAAATGTACTCCGGTTTATGCTCTCTGGCGTACCTTTCTTATCGTCCCTCTCTCTCATCCAATGACTTTTCCGTCCGTCGTCCGTTCGTCCGAGCGTGCCCCGCCGCGTGTTAGAGTGCGTCTGTGCCACTCTTACGTCCCGAGGAACCCCGTACGTACTGGGAGTCCGTGTCACTCTCTGGGTCGCCGGTTCGACCCTTAGGGATTTGGGAACTCGTTGTCTAGAACCTCTCGTTCACGACCCCCTTTACCTTAAACACTAGGGCTCTTGCTGTACATGGTTGACAAGACCCACTTCGACATACATAGCGGGAAGCGTGGGACTAAAGGTGTATGGAATTTAAAACGAAAGGTTTACTGTCGAGGACGATACTCGTCTAGTGTCGTGAATATCTGTTTTGGACACATAACCACTAGACATTAAAGGACAGCTCAACTTGACCCTTCATTCTATTGGTTTTGTCGGAAGATCTTGAACAGAATGACTCGGGATAGTTTCTGCAAAGGTAGTCGGTAATAGTAGAATGAGGTAAAGGATCTTAACGTCAAAGGATCTTTACGGTTTATACCTCTGATTTGTCACCAGCTCTATAGTCACCCTTCTGGTCTTTTCTTTTTTTTTTTACTTCCCTTATTTACTTTAAAATTATATTTAAAAAAAGAGTAAGTGTTTGCATCGTACTACACTTGTGCTATGGGTCTTTATCACTCCTGCGATACTCATCTGAGTAAGACGTACACTGGACTTCGACCCTTTTCTCATGTCTCTTAGAAGAGGTGATTAGATCTTGGATGGAAGTCTTAGGACCCGTGCCTCCGAAAGAGTCAGATTCGTCTGCTTAACTGATTTACAAATGAGAACTTGAAGAAACTTGTGATTGAAGACGAAAAGTCAAACAGCACAGTTAAACAGACTTTACCTTTTGACTTATCAATAAAGTTTTCATGTCTACCTCGGGGAACAAATATCATATTAAGAAATGTGGTTTACCTTGACGTCCTCCAAGTTTTAAACATTTCCAGAAGGTTTTTAGGTTTGTGTAATAAGTAAAGTTGTTTAGACTGTTAAAAACTTGATGTCTTTAAAAACTTGTTAAAAAAATCAGGTAAGCACAATTGACTCCAATTAAACTTCTATGACGATGAAAGGTTTTTCTTCATCAACTTAAGGTCTTCCGTTAAATTCGGTCTTGTATTAAGTCAGTCTGAGAAGATAGAACCCACTTGTTTCTTTTATGGACATGATTCCTGTAATTTTAATTTTTTTTTTTTTAGATCAACTTGAGTAAAATATCAATCGTCTATTTACGAAGATTGTTCCACCATTACCCAAAATTAGGTGAACGTACTTTCTATATTATGTCTGTAATCGAAAAGGGTAGAGCAATTAAGAATGTGATAACATTAATGTAAACAATATTCGGAAATCAAAAAACGAAATTTTTTTTTACTAAAAAAAAAAAAAACCACTCCACTCTTCTCACTTTAAAGTACCTTTTTATTTTACTAAAATTAAATAAAGCCATTTAGTGCAACTGATCTCTCTAATGCCGGATTTGATCGACAACTGTTAGGTGGTACCTGTTCCACAAGATTAATCTCCCTTAAAAGTTTCGTACAAAAACCTCTTTCACGACCTTTATATGAAAAAAAAAAAAAACCCAAGACCCCTAAACCCCGTATAAAAATTTAAAATTACGATTTCAACGATGGATATTTCTTTCTACTTGTATCTTGTCCCTTTCGTTCTTCAGGACGGTTGACACCCTGAAAATCTGAAAAAAAAGGGGGGTTATCTCTTTATGTTTAACGACGAACTTTATTTTAATCATAGATAGAAACCTACGGGAGCTACTCTGTCACAAGTTAGAGAAAATCTCCCCTCTCTTTAGGTTTGGGCTCAAAAGGGTTAGTGGAGACGTAAAATGAGGACTGCCTGTGTTATTTTTTTTCTCGTGATTCGGGTCCTTTCGTCCAAGGGTTCCCTTTTTATCTACTAAACGTTTCTCTGAAGTTATTATTCCACTTGGACGGTGAAGTCACGTGGAAAGTCTATGGTAGTTTCTAGAACATCTCTCTTCTTTTAGATTGGGAGAAAGAAGAGTTTTTATTTAGAGGAAGTTTTGTTGTTTTCTCTTTAAACCTTAAAGTACTCCTAATGTATCTTAGGAGGTTTTATCAGAATCGAAACAGTTTAGACCTAAAGTTACAGTCATTAAATCCCGATCGAAATACTGATGTTACAGATAGAGGTCGTCGACCCGGTATAATAAAGTCCTGAAAAAAAATACGACTTCGACGGATATTCAAGATACGAACTAAATACTTCGTTTTGTGAGATAAATGACATGTTACGACATCACGACTGTACGCCCCAGTCAGGCATTACGTAAACCTCACCTCGTGCCCTTGTCCCAATTTACTCGTTGTACGTTACCAAATACTTACGTTTTACACCGAAAATGTTTTTCTTTCGTTCTAAGTTTCCCGGGTGTACTTTTAACCCTGTTTGTCATCGTTCGACAAACTTACATAAACATTCGTGTTTCTAATATAAACTGATCCGTTGAAACCTGCCTTCTCACCTTTTTACATTTTTTATTTATTTTTACTTGTATGTCTAAAGGGTTGTTGGGAGTCCCATCATCCTTCTGAAGACGAGTAGGTAGAGAAGGTGACATTATTAAGGATAAAATCCTTCAGTCTTTATACCCTTTATCTTTCCCAGTTATACTTATAAAAAATTTAACTAGTCTTAACAGTTTATACCCAGTAGGCATTGGACTTTTCGGAATCTGAAGACATGATTATATTATGTCTCTATTAAAGTAGTATAAGACCTAAAATTAAGATTTTATTTTTACTCCGTGAGTACATCGAAAGAATGTCTTAGTTGTTTTCTCTATTTCCCTACTTTCCTTCTCTCCCGGTGACTAAAAGAGAGGACACTTCTAAAGAAGAAAAAAGGACTCTCCTCCCCTCGTTAAAAGTTGACAATGGTTTACCGGTACTTTTGGTACACTTCGGGTCCGTACTTTAACAACAACAAGTGAGTGAGTCAGTACAAGCTGAGAAACGCTGGGACACCTGACGACGTGCGGTCCGAAGGGATAGGAAGTGATAGAGGGTCTCAAACGAGTTTGAGTACAGGTGGCTCAACTACCACGGTAAGTTGGTCGAGTAGGAGACAGCAGGGGAAGAGACGGACGGAAGTCACAAAGGGTCGGAGTCCCAGAAAAGGTTACTCAACTAAGCAGTGTAGTCCACCGGTTTCATAATCTCGAAGTCGAAGTCGTAGACAGGAAGGTTACTTATAAGTCCACACTCTACCCTCTTATAGTTTACCCTTTCTCGAGCAGTATACTAGACGACCAAGTACCTAGACACTTAAGGTTAGGGCGCGGGGGTGAGGGGTCGGTAAGTTTAGGAAGGTTTTAGGACATAAATTCATCTCTCTCGTCTTGAACCCTTACTTTGGGAGGTTCAGACATAGTGTACCTTTGACTTCCTACGAAAGAAGTGTACTACTTACAGTCTCTCACATGGTTGTCCCAGTTTGAACAAAATCCTGATATTATGACCTTCTACGCTCAGGGTCTATAAGTTGTCGTACTTGTCTTTTTGTCCGTTCTTGAACCGGTCTGGACTCTTTGTCGACGTTTCAGTAACCCTTTTTCCTGTCTTTTACACTTACTCTTTTCGTGGAAAAATCTTTGGTTAGTAAAACCTCCGGTTAATTAGAACAAAAGTAAGGTCTAATCGGACGTTGATGACGAATTACAGATAGTCTTGACCGGTGATAAAATGTCACTTTTGTTTTGTATGAGCTTTTTTTTAGGTTGACTATCGAAAAGTCTTTTGTAAGTGTGTTAAAAAGGGTCTAAGAGGAGACTGTACTCACCGTTGATACGGTCCCAATGGTGCACTGATGTGCCTACGACACGGACTTTCACCTTACCGGTAAACGTTTTGTACTTGCGACGGAAGTTGTCAAGCGAGATACTTCTTTCATTAGTTTTTCCTATTACGGGGTTACGTTGACTTGTGACATTTATGTAGAACGTCCCTCTAATAAGGATCTATACTTCCCACACTGGGTTTACGAAGTCACTTTGAATTAAAGAACGATCGATCCCTTTCTTACTGTTTGTGGAAGATTAAACTAATTGAGTCCTACTCTCGACCACCTAGAGGACGGTAGCAACACTGACTATTCTAAGGTCGAATTGTCGACGTCAGTCCCTTATCGCGACGGAAATAAACCCTGTTGTGAAAGTGATAGTTTCACTTTTACCATAGGTTCCGTTCTTCTTTTCACGTCCCCAGGTACGGGGGTTCTCAGAACCTTTCGGAGGTGTAGAACTGAACTTAATTTCCCAGACTAAACCATCCCAGACGTCGTGGTCATCTTCTTAACACCAACAAATCAACGACTCAGTACAGATTGAGAAACGCTAGGGTACCTGACATCGGGAGGTCCGAGGAGGTAGGTACTCTAAAGGGTCCGTTCTAATGCCCTCCCCCGATGGTAAAGGAAGAGGTCCCCTAGAAGGGCTAGACCTTACTTTGGACTCAGAGGACGTAACTGGTCGCCTAAGAAATGACGACTTGGGAGTCCCTTCGGGGTTCTCTAGTCATCTATTGGGTTGTAGTCACTCCGACTACGGTTGGGTCGGATGTCGTGGTAATCTATTGACAAGAAAGACAACTTTGTTTCCTCCCTCGTGTTACTCTGAAGACATTATAATTTTACACACTAACGACAAGGAGGGGGACGATGGGGTGACTGTAAGACCCTTCGGTAAACTATAAAACGTAGTTCACTTTGTCTGACTTCCTCGCGTTCGGGTGTCTGCCCATGACGGACTTTCACTTTCAGAGAGTCAGCACAGGTTAAGAAACGTTGGAGTACCTGACTTGTCGGGTACCTTAAGAGGTCCGGTCTTATGACCTCACCCATCGGAAAGGGAAGAGGTCATGTCGGACGATGTCACGTTCACGACTGAGACGAGTCGAAGGACGCTCGGACACAGTCGTGTCATTTCCTGATTCTGTTCCTCGATGTTATTTCAGGATTGAAAAAACTTTCTTTTGAACATTTTTCGAATCTCTGTTTTATTATAACTTATCTTTTCTACACTTCGTTTTATGCTATAGTTCGTTATTTCTACCTTTCTCAAAAGGTCTCCTAAGTCGAGAAGTGGGGAAAAGGGGAGAGTGGAGACGTACGACTGTGGTTGACTGAGAAGGACTAATTGTGAGTTGGAAGGTCAGTGGAAACTGAAGGACATACGTAGAGGAGGTTCAACACTTTTAAGAGTTGGTGCTAGGAGAAAACAAAGGAGGCAAAAGTCAGACTAGGGGAAACAACTCCGAGAACAGTGTAGGATATCGTAGAGAAACAGGGGAGAGAAGAGAAAAGTGAAGTTGCGTACGGTATTCGGTCGCGGTTTCATTGGTAGAATCCTTCCTACAACCCACGTAGTGTGGGGACGGGACTTTAGAGGTCCATGAGGGTTCGAGGGATTCCTGAACTTGACGACTGGGGAGCAGTAACGAAAGTACCCAGACATACGACGTCGAGGTTGAATAAAACCTCAGACGGACATGGGATCCGGGAGGTCGGGTTGCGATTAGTGGTCTGAACGGATGTGGATTGCAAATTACGGATGTTAACAAAAAACAAACCAAGATGACTTCATATCTACCAAATGTTCCAACACAAACAAAGTCCACTTGTCGTTTCACTAAGTCAATATATATATGTATATAAGAAAAAGTCTAAGAGAAGGGAATATCTAATAATGTTTTATAACTCACATCAAGGAACAGGATGTATCATCAGGAACAACCAATATTTATTTATTATTATCACACACATACAACTCGAAGGGTCCACCGAGTCATCATTTCTTGTGTAGACGGTTACGTCCTCAGTACCCTCTGCGTCCAAGCTAGGGACCCGCCCCTCCTAGACGACCTCTTTCTTTACCGTTGGTCGAGGTCACAAGAACGGACCTTTTGAGGTACCTGTCTCCTCGGACCGCCCGACGTTAGGTACCTCAAAGTTTCTTAGTCTGTGCTAACTCACTGTGGGCACGTGTGTACGTCACACATATACAATTAGGATTTGAGGATTTATAAAAAACCCCCCGGTCGTCTTTATAGTTATTGGAGGCTATACGTCTACTGTGGTGGGAATACCGTCTTTCACTTCTTCTTGATTTCTCGAAGAAGTACTTTCACTTTCTCCTCTCACTTTTTCAACCGACTTTCGAGTTGCAAGTCTTTTGATTCTAGTACCGTAAGCCAGGGTAGTGAAGTACCCTTTATCTACCCCTTTGTCACCTTTGTCACAGTTTGAAATAAAACCCCCCGAGGTTTTAGTGACGTCTACCACTAACGTCGGTACTTTAACTTTCTATGAATGAGAAACCTTCCGTTCAATACTGGTTGGATCTATCGTATAAGTTTTCGTCTCTGTAATGAAACAGTTGTTTACAGGTAGATCAGTTCCGATGCCAAAAAGGTCATCAGTACATACCTATACTCTTAACCTGATATTTCTTTCGATTCGCGGCTTCTTAACTACGAAAACTTGACACCACAACCTCTTCTGAGAACTCTCAGGGAACCTGACGTTCCTCTAGGTTGGTCAGGTAGGATTTCCTCTAGTCAGGACCCATAAGTAACCTTCCTGACTACAACTTCGACTTTGAGGTTATGAAACCCGTAGACTACGCTTCTCGACTGAGTAACCTTTTCTGGGACTACGACCCTTTCTAACTCCCGTGCTCCTCTTCCCCTTCTGTCTCCTACTCTACCAACCTACGGTAGTGGTTGAGTTACCTGTACCCAAACCCACCTGAGGTCCTCAACCACTACCTGTCCCTCCGGACCACACGACGTCAAGTACCCCAACGTTTCTGAGCCTGCACTGACTCGTCGACTTGACTTGACTTGACTTTAAGGATTAAATAGGAAGGGGGGATTACGAATGTTGACAATTTAAAATGAGTAGAAATTCTGCGTAAAGTGTGTAGTAAAGGTAGACTATTTTAACGAGGATAAATAATCCATCTACATTATAGGGAAGAGATAATTTAGAAGAAAAACCGTTAATAAAATACAACAGGTGAAGTTATCGATGGACCAAGGAATAGAGTAACGTGGTCCAAATTTGGGGAACTCCCATTCTTAGAGAATGTCTAAAGACCATAAGGGACATCGTGAGACTTATCACGGAATCTACATTATTGTATGAGGTTGATGAACAAGGAACCTTTTTTTCGATACTGGTTGGATCTGTCGTATAATTTTTCGTCTCTGTAATGAAACGGTTGTTTCCAGGTAGATCAGTTTCGAGACCTAAAAGGTCATCAGTACCTATCTACACTCTCAACCTGATTTTTCTTTCGAGTCACGGTTTCTTAACTACGAAATCTTGACACCACAACCTCTTCTGAGGACTCTCAGGGAACCTGACTTTCTTCTAGGTTGGTCAGTTAGGATTTCCTTTAGTCTAGACTTATAAATAACCTTCCTGACTACGACTTCGACTTCGAGGTTATAAAACCGGGGGATTACGCTTCTTGACTAAGTAATCTTTTCTGGGACTACGACTTTCCGACGTCCGTCCTCCTCTCCTCTCCTGTCTTCTACTCTACCAACATACCGTAGTGGTTGAGGTACTTGTACTTAAACTCGTTCGAGGTTCTCAACCACTACTTGTCCCTTCGGACCGTACGACGTCAGGTACCCCACTGTTTCTCAGTCTGTGCTGACTCACTGACTTGACTTGACTTGAAGTATTTTACATGAGACAGAACTTGTTCTACCTTTATATTTTAAGTTATTCTTCCTTTTTATTTTAAAATACCTAAAAGGTATTTTTTCTCCATCTAAAACTTTCCGTAATACAAAGTGTTGTCGACTCTGTAAGTATTTTATAAGTAAGTTTTTTTTCTTTCATCTTTTTGAGTGAAATCCCCTTTCAGAATTACTTATATATAGTCAGTGGGAAGTCTTCATCTTTTACAATGGTAACAAGGGTTTATTTTTTGGTATTTTTACTTTTACCGTTCTTGATAGTCCAGTAGAACCAAAAAGTGGGACAGTTAAGTTCTAGAACTGAAATAAGGTAAGGAGTGGTACTGACCTTCGTCTCCAGTCAAAACAAGATAAGAGTTCCTACTGTCTCCTACTCTACCAACCTACCGTAGTGACTGAGTTACCTGTGCTCAAACTCACTTGAGACCCTCAACCACTACCTGTCCCTCCGGACCGCACGACGTCAGGTTCCCCAGCGTTTCTTAGTCTGTGTTGGCTTGTTGACTTGACTTGACTTGACTTGACTTGTTCAGAAAAGTGTTTACTTATACTTTTACTTGGTTTAATGAAATTTTCTGACCCCAGGAGTTGTTCATTATTAAATAAGACGAATAGTTGGTTTCGTAGAGTTGTACAAGTTCCAGTGACCAACGTTCACCTCCGACGGTGAGAGTAAGACAAAGGGAACTTATTCAACTAGCCGAGAAGGAAGTGAAGGAAATAGGAGATCTTGCATGTCTTATTCTTTGTCAGTTTCCCCGCAGGGACCACCGAGTCACCATTTCTTGGACGGACGGTTACGTCCTCTACGTTCTCTGTTCTCAAACTAGGGACCTAGTCCTTCTAGGGGACCTCATCCTTCACCGTTGGTGAGGTCGTAAGAACGGACCTGTTAAGATCCTTATCTCTTTGGACCGTCAGGTATCCCAGTGTTTCTCAATCTGTGTTGACTTCGATGAATCGTACGTACGTGTGTCTGTCTTATTATACTGAGCGTTTATATATAGAGTGTCGTGAAGTTTATAAACATCCTTGGTGACAGTATTCATTTTATTCTTAAATAAATATTAAAAAAAATTACATACTTACGTACTCAAAATCTTAACATCTGAACCTCTCACCCTACCCTGGAACCTTTAGGTGAGTAGGTTGAGGTAGGAAAATATTTGTACCTTCGACTCAACGTATCGATGAATTACCTTACACAAGAGACCCTTACTTAGATGACGTACCACGATTAATGTCATCCCAAATACATCGAGAGTATCTTGACACTACTTCAGGACACCTCTATACACTAGTGGTTCAACGACAGACAGAAATTGAGGAGGTAGGACCTCAGGTCGCTCACCTTAGGTCGTTCTTCGTGGTTTCTGGAGACGGGATCTGGGCAAGACGGGTGGTTGATCTACTCACTCGAACGGTTGAGATCCGAAGTCATACGAATGGTTCTTCTTCATTCCCTGACCAGTTCTACTATAGACTCAAGGGAAAAGAGTGATTGTAGGATACACGGATATTTGATAATGTTCTTGAAAGAATTAGTTTCGAATGTCTTTTAACCGGGGACCCCAAATCGTCTTCGGTCCTAATGTGTCAGTCGGTTACCGTCAGAATGTCAATCTTGGATTGAGAGGTCTGAAGAACGGACAGATAGATGAAACCAGGGGATATCATATGTATTAATTCAAACGTCACTAACGGTAGACAGGGATCCTTCACACCTTAGTGTCTAGTTGTGGTGATACCTTTTTTTCATCCTCTGTAACTACTTCAGGTGTGAACCATTGAACTCCACAAGATCAAACTCTCTATACAGGTTCATCACCAGTAGTAACCATAATAACAACGACAAGAACAACAAGACCAGTAATGATTACTGAATATAAACTTCCTACGGAGTCTCAAATGCTTAGTGTAACGTGTATACTAGAGTTCAGGTATCGATATGAGATTTTATAAATCTCTCCAACGAAAATAGTAATAAAATATTCGTACTACTAACTACGAGATTCTGACGTCAGAGGTTTTTTAATCGGGAATCGATATGCACCAAGTCAAGTCAAGTCAAGTCAAGTCAGCGAGTCAGTACAGGCTGAGAAACACTGGGGTACTTAGCGTGGTGTGGTCCGGAGGGACAAGTAGTGGTAGAGGGCCTCAAGTGAGTCTGAGTGTAGGTAGCTCAGGTACTTCGGTAGGTCGGTAGAGTAGGAGTCAGCAGGGGAAGAGGAGGACGGGGGTTAGGGAGGGTCGTAGTCTCAGAAAAGGTTACTCAGTTGAAGCGCACTCCACCGGTTTCATGACCTCGAAGTCGAAATCGTAGTAAGGAAGGTTTCTTTAGGGTCCCGACTAGAGGAAGTCTTACGTGACCAACCTAGAGGAACGTCAGGTTCCCTGAGAGTTCTCAGAAGAGGTTGGTGTCAAGTTTTCGTAGTTAAGAAGTCGCGAGTCGGAAGAAGTGTCAGGTTGAGAGTGTAGGTATGTACTGGTGTCCTTTTTGGTATCGGAACTGATCTGCCTGGAATCAGCCGTTTCATTACAGAGACGAAAACTTATAGGATAGATCCAACCAGTATTGAAAGGAAGGTTCCTCATTCACAGAAAATTAAAGTACCGACGTTAGTGGTAGACGTCACTAAAACCTCGGGGGTTTTTTATTTCAGACTGTTACAAACGTGACAAAGGGGACAAAGGGATAGACAAAGGGTACTTCACTACCCTGGTCTACGATACTAGAAACAAAAGACTTACAACTCGAAATTCGGTTGAAAAAGCGAGAGGAGAAAGTGAAAGTAGTTCTACGAAAACTCAAGGAGAAGTGAAAGACGGTATTCCCACCACAGTAGACGTATAGACTCGAATAACTATAAAGAGGGCCGTTAGAACTAAAGTCGAACACAAAAGAAGGTCAGGTCACAAAGAGTACTACATGAGACGTATATTCAATTTATTCGTCCCACTGTTATATGTCGGAACTGCATGACGAAAAGGATAAACCTTGGTCAGACAACAAGGTACAGGTCAAGATTAACAACGAAGGACTGGACGTATGTCTAAAGAGTTCTCCGTCCAGTCCACCAGACCATAGGGGTAGAGAACTTCTTAAAAGGTGTCAACTAACACTAGGTGTGTCAGTTTCCAAAACCGTATCAGTTATTTTGTCTTTATCTACAAAAAGACCTTGAGAGAACGAAAAAGGTACTAGGTCGCCTACAACCGTTAAACTAGAGACCAAGGAGACGGAAAAGATTTTGGTCGAACTTGTAGTCCCTCAAGTACCAAGTGCATAACGACTTCGGACGGAACCTCTTAAAACTCGTAATGAAATGATCGCACACTCTACTCACGTTAACACGCCATCAAACTCGTAGGAAACCGTAACGGAAAGAAACCCTAACCTTACTTTTGACTGGAAAAGGTCAAGACACCGGTGACGACTCAAAAGGTTTAAACAACCGTATAACTCACGTCTGAAAGTGTCGTAGTAGAAAGTCCTAAACTTTGTCGAGTTGACCTTACGGTAGTGGAGGTGATCGAAACAAGCATCACTACGAAAGATTCCGGGTGAACTGAAGTGAAAGGTTCTACAGACCGAGATCTAATCACTAGTGTAGTAGTACTAATAGACCCAGCACTTCTAGAAAAAACATGTACACCAATAAATCTAAATTTGTTTAATTTTATTTTTATATTAAGACAAAGAACCAGACTATCAGGGTAAAGTTCACGAATTGTCAGCACACACCCATCGCCGATGGTGTGACATATATTGGATAGACCTCGCAGAGGTAGTGACGTCTTACAAGATAACCTCTCATGTCGGGTTTCTCTAACGTTGAGTAGGTAAGGTGGATCGACCATGAACCGTCTCGGACTCGAACCAGAAGACTCGAGTCTAGTGTCCCGGAGTAGGGTCCCAACGAAGAAGAGTGGGGGATCGGATGTCTATCAAGGAAACGGGAAATTAATCGACACGAGCGATTTCTTTACGTTCGGTTGAAAGTTTTAGAGAAATTCCCTAAGTGTCACTCCCTCGTGGTAAGAGTAAATGTCTTACATGACCCTTGAGACTGAGTTCTCAACTTAGTTCGTGTGGGTGATCGTTAGATTTTTAATTCACAAATAACGAGACACGGAAGATTTGTGACTCCTTAAAAATTGAACAGAGCCACAGTCCCGGAGATGTAAAGTTTGTGGTTAAGACTTAGAGCTCAGGTAGTTTTTCTCCGTTTTCGTTTTGACCTTAAGGTGGTGAACCTTTGCTATCGGTCTCACTAAAATGAGTGTAAATAGTAGGTACAAAAGAAATTTTTTCTTTGTTTATGGTTATTTATCTACATAATTTCCTCGTTCGACTTGTACTAGTATGAAAATGGGCATGACTTAAAATGTGTCAATAATCTGGACGATAATAGGTGAACCCGTAGACATGTGTTTGTCAAGTTTTGACCCTCGTATATAATTTCGTGATGGTTTTCCCGTTGTTTCGAATCCCTTAAAAAAACGTTGGGTAAAACCTTTTGGTTTCCATATAGGATTGTACCTTTGTCGTACTGTAGACCTTTTACACTCAAGACTCCGAGATACTCCAGAACTCGTCTGAGAAGAAACTGACAGAGGATTAACACGCCGGAGATCACTTAGGGAATCTGGGACACCCCGAGTCAAAAGAGTTGACCTTTTACCTTAGTTATAATCGTTGGAATGTCCCAAGGGAACTCCTGGCTTCTACTACGTGTGCACATCATGACTCGTGCCACTGACCACTGTCCGTCCTCCGTAACAATAATGATAATCCTGAAAGTTCCCCTTTTCTGAGTGTGTGGTGTACCATGTCAGTGAGGGTAATAACGAAATCAACTTTTTTGAGTTCGGTAATCATTCACTTTAAACAAGTGGATTTTTTTAATGGTTAGATTTAACAATGGATTAACGATTAGAGGTAGGGTAGAGTGGACTTGATATAAATAAATATTATTTGGAGAGTGACTCATCAATTGTTTTGTAACCTAGGTCTTTTCGAACAAAAATCTATAGTTAATGTATGTGCATACAAATATACAAAATGGAACCCCTCTTTTATGTTTACGAGTAGAACATGGATACAAAATCTTCTTGTTCAAGATATCATTGAAGATTTAAGTAATAATCGTTTCCAACATAAATTCTAAGGACACAGATGACGAATTATTGGGGGTTTAATCAGAGCTACCTTAATCGACATTAATTCCTGTAACACTTTATACCACCCCGTTTGTCTTAATGTGACATAATGAAATAATTATTATAAGAAATTGATGTGACATTTAACGATAATCCGGATGTATAATGACGGACCTATACCTTTATCAGAAAACGATACGATTAGATTGTGTTAAAAGAAAATTTACATTTGTTTAATATGAGATAATTATACGACAAGATGAACGTATCAATTAATAACATTGTCATTCCTTATTTTAACAAGACGAAAGAGACAAAGACTACCTTTTTCCCGATGTATTTATCAAATTATCCCTTGATTAATACGTTTTTTAAATCTACGGATTTTACACAAACATTAATGTAATTTTACCAGAAGACAAGTTTATAACCTTTCGGACGATTAACCTCCGATCGACTTTTAAATTTATAACACTTAGTTACTAAAATTATGTCATGTACAAACCAACACAAAGACAAGTATAAACAGAACTTTTACTTCACTTATAAATTGTCACAAATTATTCTCCCCCCAGGTTCAAAGTATGGTTACTTTAATCAGAAGACTTCTGACCTTAAAATTTGCACGTAAAATGTCTTAAGAAAAATTCCCCATACCCGTTGAAAACCGAGTTATTGTTGCTTTCATAGGAGGTTATGACGAACCTCCTATTCAACTATACTTTTCTTTTACACTGCATATGGTTGGTTTAGTTTCTCAAGTTCTTTTACGGGGTGCTGTCCGTTTGGGCTCAGCTATGGCAACATTTAATGATTTAACGAAATCTATTTATTTGTGTACATCGTGTAGCGGACGGATGAGAGGTTCCTAAGGGTTCACGTAGTGGAATAGGTCGACATTAATTCCTCGTAATTTCTGTGTCTCGGAACAAGATTTACTAAAAAAACACCGTCGGCTCGAAAATAAAACTACGCTCTACCTCCTAGATTTAGACTCTTTTTACGTTACGATTTTATTCGGGTGAGAAAACCTCTCTTAAAGTTGTTGGACAGGACTTAAAATTTGATAAAACCTTTTTTTTTCTTCCCGTTTGACAAGTAATATTAAAAATGCTGTTATGTTTACTCTCATGACGTATACGTTGGTCCTAATTAACGTGTCTATTAACCCTCGGGTCTTTATTGAAATATTAAATTTTAAGAACGAATGAATTGTCTCGACAACACCCCTAGTTCTCTATCTTGTATGAACTTTCGTACAACTTCTGATATTTTGGGTGTTCCTTCCATCGTTCTATCAGTGGTACCAATAATCATTATTACTTCTACTTTACGTTAAACAGGGTATTACATTAGGGGAGACCTATCGAGGAAGGTATGTTTCAAGAGATCAATCGTTTAAAGAGATCGACGGAACACCATGTTCCGTTACCCATTCGAACTCGAGACCTTCATTGTCTGGTTTCGACACTGGAGACCTAGATAGAAAATCCCGGGTTTCCTGACTATCTAACGTCCTACTAGACAAAAGTAGAGATCATGGTCCTTGTCAGTGTTTGACAGTTAACTGAGTAAAGAGTATTGTGACGGTGTAAGAAACTGGTTTTCCTTAAAAAAACGACTAAAACTTTTTCTTTCTTTTTTCAGAGGTTATAATCTAAGTTTACACTTGGGAGAGTTCCTGTGAGTGGTTAGTAACCCGTTTCGGTTGTGACATGTACCGGTTCTGATAGACGGGAGAATCGGTAGGTCCGGATGATGGAGACATACGAGAGACGAAATGAGTCGGATCCCCTAGGGAACAACAATTCAGTACAGACTAAGAAACACTGGGATAGTTGACGTCGTGAGGTCCGAAGGGACAGGAAGTGATAGAGGGATTCAAACGAGTTTGAGTACATGTAACGGTAGGTTGGTAGAGTAGGAGACAGTAGGGGAAGATGGGAACGTGGGTTAGAAAGGGTCGTAGTTCCAGAAAAGGTTACTCAACTGAGAAGCACAGTAAACCAGTTCCCTAACCTCGAAGTCGAAGTCGTCGTCAGGAAGGTTTCTTATAAGTCCCAAGAAGGACATCTTAACTGACCAAACTAGAGGAACCCTAGAGGTTCCCTGAGAGTTCTCAGAAGAGGTCGTGATGTCGAAGACTTTCGTAGTCAAGAAACCACGAAGCGGAAGAAATACCAGGTCGAGAGTATAGGTATGCACTGAGGACCTTTTTTGTTTCGAAACCCCCTGGAAACAACCGTTTCACTACAGAGACGAAAAATTATGCTACAGATCCAAACCGTACTGAAAAGAAGGTCCCTCGTTCGCAGAAAATTAAAGTACCGACGTCAGTGGTGGGTGTCACTAAAACCTCGGGTTCTTATACTTTAGATCGTCAAAGAAAAAGGGGTAGGTAAACGGTACTTCATTATCCCGACCTACGGCACTAACATGAAAAAACTTACAACCCAAAATTCGGACAAAAAAGTGAGAGGAGAAAGTGGCAGTAGTTTTCCGAGAAGTAAGTCGCGGAGAAGTGAAAGACGGTATTCACACCACAGTAGACGTATAGACTCCATTGACTACAAAGAGGACCGTTAGAACTAAGGTCGAACACTAAGTAGGTCGAGTTGTAAAGTATACTACATGAGACATATATGCAATTTATTCGTTCCACTGTTATATGTCGGAACTGTATGAGGAAAGGGTCAAAACTTGGTCAGGTAACGAGGTACAGGTCAAGATTGACAACGAAGGACAGGACGTATGTCTAAAGAATCCTCCGTCCATTCCACTAGACCATAAGGGTAGAGACATTCTTATACGGTGTCAAACAACACTAGGTGTGTCACTTTCCAAAATCGTATCAGTTATTTCGTCTTCATCATGAGAACGGACCTTTCAGGTTACCTACCTCCTCAGACCTCCCGACGTCAGGTACCCCAGCGACTCAGCCTGTGCTGACTCACTGAAGTGAAAGCGAACAGTGAAAGTACGTAACCTCTTCCTTTACCGTTGGGTGAGCTCACAAGAACGGACCTCTTAGGGTCCCTGCCCCCTCGGACCACCCGACGTCAGATACCTCAGTGTGTCTCAGTCTGTACTGACGTGACTGAATCGTCGTCGTCGTCGTCGTCGTCTGAAGAAAAACCTTAAGGGAACGAAAAGGATACTAGGTCACATACAACCGTTAAACTATAGACCAAGAAGACGGAAAAGATTCAGGTCGAACATGTAGACCTAAAAAACCAAGTGTATGACAACTTCAGATCAAACTTCCTAAAACTCGTATTAGTACGATCGTACATTTTACTCACGTTGACATGTTATTAAACTGGTAAGAACCGTAACGGAAAGAAACCTAACCTTGCTTTTGACTAGAAAAGGTCAGGACACCGGTGACGACTCAAAGGTTTAAACGACCGTATACCTTACGTCGTGAAATTGTCGTAGCAAAAAAATCCTAAACTTTATCGAATTGATCTTAAGGTAGTGGAGGTGATCAAAACAAGCATCACTACGAAAGGAATTTAGGTGAACTGAAGCGTAAGATCCTATAGACCGAGATCCACTCACTGGTGTAGTAACACCAATTGACCCAGTAATTCTCTGAGAAACATGTCAAGAAGACACATAAGAATGGTAGACAAGCATTAGAGAAGACGAAGACAATCCAGGAACGACAAAAACAGGAAATAACGCGGGTAGAAAAGTACTTACAAGGGAAGTACAGAGGTAAAAGAATTTCTCTAGAGATCAGAAAGGATAAGATAGTAAAGGGAGATAAAGAAACGTAACAAGTGAATCCGAAAGAATCGAGAGGAACGACAAGAGACCTTGAGACGTAAGTCAAACCACATAGAGAGGGAAAGAGAGTAAGGGGTTTTACGGTGTGGGGACGGGTGTAGACCCGACGACACGGACGGTCAGAGGTGCGGGTCCTACGAGGGAGGAAGAGGGCAATCAGAAGGAAAGTCCGACTCGAGTTCCAGAGGGAGACGGAGAGGTTCGGACACAACCCGTGAGGTACGACTCCCTGACGAGGGAGGGCGGTCACATACTACAGACACGGTAGGAAAGACGTAAACCAAACAATAAAGTGAAAGAATCAGAATACACAAAATGAGATTTACTATTAGACAGGAAGCTCATAAAATAGATAGAAATACAAAGATCATGTTTTAAGTTGGGTGTAGCATTTTCCCAGACATCTCTAGGAACTAGGGTGCACTTCAATCTTCGTGTACCGTGAGTTCTTTCAACACCTTTACAAGAATTCAATCCGATCGCTCAAGTGGACTACGGTAGGTAAATTTACCTGTTCCGCTCGACCTCCCAGGCTCGGATGACTGGTAAGATAATCAGGTGTCCGATCTGGCGACATCCACAGGTTCTTCCGAAGAACCCAATACTGTCTCGTCCTATCAAGTATCGTTTAAAAAACCGCTCCACCACGGAACGGATTAAGATAAGACGGTAACAGGTGAAGACACATATGTGTCATGATTATGGCCTCGATCCGTACTTTGTGTAAAGACTTTTAAGAGTTTAGATAGAGAAGAAGAAGAAAAAAACGGTGTGACCCGTACATCCTATAATCAAGGGGTTAGTTCCCAGTTCGGGCACGGGGGACGTTACCTTTAAGTCTTAGGATTGGTGATCCCTTAAGGGAGAGGACAGAGAAAAGTTTTATCTTTGAAATTTCTACATACAAGAGATAAAGGATAAGAAAATCTCGTAAAGAAGACGGAGTACTTTCGGTCTCCTGTTAGTGTACGAGAAGACCATTCCTTCTCATTAGTATTTAGGTAAGGTGGAGGGTGCCCATCAAATCGGTAGTCATAGATGGGAAAATTTTTACGGTGGTCCTGAAAATATGGTCACCTTTCAATCCGTCACCAACTACGTTAGTAGTTAATTACATAAGAGAAAAAAGGAAGGGTGTTAATAATTACTCGTCACTTTACGGTTGTACCACCTTTGTCTTCCCTTTTCTTTCTTGTCGTTTATGTGACTAGTAAATTTTGATTTCCTCGTCGAGTACTTATTACCTCTCGATGCACGTATGTTTCACGGTCTTCTTTAGTGAAGATGAAAAGGTACTATAACAAGAATCAGGAGAAATGAAATAAGTCTTTCCAAGATAAGGGGTCCGGTTCTCCCATACAAATAAGGTATGTTTATGAGTACTCTTAAAAAAAATTACCGATTTAAGACCATTCACCTTGTCAGTTGGATTTATCTTACGAAAAAGATTCAATTTTAAGAATAATGTCTCTCTTCTGGTGACAGGTGGGTATCAGAAATTAATGGTAGACGGTACAAGGACTGGCGTCTTAGGACCTTCTTGGAACAGGTCACACGACAGTGTCTCTCTTGGGTTTCTGTGTCGGTTACCTTTCATCCGGTGTACCTCTACGACTCGGACAATTAGATTCAAAAACGTCAACTTTATACACCACGAAAGAACTGGAAACCGACAAAAACGGTAACCAACATGATAACAACGACAACAAGTCAGTGAGTCAGTACAGACTGAGAAACACTACGGTACTGGACGTCGTGCGGTCCCAAGGGATAGGAAGTGATAGAGGGTCTCAAACGAGTTTGAGTGTAGGTTACTCAGCTACTACGGTAGGTTAGTAGAGTAGGAGAGGAGGACGGGAGTTAGAAAAGGTCGTAATCCCTGAAAAGGTAGTTCACCGGTTTCATAACCTCGAAGTCGAAGTCATAGTCGGAAAGGTCACTCATAAGTCCCAAGTAAAGTAAATCCTAACTGACCAAACGAGAGGGACGTCAGGTTCCCTGAGAGTTCTCAGAAGAGGTCGTGGTGTTAAGTTTTCGTAGTTAAGAAACCACGAGTCGGAAGAAACACCAGGTTGTCAGAGTAAACATGTATTGATGACCTTTGGTAACGAAACTGATATACCTGGGACCAACCGTTTCATTATAGAGACGAAAAATTATACGATAGAAGTATAAACGAGAATCGTTTAAATGGTGAAACACAAAAGATACTGTCGGACATAATAGAACTAGTCCTCTTATTTTTTAATAAAATTCCTGTTGTGACCGAAGAATATAGTTTGGAGAAAAAATTGTACACAGAATACCGAACCCATCCACAAACTTCCTTTTTGACTGACTGAGCGAAACTCGTAGGTTTCGGACACTTTACATTTGGTCATGTTGGTAATATCTCTTGTCATACCTACGAGGAATCTTTTGATTTATATCCCCATGATATACTAAGTCGTTAGTGTAAGGACCCGTATATAGACCTCCTTTGGTATTAAGTTTTTCTATGTGCGTGGGGTTACAAGTAATGTCTTGATAGATGTTATCGGTTCTATGTGTACACACATAAACACGTACGATTCAACGAAGTCAGTACAGGTTGAGAAACGCTGGGACACCTGACACCGGGCGGTCCGAGGAGACAGGTACCTTAAGAAGTCCGTTCTTATGACCTTATCCAATAATACGGGAGGAGGTCCCCTAGAAGAACTGGGTCCCTAATTTGAGGTTAGAAGACGTAAACGTCCGTCCGAGAAATGGTGATCGTGGTGGACCCTTCGGGTGTCGGTTTTATACGTTCGTTACAGGTAACTGTCTCCTTACCTATTTCTTCTACATATGTATATATATCACCTTATAGTGAGTCGGTGTTTTTCTTACTTTATTACAGTAAACGGAGTTGTACCTACCTGAATTTCGAATAGTATGATTCAGTCAGTCTGTTTCTGTTTATAGTATACTATTGAGAATGTACACCTTAGATTATTTTTATTATGTTTACTTAAAGAAATATTTTGTCTTTGTCTTAGTGTCTAGAGATTTAGTTTGAATACCTATGATTTCCCCTTTGTAACTCCCCTCACTATATAATCGTCTAACCCTAATTGTATATGTGTGATGATATGTATAATCCAATCACGTTTTCATTAACGTCAAAACGTAACAACTTGAAACGATAAACTATGACCTTATATAAGAATTTATTTACACCGATACAATATGTGGTACAATTACGGTCTCCTATAAACGAGATACTGAGCCCCTTAGTTCAACCACAAGATAGGTCCGTGTAACTCTCTGGGTAAACAACGGATAACGTTCCTGAACGATATCTATGTCTTTCTCTACCTCTCTACGTTGAGTTTTTGTTTAAGACATGTTTCCGAATTTCATTTCAACCATCATAAATGATCTTTTCATATTTCTTTAATTATTAATGTACGATAAATTTTATGTTACATACAACGACGACGATTCAGCGAAGTCAGTACAGACTGAGACACGCTGGGGTATCTGTCGTGGGACGGTCCGAGGAGGTAGGGACCCTAAGAGGTCCGTTCTTGTGACCTCACCCAACGGTACAGGAAGAGGTTACGTACTTTCACTTTTCACTTTCACTTCAGCGAGTCAGTACAGGCTGAGAATCGTTGGGGTACCTGACGTCGGGTGGTCCAAGGAGGCAGGTACCCTAAAAGGTCCGTTCTCATGACCTCACCCCACGGTGACGGAAGAGGTCTGTATAATTTCCCCGTTTTTTTTGGGTTTAGTAGACAGTCAATAGTGGAATATACGAAAGATATTGTAATATAAAGAGAATTAATATTTCATCTCTGTAACTTTTTTGGTCTTAAATTACGTTTGTAGAAAAAGTTGAGAAGTAAAAGTGTTTGGACTTCCATTAGATTTCCTGAACAGACACCAAAAAATTAAGATCTTTTAGATTATCCAAGAATTATTAATCCCCGTTTTTGTGGTGTCATACTCTTTCGTTGTCGTGGATATACTCTCCAGTCTACTTTCGATACGACTCACTCCAGATTGACACCGACTATAAGTCGTTTTGTTCCGTCTGTGTTTTCTCATAGATAACATGTTAAAGTAAAAGTATTATAAATTCTTGTCTGACTAATGTACCGTATCTTTAGTTTTATTACCAAAACATACTTAGGTGTCCCGAGGGATCACCGAGTCGTCATTCATTTGGTGGACGTTACGTCTTCTGTACCCAAGTCAGGAACGCAGTCCTTCTAAGGGACCTCTTCCCTTACCGGTGGGTTAGGTCATATGAACGGACCCTTTAGGGTACCTGTCTCCTCGGACCGTCCCGATGACGGGCACCCCAGTTTTTTCTCGACGTGCGTCGATTGATTTGTTGTTGTTGGTGTTGTTTAGGTGTTCCTTTGAAACCGCGATTGTCTTTACAAGAAATAGAACTAAATCCTCTACTAATATATTTTTGAATGACTCCACGTATATTGTAAAGTGATATACATTTAATATGGAGTTAATTCATGACACTTTTTGATGCATTCCATAATAAGGACCGGAGTCCCATATATAAGGAATCTCACTGTTCTTATAATTTTAAAATTTCTTGAGATGTGTTTTTTCTAGAAGTGCTGGTTCTATTAGTGCTACCACACTAGTGAGTGGTTCTCGGTCTGTAGGACCTTACACTGTAGTCACCCGGAATCTTTCGTAGTGATGTTTGTTTCGATCATCTCCACTACCTTAAGGTCGACTCGATAAAGTTTAGGACTTTCTACTACGATACTTTCACGACTTGAGTTATACGGTCGTTTAAACCTTTTGAGTCGTCACCGGTGATCTGACCTTTTCCAGTCAAAAGTAAGGTTAGGGTTTCTTTCCGTTACGGTTTCTTACGAGTTTGATGACGTGTTAACGTGAGTAGAGTGTACGATCATTTCATTACGAGTTTTAAGAGGTTCCGTCCGAAGTCGTTATGTACTTGGTACTTGAGGGACTACAGGTTCGACCAAAATCTTTTCCGTCTCCTTGGCCTCTAGTTTAACGGTTGTAGGCGACCTAGTGCCTTTTTCGCTCTCTCAAGGTCTTTTTGTAGATAAAGACAAAATAACTGATACGGTTTTGGAAACTGACACACCTAGTGTTAGTTGACACCTTTTAAGACTTTCTCTACCCTTATGGTCTGGTGGACTGGACGGAGAACTCTTTAGACATACGTCCAGTCCTTCGTTGT